>OY757933.1:20360122-20532622 GCA_963585895.1 Sepioteuthis lessoniana
TGACGAATCAAAATTTACGAGAAGTGAGTTAAAAATCATTTTATTTTAAGACTGCAAACTGCTTTTTTTCAATCTTGTATGCTCTTCGTAAATTGGGTATCAAGACATTTTTTTCTTTCCTTTATTTTAAATCCTTAAACAGTCGAGAAAATAATACATAATTGTGCTAAATGGGATTTTAAAGAACAAAAAAAAGTTAGACATGCATGAAAAAAAAGTATCGCTCAAGTTTAGGGTTCCTTCTTTCCTTCCTTTTTTTCCATCCTTCCTTTTGTGAACCCTGAACTGTTCATTCACCAATGACAATAAAACCATTGCATGGGTTGGAGATTATCGGCTAATTTAAAGCAATTAATGACAGAATAAAATAATGTAGACACGTGACAATTCCTAGTTATAATTTAGAAGCAAGCGTCCGATTCTTATGGTTATGTCGTGATGACGTCATCAAGGTGATCAGGCCATCTAAAGAAAAAGAAAAAGAAAAAAGAAAAAGTAAAAGAAAAAGTAAAAGAAAAGAAAACGGTGATGAAAAGTAAACAAACACGCCGACTGACAAAATGAATGAATTCAAAACTATCGTCTGCAAGAGATATTAGGCAAATTAATTTGTGAAATACAGAATCATTTCATGAATGTTTTCAGAAATTAGTTCCTTTTTCTTGTTGTATGGACCAATTTTTTCTTTACTTTTTTTTCTTGTTCATTTGTTAACTTTTTATTTCGTTTACTTATAAGCGATAAGTATACTCCATCATATTCTCTCCCGGTTCAAGGTATCATTTTCATTTAAAAGTTAGATAATTAAATAATAATTGACAATTAAAAAACAGATAATTATCTTTGTAAGAAGAAAACGGTTGGTTTGTAGTATATGTTATTAATTAATCTGTATTTTCAAAAGAAAGTCATCTGAATATTTGGTTCAGGTTTTCTATTTATCCCACTTGAGAATAGATTATAAAGTCCTTAAAAACGCGGAGATATTATTTCATGAGGTTGATAGTCAAGTAAGTATGCACACAGCGATGAAATGATTAAACACAAACCAAATAAACAATTCGCTCTATCATTTTAAATCTTGTATTTATAAAATCTGTGAAAATAATACGTATTCTTCATTCATTAAAATTCTATACATTTGATTGAAAGTCAAAGATTTGATATGTTACCTGTAGTGAAATACATTTAGAAGGGAAAGTAACTTTTTACTAAAGTATAAAACCCTTTATATTTCTCGTAAAAATTCACCTGTACGTTTCTCAAAGTTTACCGGGGAAATGGCTCAGTTAGTAATTCAGGGATGGAATCTTATCTTTTGTTTCTTATCTTGCAGTCTCTGCCTCATTCATCTTCAATTCCATCATCTATTTATTTACATATTTTATTGAGTTGTTTATTCATGCTTCTGGTGATGTAAGTAAAAGTAAGTTAAGTTGGCGACCGAAGTTGAGGGCGACCAGAAGGCTTCCTTTTCAATAGCTACTACACCGAAGCGTTGGGGAGGGCGCTACTCCTTTCCCAGGATTGCTCCATTTAACCCTTGATACGTACCTTATATTGCTGAGTGTTATGCAAGTAGGTATCAAGTACCATCTTTAAAGTCTTTGGTATGACGCAACCTGGGATTGAACCCAGGTCTCCCGGACCATTGGCGAACACTCTACCCACTTGGCCAATGAGCTGGTTTATCTATTAATTTATTTTTGATTTATTGAGAAAGGCAATTTTTAACGTCTAGTGACTGGAAATAGTGGGGGAAAAGTAATAGAAAAAAAAAAAAGGCCATATTTATGGTTTCGGGTTAATACATTTTCAGCGAGATGTCTACTTTACATGGTTAAACAAAAAGATAAATATTCAGTTTAGCTAACTTAATGAACGCAACGTTCCATCTAGCATTATACTTAAATCGATATCTTTGCTAAATACTTAAAAATAGTTCTGTAATTTGTAAGAATTAGTGTACGAAAACAAACTTCATGGTCCTATTAGTAAGTACAGAAATGCGATAACCAAAAAAATTAAAAATTAAAAATTAAAATTAAAAATAAAATAAAATAATATTAAAAGATATTTGATTTATCATAAAATGATGCAAACAAAATATTCAAAATACAGACTACAAAAATAGACACTTAGAAGGTTTACCTGTGTTGAAAAAACATATTTTCATTTTCAAGATACATGTGAGTTAAACTTAAACTTGAAAAGAATTAGGAGTTTATAATTGCTTCAATATTGATAGTTTGGTTTAAAAAAAAAAAAGTCGATCATTAACTAGAAATAAACAATTAGTTATTTAAGCTTAGTGGTCAGTAGTTATCAACAAGGGAAACTGTTTTAGACATGTTACAGTATCAGGACTGTAATTTCACCTGTTGAGGCCATAAACTCTACGAAATTTGAGGCCCTCTTCTAAAGAAGTTTAGGTTAAAGATGAAGAAGGGTAAAACGAGTGTCCTGTTATGACACTAAACTGCATCTGATGGTGCTTTGGGGAATGTGAAGTGTCCCTTCAGGGTCCCATCTATGAGCCAAATAGAAATATGTAATCATTTTCTAAACTTGAAACCATTTAACTGCGCGGAAATAAATCATTGATATTAGATTGAATTATCAGTAATACATAGCAAATCTTGGAACCATTTAACAGTGTGCAAACAAATAAGCTCTGGTTCGTATTAAAATGTTACCTAAAAACTATTCGTTTTCAAATCTAATATATATGTATGAACAGGATTTGGCTTTAAATGATCAACAAATTTTGATATGCCATAAAACGTAACCAACTAACTATCTTTATATATATATATATATATATATATATATATATATATATATATATATATATATAGTAAGTTGACTGATCGTACTCGAGGGTGACCTGAAGCCTCCCTTTTCAATAGCTACAACACCAAGGTGTAGAGGAGGGCGCTACTCCTTTCCCTGGATTACTTCACTTACCTTGGATCTGTACCTTATAATGCTGAGTGTTAAGAAAGAAAGCATCGTCCCATTTGTTGAGTCTTTACTATGACTCGACCTGGGATTGAACTTCTGTCTTCCGGGCTACAGGCGAACACAGTAACCATTTTGACAGTGTGTGTGTGTGTGTGTGATTTTTGATAGATTAGTGTTAAATAATAAAAACTAATAATCAAATAAGATTACATTTTTAAAAATGAGGACACAAGGATGTGTTGCCCTAAGCACTGTGTATTATCATGTGAAAGAATTTTGTACAAAACACGAGAATTAATTTTTCATTTCTTTCATATTAAAACAGAAAATATAAGAATAAATAAGAAAATTGAATTTTTGAAAGAAATCAACAACTTAATCATTTATCAACAAGAAATATTTGAAATCAAATTTAATACAAAATGTGGGAAAGCATGCAATTAAAAAAACAACAAACAATCGTAAAGATATAACAGTTCTTTCCAGTAATTTATCATAATACACATGTTCATTCATAGCAAAGCAATCATAAACTAATGTTATAAGAAATAGATGTTATTTTTACTGTTCATTAAAAGTTCATCATGTTATATTACGAAAATTCAAATATGAATTTTCATCAACAATGGAAAATATTTCTTAAAATATTCTTGTGTGCCTTAAAATTTGAATTTTAAGAAAGTGTGCTCAGAGGGTATCAGCATTTTGTCGAAATGTAATAAATTTCTCATAGTTATTGTCTTGATGGTCTTTCTCTCCACGAAATGGAAATTGGGGGGGGGGAGATTCTGGTGGATTCAGAGCGAATGATAGAATGAACTTCTTCTTCTTCTTCTTCTTCTTCTTCTTGAATATGTATTTATTTTTATTTTGAATTTAGTCGTGCGAATAAACTGTGTGAGATAAAAATGATATTTTTAAAAGGAAGAGAAAATTCTGCGTAATGAAGAAAAAAATAAAATCAGTTTTAGTTTGTCTTTGTCCAGGTACATAAAATTGTTTATTTGTAAACATCAAATAAAAAGGCTTATCTTTTCTTAATAAAGTAAAAAGAAAAAATGTTTATCGTTTCTTAATAATGTAAAAAAAAAAGTATGCCGATCTAAAATGTTTAACAATTCGTATAATTTCAATAAAATGATAAAATTTAATACTCAATTTGATGATTAATAAAAATTAACAATAGAATATAAAGAAAACAATTCTTTTTTCTATACCCGCACATACAATTGTATAATCGCAGAGAGAGAGAGAGAGAGAGAGAGAGAGAGAGAGAGAGAGAGAGAGAGAGAGAGAGAGAGAGAGAGAGAGAGAATTACCTATAAATAAGCATATCTCTTCCAAAAGTTTATTTCTCAGCCAAAGATACTAGAATTTAGCGTAGAATATTTAAAGTGCAATATTTAGAGTACAATATTTGTTGTACAATATTTAAAGTATAATATTATACAATGACAACGGATGTAATTAGTTGTTATTTATTACCAAACTCAACAGCATTGAAAATTTGTAAATAGAAATAAAATTGCAACACCACGGTAAAAATAAATAAATAGATAAAATTGAACAATATACAAGGAGTGTACCTAATTTTGTACTGCTGCATATCCAGATTTTTTATTACAGAGTCTCAATGCTGTATAGTTTGAGAATAAATAATATCTAATAATATCCGTTTTGATTTTATAATGTTCCACTAAAAATAATAAAATCCTTGTACCTTTAGTTTAGAAGAAAATTAAATTTTTATTAAAACTTGTTAGGAGGTTGTGGTTGGTTATATATATATATATATATATATATATATATATATATATATATATATAGTGGAGTCAATAAATCATGCATTCTGTGATGGATACCAAGATTTTGAAATATGAGAAAGACACGCTGATATAACATTGAGAGGGATGAACCGCTAGTTTTTATTAAAATAGACCTCTTTAAGAAGGACTTTCAAATGTAAAACCTGCATGTTCATTAACATCCAATGATGTAGGTCAGCTTTTCTTTTTCGATACATGTCGTTGAAGCTGAGTGAGTGGGTTTGATTCATTGCTCAGACAAGGTATCGTTTGATATCATGAGATTGTTACAAAATGATGTCATGCAGTAATTATGGTCGAATTCTAAGAAACAGTCATCATATATATATATATATATATATATATATATATATATATATATATATGTATATATATATATATATATATATATATATATATATATATATATATATATATCAAAGTCAGCCATTAACTTCCTAAAGACGATTTTAAACGTCAGAAACACGTGTAGAAGAAAAATAAATGACCTAAAAGCAAATTCACTTGAGGACCTATTAATTTTAAAGTATTTACTTTTTTCTCTTATTAAACCAACAGAAATTTATATATATATATATATATGTGTGTGTGTGTGTGTGTGTGTGTGTGTGTGTGTGTGTGTGTGTGTGTGTAGATGTGTGTGTAGATGTGTGTGTGTGGATAGATAGATAGATAGATAGATAGATAGATAACCGTCAAGTATGTATGCATGTATGTTTACACAATCCCCGAGAAAATGAAACACCTGTAAAATCTATTATTTTTCTTCTCAAGCAAAAATCGTTGTAGGACTTATTTTATTTTATTTTTTTTTTTATCTATTTTTATTATTATCATTTCTTTTTATGTAATTGCTGTCATTTTATCAGTCACTCTTTTTTTTTTCTTTTGAAAAAATTCAAACTGATAAATTATTTTGTTTTTGAATTTTTTCCAATTTTATCAAATCTTGTTTGATGAATTTTCAAAATTGATTACAGCTTATCTTTCTTATTAATGTGGCTTAATTCTGTGGCAACTTTAGGAATTTTATTTCTGATTGTTATTCTTTCTTATAGAATTCTTAAAAAGCGTTAAATTTCGATACTCAGAAAGGAAGTGAAAAACTGAAAAATTCACCCTTTTCTCGCTAGAACGCATCTTATCCCATTTGAGTTTTTTCTAGATTTAATTAAATTGTGCTAGATCTTATCTGTTTATTTTTGTCATCAAGCTTCCACGGAAAGAATAAAGCAATTGCTACCGTTAAAGAAGGAAAAATATTAATTTCCATGTATAATCAAGAAATTAACTTTAGAAAAATTAAGAAGATAGAAAAAATCATTTTGAATATTCCATTGGTTACTTTTTAACGAAATTTCTATTAGAATCTGTGGTCGAAGAGAAAGTAAAATTAAATGTACTGACCAGCAGAGGGATTGAACACACAACCTACAGCTTCGGATTAATGCTTTTATCACTTTTATCATTATCACTATCTAAAATAATCTTTCTCATTAGGTGCTCAATTCATGCAGCCTTGTGCTACATCTAAGCAAAAAAGCTTAGTAAATTACCACTATCTAAAATAATCTGTTACCCCTGTTAAATTAGAATGGTTCAGCCTTTCAGGATCTTTGCCAGTTACTGAGAAAGTCAAGCTGATTGCAGTAGACAGGGAAAGAGATTGGTTTAGGTTCTTTGTTTAATGGCATATCAGTTTTCGTGGGTTATTTAATGCCGAATTAATGGCTGTAGAAAGACAATAGTGGTACTTCTTAACCCTTTGCTCTGGGGCAAGTGAGAAGGTGCATACCTTTCCCATGGGTATTCGTCCGAAAGTGAACGTAGTACCGCGATTGGGGTTCGAACCCGCTTACTTCAAACCTGCAGTCCAACTTCAGCACGAAAAGAGAAAATTAGGATATCAAAGTTAGCAGTGACTGGAACCGATAAAATTTTTTCCTTAATTTAAACTAAAGAATCAAGAAATAGAAGAAATCAATTCCAGAGGAAAAAATGTTCTCAATTCAAGAAACAAGAGAAAAACCCGCCAAAATAGCTTCTACTGACTAAAAGTATGCAATCTTTTTTGGATTTTGTTAAATTCTTTAGAAGAGTTCCTGTTTGTATGTTTGGATATACTTTTTACTTCAAAGGAAGAAAAATTCTTAAACAATACAATCACAACTTGTTTTGAGTCAGAAGAAATATTGGCCAGTTTTATTTTTGTATTAAATTCTATTCAAGATCCAATTTTTTTGGCTACTAATCTTTTCTTGATTCTTTGCAAACGACATTTAGTAAAACAAAAAAAATTGACGGAAAAAATTAATAAATTTGGACTACTTCCACTCCCCAATCAGAAAGGAAGACTGGAATTATATTTTTAACCAAAAAAAAAAAAAAAAAAAAAAAACCCAAATAAACCATGAGTTCGGTAATCCTGCAACCCAACAACAAAAAAAATTCAAAAATATTAATTTGATTATGTCACTTTTGGAGTGTATATTTGCTAGTCGAGGACGAGTACGAGTAATACGAAGGTCATTCAAAAAGTTCTAAGCCTCACCCAAATTTTAGATTTGTCGCACGTCCCTCACCTTTGTAGGGGCTTTTTACTTGCACCAAAATAAAGACAGATCTTAATTAGTTTTATAAGAAGTGGTAGTGAGTTACCACGAAAAAAATGTTCAGCTATGGCTCTTCTTTCTGGGTGAGGCTTAGAATTTTTTAAGCGGATCTCCTACATGTCTAAAGTTCTGCTTGTTTTTATGGCAATAAAAGGTATCGTCTGATTAAGTTTTGAACTTTGTTACACGTGACATTTTTCCATAGATGATCCGGAAGAGAATTTTTTATGCTCCCCACTGCCGGGGGTTTAGCACTCTCGCCAAGGAATTACCGGTTGCAATGCGCGTGATGCAAAGTTCTTCTAATGAATTAAGTGCTCGGTAACCATTAAGTGTAAACAAAAGAAAAATAATTCATATATGCTAAATTCCTTCGCTTACGCTGAGGTTGTTGATATCTGTGCGATAAGATATCCGACTGGCGTGAAGTCAGGCAGGTTTCGACCCGAGCTTGAAGCATCTCACGTGTCTAGCCACACGGATAAGTTGTGATACAGCGAAATAGTCTATCTGTGGGTGACAGTGTGTGTACATATATATATATATATATATATATATATAGATAGAGAGAGAGAGTATATATATATATATATATATATATATATATATATTGTCATCCACAAACAGATCTGTTTCGTTCTATCAGAACTTTTCAGTATGTCTAGACAGGCTAGATTCTCGAAGCTGGGACTCAAACGCCAATCCAAGATTCTATATAAATAGCATACATGTAGCATATACATATAGCAAATAGTATTATTTCAAGGAAAAATCCTAATGCGACCGAATATCGTTTTTTTTTTCTTGAAATTATATATATATTATTTGGTCTGTGAATTTATTTACAGTAAGCTCTTTACCATGAATATTTAAATATTCGAAATTTGAATAATTCATATTTCTCCGGATTTACTGGATTGAATAATACCTTATATATATATATATGACGACAGCCACATCTTGACAGACGATAGCCGTCTTTACCACCCAAACACCCAGGCTTAATTCTGTAGAAGGCTAATGGGATATATATATATATATATATATATATATATATATATATATATATATATATATATATATATATCCAACTATAATTTATAATTTTTGAAGAATTTTGATTTGACAATTAGTGTTATCGAAAAACATTAAAAGTGAATATAAATAAAAATAATTGGTGAAAACTAATTCAAATAAAGGATCCTGCAACTTTTTAGTTGTAATTTGACTAAATAAAGTCGAAAAAGATCCTATATCTAAATAAGTTTTCATCAATTATTCTTATTTATACTCACTTTTAATTTTTTCAATGACACTTCTAATCTCTCTCTCTCTCTCTCTCTCTCTCTCTCTCTCTCTCTCTCTCTCTCTCTCTCTCTCTCTCTCTCTCGACTGATGCTGTATTTACTTAAAAATGAATAAAAGGCTGATTTTCTTCAAAAATATTCCCCCTTAGCATTCAATATATTTGTTCCAGTGAGTTCTCCATTAGTCGGAGCACTTTTAATCATTTTTTGCTTTAGTGTTAAGCTATGCTGCCGTATTTCTTTTACTAACATCCATTCCTTCAAATCTTACCTTCTGAGAGGAATTTTCAATTTAGGAACAAGAAAAAGACTCACGAAGCAAAGTCGGGATACTATGGAAAGTGCTTCACTCGTATAAATCTATGTTTCGTCAGACTTAGGATAAAATCTACAAGATTAAATGTTGCAGACATTATTTTCCTTTTATCAATTTATAAATTACTAATATTAGTAATAACAACAATTAAATGCAATAATGAATATGATGCATAATAGAAAGAGAATGAACAATATAAAATTTACATAAACGAATTGATTATGAAAAAAATAAGGGCAGAATCTCATTAAAATTTTAATAAAACTGAATTTGATTACGTCTGCTTCTTTCTTAACGACTGGGTTCTGATCCAACAACCTACGAATTGGTGGCTAAAATTAATATCAAACGCCAGGACATAAATGCTATATGATTACCCTATATAATGATATTATTTATACTGTCATATTTGCGTAATTTATTATATTCTTATAACATTTTCATATTGAAGTTCATTAGATTTTAAATTGTCTTACATCATTGTCATACTATGGTTTCAATTTTTAAAAGTTTCGTACAACTTAATTACAGTTCATTTCGTATAAACAGCTTCCATCTCCTCTTTCCATCGTAGGAAGATCCAGAGTCCTTTTTTTTCTTGAATCATCTGTTAATTTTTCAACAAAATTTAAAAAAGATTTTGTTAATATGCTGGTCTGTAGCTTTTTTATGGCTTCAGTTACTATAGATTTATGGTGTCACATTTTTCAAAGTCAAGATTATTATATTAACTTATTTTATCATGTTCTTTAACAGATTTATTTTTATCTAATGATACGGTTATATTTATGAGAAGGTAAATGTTTTGCTTGTGTCTTTAATCGCTGTGTCTAGTCTGTTAGTATGAATACTAAAGTCCAAAAAATATGGCTTCACTTCCTTCAATGACAAAATCAGAATACCATTTTTCAGCATAAGGCTTGCAATAATAGTGACATATCTTCAAATACCTAATCATCTAGCCAATCTTTGTATTATTTCTATATTAAGAGTGGACATTTATCTATTTATTTTAATTAAATACAGATTTTAGGTGTTCACAAAATGCACACATTTTCGAAACTCTTCCAGCAACAATTTAAAACTAAACTGGGGAAAATATTCCCAATTTTTTGGTTAAAATGAAAAAAATAAATTAACATAAAAATGGCAATTGTATTTTATTTCTAAACGAGAATGTCGTAAATATTTTAAGATATAGTCGGCCTAAAAGTATTTGACTTTATTTTGCGATATTTAAATTTCTAGTGTTCACTTTAATCCTTATTTTTCAAAGCAGAAAGAATTTCTTTTTCTTGGAAATTGTCTTTTAAAACATAAAGATTATTACAGGTGTTATATGACCGAAATAGATCTCTTTCTAATTCATCGTACACACAAAATAATGATTGCAACTAGCGCCCACGAGAGCATTCACCGGATGTTATCGGTGCTGAGACTTTCTTCAAAGTGGAGAAAAGGGGTTTCTACGCATAGGATCAGCGCATAGCGAAATGTCAATAAAATTTGTCAAAAAATAAAAATGATTAATAGTAATTTCTAGGCCAAAAAACAAAGAAAACCCAATCTGATCCGACCAGAAAAGAAAAACGATATAAAAGACAAATTTCTCGACAGCGGGTTCAGATCGAAAGAAAACAGACGACACCAACAAACTCAGAACTCCAACGGACAGAGACAGAGACAGAGGCGAAACTCGAAACCACGCATCATCCACTTTGACCTTCCTCTTCTTCGCTTTGAAGGAAGCGACAAACGCGTAAATCACCGAACACCCCTCTCCTCTCCGCACTCGTAACATCTAATTGGCCGCATACGCGTAAGTCCAACAATCCTACCACTATTAAGCATAGGACATTTTTTCTACTTTTTCATTCCATATGAACACGTTTTTCCAAACCCAACTATTTGAACTTTTTACTCATTTGTTTTCAATACAATTGTTAAAATTTTTACGTGCCTTCGTGTTCTTTGTTTTTGCAGCTGTGTTTTTTTGTACTTTCTTTGCGAACCATATGCTGATATAACAGATGCGTAAGTAATAATGATATTTACATTGAAGATTAACAATTTTCGATAAATATTCTTGGGGATACATTTGATCAATCGCGAAATATACACGAACAATTTTATTGAAGTTAGATAATTAGTTGAATCTCCGTAGAATTTAAAATCTTAACATTTGATAAAATGCTAAGATGTTACCCTCACTTTTTAGGGTAAACAACTTCCTAAACTACAAAGCATCCTTCATTCTCTACATCATATACAAATAAATTTTATATAAGAAATTTTCATTAAAATTTCTTCTTTTTAATGATACATTTAATGAAAATTATATATACAATATGGAATTTCTCTGTGCGCTCTGTTGATGGGACTGAGAATGCGCTGACTATCCCCTGAAAATCGGTACCCTCCCCCACCCAAAAAAAGAGGATCCTGGGTATGACACAGAACTATATCTGGAGACAAGGGGAGTGTGTAGTACCCCTTCATTGCCATTACTCTTAGAAAGTTCATTCTGACTGAAGCAATAGTTTGGGCCCCATCTATGGGTCAAATTGATTTGTTTAAAAATTATTCGTTTTCGACTAGATCGTGTGTAAATAATTAATTAATTAAATTAAATAAGAAAGGCCTCTTAACAACACAAAAGATATAAATAGAAATGTACAATGAATGCGATTCATTAACTTCTTGGTATAAAATAACCCTAAATGGGTTGATATGCCATTAAAATCAATCAATTATTTAAATGTCTGTCATCTCGTACTTAATTCAATTGAATCATACCCGGTGAAAAGTAAAGATTTATCCGTTGCCGACCAGCGTTTCCAACGTCAATTTTCAGGAACACTCCCATTTTTTCAATGAAGATAATTCAAATAAACAAATTAATTGCAAGTATTAACTTGACTGTTTTAAGTTAAACTGTAAAACCTTTCATGTTCACTACTCATGCTAAAGAGCGACATATAGTCAATAAGTTAATACAACAGGTTCTAACAAATATCCTTTATTCTTTATGCAATCTTTACTCATAAAAGAACTGCTTCTCTCATTGCTTTTTTTTTTTTTTGCTTCTTAGCGCGTATATAGAGAATCAGATATAAGTTTTATTGTTTTTTTATTGATGATTCTTTTTTTTCCATTTTGGATTAGGATGTGTCAGCGTTTAATTCATTTTTCTCGTCATTTGCATTGATCACCAAAGGTGGCAACTGTTTTTAAAGGATTTTGATCAATCACTTCACTGACGTTAATTCTAATTTTAGCTCAAAATATTCTGAGTTAATTCTACAATGTCAAAAATTTTTTAATAGTGGTTGGTTTGGTTTGGTTTTATAGTATATCAACCATAATAGGTTATTTAATCATATTTACCAACCCCTCCGCTCGGGCAGGATATGACACAAGGTCAATTTTTAAGCGGAGTTTAACAGGTTTGAATTCAGAGTTTTCCTTCTCCTAGACTAGTTGCCTCACCAAGGCTGAAGAACCTAGTCTGCCCTACTATTTACCCATAGCTGGAGGGAGAATAATTGGATTCATACCTTTCCCAAGGTGCTATGTGAAATGCAATCAGTCTCGTCCAGGATTTGAACTCGTGTCGCCGTGTCCATTTCCTACGGGCACCTCCTGATACCAAATGCGGTTTATATATTATATATATTAGATATTCGTTGTCTGGTTTGGTTTTATGGTATATCAATCATTGTAGGTTTTTTAATGACAATATATATATATATATCAAATATATAGGATTTGTAAACACATTTTGTTGATAACATTTAAAAAAAATGAACCTGAGCTCATTTTTTGCATATTGTTAAGTGGTTCCAAGTATTGTTATGTATCACAAACAATTTAATGAAACATCAGTCATTTGTTTACACACAGTTAAATGATCAAATACTTGTATTTTAACGATTCAATTTAGCATAAGTCAACAAAGTTGAATTTTATAAGAATTGCTGTGTATCACTAACTATTCAATTAAACATCAGTCATTTGTTTACACTCAGTTTAAATAGTCAAACAGTTCTATTTGATCCATGGATCAGGTGCTACCACGCCGAGTCAAAGTGGACCTAGGAGCAATGCCAATGAAGTGGTACTCCACATTTCCTAAATCTCCAAGGCTGGAGCCTCGTCATCAAATCGTTTTATATCATATCAAGGATACTCGTTGGGTGGGTTTTTTTACCTCTCTGCAGAGATGCAGTCTGTGTATTCTACAGCCCCAGTCAACAGGGCAGAAAAAATGGTTGGCTGAGTGATTTAACTGCAAACTTGTTGGGTTATTTAAGGCCAAAGTCTTTTTTTTTTTTGCAAGTAACAATGTGGTTCCAAGTAACTAATAATAATTTGTAAAATAAATATAACTTCCAGTAACTATTCTAAATAAGATAATTTAAATACAGTTATATGCTGGTAGGGTTTATGGCATGTTCACCCTTGCTGGGTAATTTATTACAGTAGTCATTCCTTTTGACAAGCAATTATATGGTTTCAAGTAACTAATGTTAATAATCATTTGTAAATAACTATAGCTTCAAGTAATTATTCTTAATTCAAATAATTTGTGTACAATTATATGGTTCCATTCGATGATAAAAATCTTTGCACATTGTTAAATGTAATCCTATCTAATACAAATAGTTTGCACACAGTTATATCGTTTCAAGTATTCCAGTCTGATATGAACAATTTTCAAACAGATCTATTTGAACCCTTGATGGGACTCTAACATGTATTACCACTCTGGATCAGAGTCGAACTGGGAGTAATAGTAACATCCCAGAGCTCCTGAACTGGAGCCTCATTATTAGGTACAAATTAAGTGTCATTCCTGGGACCCCCCTTTTTGGGAGAGGGTCTTACCATTCTGCAAGATATGCAGACGGTGTATTCTTAGCTCCGCTGACAAGACGGAAAACAATTGTAAACTTAGAATATTGATCGTTTTTGTGACAAATGCAATAATTTTTGTCATTTTTTGAGTCCATTTTTTTCCATGTGTATGTTTGAAAAATGTGAACTCTCCTCCCTGTGTCCTACCTGCATCCTAAAACCACTTCTTGTGATTGGAATACCACAATAGTAAACAAGGAAGTGACAGGTTGAAGCCTCACTGAAACTACTCACTGCTATAACAATGATATCTTCTACATTTTATCAATCATTAATTCTTGCTGACCGCAAACGTCTCTGTACTTTGAACTCTGTCCTCATTTTAATTCAGTGTGTCTTAAATTCCACTCTTACACTTCATGTCTTGGACAATTTACTATTCTATGTTATTATACTTAAGTTTGTGAGTGTGTGAGAAAGAGAGAATGTGTGTGTATGTGTGAGTGTGTGAAAGAGAGAGAGAGTGCGTGTGAGTGTGTGTGAGAAAGAGAGAGAGAGTGTGTGAGAGAGAGAGAGAGAGAGTGTGTGTGTGTGTGTGTGTGCGCGCATGTGTGTGTGCACGCGCGTTTGTGTGTGTGAGTGTGTCTCCAAGAATCACAGCCAAACAGAAATTGTCAGGGATTTGTTTTGTTTTGTTTGTTTTTTTCTTTGCATGTACATTGGTCAACAGAAACTATACGAGAGTGACTTTCTTGAAGTGATGAAATCACTGGAGGTCATCGGATAGCAAAATATGCCATTTTCGAACATAATGAATAAGATAGAGGTGCCCGTGGTGTAATGGTTATTGTCGTAGGAAATGGACACGGCGACACGAGTTCAAACCCTGGACAAGACTGATTGCATTTCAGATAGCACTAATACCCTTGGGAAAGGTATGAATCCAAACATTCTCCCTCCAGCTATGGGTAAATAGTAGGGCAGACTGATATCTTCAGCCTTGGTTAGGCAACTAGTCTAGGAGAAGGAAAACTCTGAATTCAAACCTGATAAACTCCGCTTAAAAATTGACCTTGTGTCATATCCTGTCCGAGCAGAGGGTTTGGGTAAATATGATGAATAAGACAGATTCTTTGATATGATGTACAAAAATATTTTTGATTCCATAAACTTTAAAGCGGATCCGTGTTTTTGATATCTTTTCAATGTTTATGAGTAAATACTTTAAAAGAAGAACATTTCGCAAAAGATGGAAAAACAATGAATATTGTTAGGCTCTCTGAAACTAATCAGAATTTTTCTTTGCTTTGGTTCCTTTGTTTAATGGCATATCAACCTGCGATAGTGATTCTATTTAATCCATAGTGTGAAAATGAGAGAGTTCATATTTTTCCCAAGTTTTAAAATAAGCTTAATAGCGCGACTGGAGCTTGCTACCTGCAATGTCACAGTCCAGCACTTAACCACGAAACCACTACGCTACAACGCCATGGAGACTTCCCTTATGTAGTTATATTATGTTCTTATTTCTATGGCCATAGAATCTTGCAGACATATATATCAGATTTATTTCATCAAAACATTTTCCCTTTTATCTTTTTATCCAGGTCATCGCTGTTATTTATTTACCTTGTTTCTCTTATTTTCTCTAATCATCCACATTACCTATGTATCCGATAGTAAAGTCTGAATTTGTTTGGCATAAAAGACAAATTCATTATCAACAGTTTACTTCACTCGACGTTACTTGTGTCTTTTCATTCTGTTGAGATGAGCGTAAAAAAAATTCTTACATATTGGACAAAAAATTAGGCTGTAAGAAAATTGAACCATTTTTCATTAATGCCACACATTTTAATGAAACTTCAGTGGCTTTGACACATATAGGAAGTGATTAGTTTCCTTGATTGTTTTCAAAGATCCATTAGCTATCGAGAATGGTCATCGTTTAAAAAAAAACAGAAATATCCCTAAATTGGAAAGTTCTTAGAATTTTCTTTCCCTTGATTTGATATTCTAATTTTGGATTAATTCTTTGCTAATGGCTAGTAAATTGATGTGTGAGTTTGAAAAAGGCCAAATTGTGGCATAGAAGGATTGTGGATAGTCACTTCGTGATATTGCAAAGAAATTGAATCACCATCATTCATCAATTGATGTTGTCGTCAAAAAGAATAAGAAAACTGGAAATTATCATCAAAAAGAATTTTATGGCTTTAAGAAAGAAAAAAAAAAACACTTCATCTGAAGATACAAAAATTGTTTGAGTAATGAATTGGTAGCAAACCGCAATATCAGATTTGACATTAAACGTTTTCCCCAAAACTGTTATGTCAATTGTCTGTTTTTGCCCAGCACTGTAATTTATGAAACCTTATACAATTTACTAAATTTTGGAAATCGATTAAAGATCACTAAATGTGAAATAGAAAATTCGACAAGTAAAAATAGTAAAAAAAAAAATGACACTGATCTAAAGAATTCAAATCATTAACGATAAATGTTTTAATTAGATAATTTAGAATGGCTGTTCTGATTGTGTGAATTTCCAGTAAATAATTGAAAAATAGTTCGGAAATGCAAGCCCGGAAAATTTTGCGGATATATCCAGAACAAATTGCAGCGAAAATGAAACAATGAATGTTTGGTAACCGAACACCTACTGCTTACGATGTCATCTATTTATCAAAAGATATTAAAATAGAAATCTTCGTATTGTAGTGGCTAAAGTGCTGGAATGTGACATCGGCGTGTGCGAGTTCGAGCTCTAGTCACGCTATTACGTTCACTTTCATTGGGAAAGCTATGAACCTCCTGATCACCCGTAGCTAAAGGTTAAATCGTATTACTAATGTTCTTCTATAAAGATGGCTTTGGCATTGAATAACCCACAGAGGTTGCTATGCCATTACAAACAAAGAAGAAAAGATGTTGTTATATCCATCATAACAGATCTTCAGCTTGCTTCCTCACTAAAAAAACTTTTAGAAGTTGTTCGATGCACCTGCAAATATGGCTGCCATATTATATGTTGTTCTTGTAGGAAACGTGGTATTCTCTAACTTGGTCAGACTGTAAAAGCATTTATGCCGACATAGTAAATTTACTAGACGAGACAGATGTTGATTCTAATTATGGCAACTAGTAATAATATGAGCTGTGCCTCTTGGAAAATGTTGAAACTGTGAAACCTCACTAATTCGGACAAGTATTTCATAATTTACTCAATAATTTGGACAGATCGAATCATTAGTGTTTTATGTATGGTTGTTATGCAATAATTTTGGGGGTAAAATGAAATAAAAAATAAAATAAAACAATATATGATTATTTATGTTACTGGAAGTTTTGCCAACAGTGAAGAAATTACTAAATTAACTACTAAAGTTCAATCGACTACTTGAAGTTGTTTGTCTACGAAAGTCACTTTGTTTTATTTCTTTTGCAAATTTGTCCTGAGTCAGCTGCACATTTTTCCATAGATTGACGGGATATAATGTTCAATGTTTAACACAATGCATAACGAGGTGTGATAAAAAAGTATCGAAACTGAAGTTTTAAATTTGTCTTAATTCTAAAATTTGAATAAAGACGTGTGCAAAGTTGACCAAATTTTGATCAAATGAAGTGCGACAGTCACTTTGATATAAAGTACAAAACTGTTTTTGACGTGATGTAATTGTTAAATTGCTGGACTGTGGCCTCAAAGTAAGCGAGTTCGAACTCCAATTGCGCTATTACGTTTACTTTCGGACTAATATTCTTAAACCCCCTTATCATCCCGCGTCATGGGTTAGATAATATTACTGCCGATCTTCAACAAGGATGGTTTTGGCATTAAATAACCCTCGAAGGTTAATATGATATTACACAAACCAAACCATTAAAAAAACATACAACGGTTCGTTGAAGATGTAGATGGACATTATGAAGAAGAATTATGGTTCATGATTTCTGAAAATCGTTAAAGTGTGGATGTCTCGATATCTAGATATTGTCTAGACGAGTCAGTATCAATTCTTGACACTTTTTGATCTGCCGTTTTTAAAGAAATACAGATTTCTGTAAATGCGGAACTCTCTACTCTCATCAAATTTAGTTGTGGGCGTTTTTTTCTTGTTTTCTAAAGTGGAAATTTGAGGATATTAAAGGAAATACCATATTAAAAGGAGGAGTTTCAGAGGTGCTTCGACCATTGGAAAGTCCGCTGGAATAAGTATGCTGAATACCAAGGAGAGTTTTCTAAAGAAAATTAATGTTTCATTCATTGTTCATTTTTAGTATTTACTAAGATAGGAAAGAGCAATTAATGAAACGTTGATTTTCTTCTAAATATTGTTTCGATCCTTTTTTGATACAATTCTTTTTCTTCCTTCTATTCCCGTTGTTGATGTCGGGTTATAAGCGCTTATGTGTCTATTTTCTCGGATGGTTTGCAAGATGGGGGGTAGATGGACATACAGTTGCTGCTTTTCAAGGAGCTGCTTCAAAGATTTGTTAATTCTGTAAAGATGGAAATCAATGGTAACCAAAAGTATATACGATGAAGGAATGTAGACACACGAATATAACTGTCATAGTTTTTGCTTATTCATCAAAGAAACGTGTGATTTAGTATTATTTTGACCAAATATTTCACTTACTCCCACCCATGTCTTTTAATTCATCCCAAGTACTTTTCGCTCCTTTTAACTGGTCTAATTTCAGACCAGTACTTTCTTGTGGCTATTCTAAAGAGATGTAGTTAAAAATTCTTTTACAACCTCGCCATATTCGCAGTATCACCTTCTTCGGATGAAGACGCTTGTGGCATAACTATTATCGACTTTGGAAATAGTAAAAATCCTGAATGAGGTTGTTTACATTTCACATGGCACTATTACTCTTATTATTATCAATATCAACTGTTCTATAAAACGTTTTTAGCGATAAATCACTAACACGAAAAAATCCCCAACGCGAAAACCATTATTAACATGCTCGATCATTCACAATACGTTTTCGATAAACTACGCAAATATATGCTTCGAAAAAGTATTTGAATAGCTTTTTCTATTCTTTTTTCTTTTGTTTTCTTTTGTTTTCTTTTCCTTTTTTTTTTTTTTTTTTTTTTTTTTTTTTCCTTTTCTTTTCTCAAAACGAGAAAAAAGGCATAATATGCGGAAAATGTTATTTATTTTCTCCATTTCAATAAACAAGCCAATTCTAAGAATTTCTTTATTATGAAAGCTGTCATGTGAAGTCCTCGTGACGTAATGGCTAAACTGCGACCTCGCCATAAGCGAGTTCGAACTTTAGTCGCGCTATTACGTTCACTTTCGAACAGTATGAGCCCCCTTATCCCTCCAGCTATGGGTTATATAGTGGTGCTTCTGTTCTTCTACAAGGATAGCTTTGGCGTTAAATAACCCACGACAGTTGATATACCATTTAATAAAGAAACCAACCCGAAAGCTTTCGCAATGTGATGAAAATCGATTTAAAAAAACTAAACACCCCGAATGCCATACAAAGACAAAAGGAACTTTTTTTTTCGTAATCAAATAGATTAATAATTGACAAAATCGAACAAGAGAAAATATAGATAAAAGGTAACGATAAATTCTTAATTACGTATGTCTTTCTGGGCGAGTTTCATTCTAGAGTTTTTGTTGCTTGGTTGGTTCAAGGTATTCAATAAGCGCCAACAGTATTTCTTTTTGTTTTGTGTTTTGTCACAAATGACAAAAGAGGTTTGTTGGTTTTATGCCATGTCAAACTTGGATTATTTTATGGTGAAATCAGTTTTACAATTATATACGGTACCACAATCTAGCTTTACAATCATTTTAAATTGGTACTCACTTCATACTGAGTTGCAATGTCAATGTTTTAAAAGCTAATATATCAATGTAGTTCGCAATCATTTTAACAGACAAACACTCCAATGTTAAACATTGATACAATGTGGTTTATGTGGCTCGTTATATAACATTCTCAACGTTTAAATAGCCAATGTATTAATATAGTTGAAAATCTTGGTAAACATTATCTCAAATATATCTATTTGACCCATAGATGTGACCCCTAACGCTGAGTCATAGAGACCTGGAAGAAGTAGCAATAAAGGTGGCTCAAGACACAGCAAAGTTCCTGTAATGTAACCTCACCATCGTAAGTAGTTAAATATCATATCCTGGACACAGACAAAGAGACAAAAAATCGAGTAAAAGATTTTGATATTAACAAGTATATTAGCACGATAAAATTAATCAGTAAAATGGAAACAGAAAAAATCAACAATCTCTGTGAGGTGTATGAGTTCATACATATTTATGTCTATATTTATAGCTATTATAATAAAACGAAATCCTTTCTTAGGATCAATAATCATTACTTTAGTGTATGAAAAACAAGTAAAATTTTCTTTATACAAATATATTTAATATCTAAATTGCAAAGAGCGTAAAACAAATAATTTACCATACTAAAACGCATACAAAGAATTTTCCAATTGAAAATATTATCTTTTATTCATTTATTTATTTTTTTACTTATTTATTGAATGTATTTGATATTCATTTGCAACTAAATATCTTCTTTCCATGAACTGACTGAGGACATTTTGTGATTGAAATCATTTTTTTTTTACTTCAATAAGGCCTGAATTGGTTAAAATCTTGATACAGAAATTATAAATTAACCAACAATAAGACAATATATACCTTATATATATATATATATATATATATATAGAGAGAGAGAGAGAGATTAAAGTGATATCCTGACCGTAATTAATTTTTTTTTTATAAATCGTTTCGAAAAAAATGTCTAAAACATGTTTATTAAAACTTTAGTATTAGTGACAGTTTCAAAAATTTCTTATCATCAGACGCTTGTTTAGATTTTTTTTTTCGTTTTTGTTTTTTTCTTTGCTTTCTTTTTTTAGTCAGGAGTTAATTGACAGCACAAATACTTATATTTATGTCTACATTTGCTACTAATCTCGGATTTTTTATTTAGGAGATGGTCTTTTTCAGGGAAAGAAATAATGTTTAATTTCTCCTCCAAACACAATCAACAATTTCTTGAGCGTTTACCAGTTCCTTTACGCCTTTTGTATTCTCCATTCATCAATGAGTGATTTGTTGAATTTATCCATATTTTTTCCAAATGTAATTGACAATGTCGTGCTTGTTGGCATAACATCTTTGGTGGAAAATTGTTAATTGTTATAAAATCTCGAGATTCCTGGCTGCTGTAATTAGTCTTTCTTTGCTCCTTTTAATGTAATTCTCAAGTACTTGTACACAATCCTCAATGCTTGCGAGTCCTCTTCCTCCTTCATTTCTAGACACAAATACTCTGTCCATCTCATCTCTCAGGTCTTGTGCATAGTCAATAATGTCTTTGTCCTATGGTCCACTGAGTTTCTCCCTTGTCCATCTGAAGAATGGTCCAGTGTATCTTACAAGGGACACTGCCCAGAGTTTGGTTTCGATAACTTTTCTTGTTCTTTTCGAGTAATCTTTTCTTATTTTTTCTTTCATCTCTGATCGTGTTCGCTTTCAACATTCCCAAATACTTGTAATTTTCCTACTTCCTAAGCGTTCTGAAGTTTTCCTAATTTGGTAGCCCTATTCCCTTCGTGGTTTCTATTTTCCCACTTTTTATTATAAGCATGACACGTTTTTCAATTCCAAATCCCATTCCTAAATCTGACTGTATATTCTTATTGTTTGTGTAAGGGTTTTAGTTTTTCTTCATTTTAGACAAATATCTTTACATCATCCATATACACGAAGCGGTTTATTCTTTCCTGTGATTTTGAAAATTTGTGGTTCTCTGTGCATTTCTAAGTATATAATTAAGTGCCATCATTGCTATAACAAACACCAATGACAAGAGAGAGAGAGAGAGAGAGAGAGAGAGAGAGAGAGAGAGAGAGAGAGAGAGAGAGAGAGAGAGTTTCCCTGGAAGATGGATTTTCGGATTTTCCCCCTCCGCTTGAGTTTCACCTCTAGCTGCTAATTCTACTTTCCAGTTTTCTATGGCTTTCGTGATGATGTTTATAACTTTGTAGGATATTTTGTACATTTTTTTAACATTTATTATTATTATTATTGTCAGTCTCATACCAGTTTTAATTGGTGGTCTCTAACTGCAGTCTGAGTGGCCGCAAGTCTCTTCAGATCTCTAGAACTCTTCTCAGTAAACTAACCAATTTCAACAATGCTGTGGTCTGGCTGGTCTCGATTCTTCCTCTGATTTCCAATTACTTCAATCTTTTTTCCAAGCCCTTAAGAACTGTATGTGTCCCCCAGGCGTTTTTTTAACTCCCTAGGAAGACCTAAGTATTCGTCTATCTTATCGTTTTCTTTCATGTTCACTTTGGGGTCCGCTGGAACAGAAAAATCCACTAGAGAGCGCGTTCTTTTTTTTTCTTTGTTAATTAACACAAGGTTTGGTCTTCTTGCCGGGATTAAGCGATTTGTTTGTATTTTAAAATCCCAGAGAACTTTATGTATCTTATTCTCTAGGATGGTTCTGGTTTGTGAATATACCATTTCGTTTTATGGTCAAATTTTAATCTCTTACGCAATTTTTCAGGAGAAAACCTTTCTCACCTACGTGTGCCTACTTCTTATTATCATTACTATAACTACTGCTGCTGCTGCCGCTGCATTCGTTCCCATT
Source organism: Sepioteuthis lessoniana (assembly GCA_963585895.1). NCBI lineage: Eukaryota > Metazoa > Mollusca > Cephalopoda > Myopsida > Loliginidae > Sepioteuthis > Sepioteuthis lessoniana. The sequence goes on from OY757933.1 coordinate 20,382,681, forward strand.
CATGAATGACAGCCTAAATGGATACCCGTTGTTTTTTAGCGCCTTTTCCTATTCAGTTTACGTCATGTTTAGAATTACTCTATTCCTAGAATTTACAAACAATCTCTTACAAATTGATTTTCGAACCTGTTTTAACACGGTATGTAAATGGTTAGAAGCTGTGTTTATGTAGCATGGGGTATTGTTATGTTATTCTCCTTTTAGGAGGTTAAATGTGACGTCCAGGAAATCGACCACTTTTAGGCTTGTTTAAACCTCAAGGGTAGAGACAAATTCTTTGAAAAAATTTATGTTCTGCCATTGTATCTCTAAGTAATAATAATTTGTCGTCTCTGTAAAGGATCGTCCCGCTGTTTTTCACTAATTGTAGCAGTTCAAAATAAGTGTATCCCATATATTCATTTATGCACTTTTATTTTAATGACTGATTGATTCTAACGGTATGTCAACCCGTCTAGGGTTATCTTATGCCTAGGGGTTGGGGAATTGCGTTGATTGTGCATTCATATTTATATTTTTGTGTCGTTTATTGAGAAGTTTTTATATACAGTCCTATCGAATACGAATTATTCTTAAACTATTTGACCAATAAATGGAACCTTAACAGATACGACCACTTCGAGTCTGAGTGGACATGGAAGTAATAGCAATGAAGGAGTACTCCACATTACCAGATCTCCAGAACTTGAGCCTCACCATCACATGCAGTTTCGTGTTATATCCAGGACAAGTTTTATTTGTCATAACAGAGGTAATCCTATGCTATTCTTAACTACACAATTCCAATACTGCAGAGTTTGGTTATAAATAATAACAAATAATATTCGTTTTAATTGTATAATGTACAGCTTGAAATAATAAAATCTTTGTATTTTGGGTTTAGAAAAAATTAACTTAAAAAAAAGAAATAAAATTTCGAGGAGTAAAGAAAATGAAACAAGAAATAACACATTTGATTTGTTTCGGTTTCTTTGTTTAATGGCATATCAACCTTTATAGGTTATTTAATGCCAAAGCTATTCTCCTTGAAGAACAGTAGTAGTGCTATTTAACCCATAGCTGGGAGGATAAGGGGGTCCATACCTTTCCCAAGGGTATTTGTCCGAAAGTGAACGTAATAACGCGACTGGAGTTCGAACTCGCTTACTACGATTTCGAAGTCCATCGCTTTAACCATTACACCTCAAGGACACCCCCTATTTGATTTGTAGGTGGGTAATATTTAGGTATTTGTCATCCTTAACCCTCGGGCTAAGACGGAAGAAAGAACGTTCTACGTCAGGTTGGATTTTGAATTTTGGACCTGTAACTTGTAACAAACAAGTAAATCTTTACTTGTGAGTTCGAGTCTCATTGGGTGCTCCATTCACATGTCCTAGTGCCACATCTAAGCAAAAATCTTAGTAAATTACTAAACAAAAAGCTTAATAAATTACTACTCCAACCAACTTTACGATCCGGCTCAGGTCGATCTTTAGTTGGATTTCGGTTTGATATTTCACGGTATGATGTTGATCTATGTGATTAATATTCACCACTGAATTAAATGCAGTTGCAAACAAGGAGATTATGTTGAAAAATAAACCATTGTGTAAAATAAACGCTTTTTTATCATTAGGTTATGAACTTATTTGATATATCTACATAAGCAATCAGGATTTGAGTAAAATGAAGTAACACAAATATACTTTACTTTCATATCAAATTTGGAGTGAACTGGTAAACAAGATATATTTAACCTAAGTCAAACAAATAAACTTACCAATTCATCTTTATGTAAAAACTTATACTAATCCGTTCATACATACATCTCCTAATGCACTTCTAGCAAGAAATTACAACCAAGTTTTACCCTCTACAAACTTTCTAAACTAAGTAAAAGGTTTTTTCAGGCATTTGATTCCATCTATACAAAGCAAAAAAAAAAGTGGGGGTGAAGATGGTAAATGAATTAAATCTTGCAAAATATCATCGTCGGTTCTATGTAACAGAAAAATGAGTTCTTATTATTCACATGTCCTTTTTACGACCCTAATTTGCATCCAGTGGTGAGGTACCAGTTCTAAAACTTTTGGAAATGTTGAACCACGTCTTTGTTGCCATTACCCCCAGATCCACTCTGACCCGGAATAGTTGAGCCAGTTAGAGTTCCAGCTATGGGAACTGATTGAAAATCATGACAGTTCAATCAGGATACTTGCGCCATATAACTGTGAGCAAAAAATTGTTATTTGAAATCATATAATCGCTTGTAAAAACAAAAATGACTTCAGCATGATATAACCCAACAAGGGTTGACATGCCGTAAACCAACTAACTAATCAAACCTACAATTATTCAATTTGATTTCGAAGAATATTAATGATATATTCACTATCGCCTAATTAGCTTTATATTTTCTAATTTCCTTCCTTTGTATTAAATATCTATTCAAATTCTCTCGATGAATATGGCAATATGTTGTGGTAAAACTACCTAAGTTTCAAAAGGTACCACTGTGTTTTCCTCGCTCAAGTAGAACATGTGGACCTGGTAGTAATGGCAACGAATGCAGCTCTCCACACCCTCCAAAGCCCCAAAACAAGAACCGCATCCTCGGATGTAGTTTAGTGTCATACAGGACACTCCTTTTTGGGATGTGGTCTTACCCCTCTGCAGTGAATACAATTGGCGTATTGTCGGTCCCGCCAAAAAGGTGTCTGACGGACGAGATTTCATATAATGTATGAGGATTATTTTTGTATATTCGTGATATGATGAATTTGTGTGTGTTGAATGCGCGTAAGAGCTGAATAAGACGTTGAGTTTCTTTAAATATCTTTGCCGTAAATTCTTGTGTTCTAAATCTAAAAGCAAACCTTATTCAATTTCCCGCGTATTCTGCAAGATCTTTTTGTTGATAAGTCTCGTAGAAGTCTATGGACCTTGCGACTAATTTCTCCAACCAAAAATTTCACTTCTGTGTCGCAGATCAGATTAGTGCTCGAACGCCATTTTGGCCCAGTCGGCTGGGACAGCAGAATACACCGACTGCATCTCTGCAGAGGAGTAAAACTCCTCCAACGAGTATCCTGGATATGACACTGGTGAGGCTTCATTAATGCTGGAGCTTTGAAGAATGCGGAGTACCCCTTCATTGCCATCGCTCCCAGGTTCACTCTGGTCCGAGTGGTGGCACCTGATAAGGTCCTATCTATGGGTCAAATGAAACTGTTTGACATTTAAACTGAGTACTTATACCAAAATGAACCATTTGAAATAGAACTGTTTTTACATTTAACTGTGTGTAAACAAATGACTGACGTCTAATTGAATTGTTAGTGATGCATAGCAATCGTTGGAACCATTTAATTTTGTTGACATGCTAAATTGAATTGCTTGAAATGGAACTGTTTGATCATTTAACTGTGTATAAAAAAATGAATGATATTTAATTGATTAACTTTGTATAAACAAAAAAAATGTGTACTCATGCTAAACTGAATTGTTTGAAATAGAACTGTTAGATCATTTGACTGTGTTGCCAAAAAAATGAGCTCAGGCTCGCTTAAAAATGTTATCTACAAAATGTGTTTAGAAATCATATTTTTAATATGTATAAAAGGGATTTGACATTAAATGACCTACAATGGTTGATATGCTATAAAAACCAAACCAAACCAACCAAACACCATTTGATCCCGTAAAAGTATAGAACACTGTTCAAACTCTATAAAATCTATTCCTTGTCGGTGGGGCTTACAATATGCTGATTGTATTTCCCCTGCAGAGTGGTAAGCCCCGACCCAAGACAAGGTGTTATAAATATGACACTAAACTGCATCTAATGCAATGTAGAGTACTATTTCGATACCATTACTCTCAGAGCCACTGTGTGTGGGTCAAATAGATCTGGTTGTAAATTATTTGTATTAAATTCGAATAACTGATTTCATATAATCGTCTGAAAAAATGAAGAAACCACAATACAAAAATATGCACGTACAATGTACGCGATTCCGTAACCTCTTGGCATAACCTTAGATAGATACTTTTAAAATTAATCGATCAATCAATAATGGGTTTCTTTATTTCCTCCGATTTCGTCTTCGCCTCATGACGGACATGACGATAGATGAGTCGCTCTCTCTCTCTCTCTCTCTCTCTCTCTCTCTCATACACACACAATGAACCGTCCTTATAGTTACCTGAGCTTGAACAACCTCACCACTTTAATCATTCTGCCACTGAAAGCTGAATTCGTTTCTGTAAACTTCGTGGCGTATCGCACGTAGCGTACATCGTAGAAAATGGGCTCGACGAGCCAAGTTCAAATCCTGGACGAGTCTGCACTTCACTTCGTATTATTATTCCAAGGAAAGCCATGAATACATCTTTTCATTAGGTAAATAATGGGGCAGACTGAGTTTTTTAGTCATAGATAGACAAACAATCTAGAAGGAGGAAAACAGTGAATTCAGACCAAAAATTGAGCTTGTGTCGCATCCTGTCTGTGAGGAAGGATTTGGATCAATACATACTAAATTTTTCTTTGACAATATTCTTGAGGATGATTTTTAGAGTGACAGTCGAATTTATTAATCAACGTTATCATTCCTCTTTGGCCATGAAGAGTTCATGAGTCTCCTAATCGTGATACATATCCTCAGCTGGCACCTTACGTCCTGTCTCATACGACAGACCACTTTAGATACGCAGTACCTCAACTTCGTTTGGCGAATTTTCCTCCTCTTTGCTGTTCCAAACATAGCCACTCCTTTTCATGTTGTCTTCTATGTTTTTAATCGATTTGAATTGCCTAAGACGCTGGAGACGAACGTCTCATCTTCCTCCTCTTGTATTTTCTTGTAGCAGTTGATTGGAATCTCTTCTTGATATAGTCACTGCTTCAACATCGAAGAATATAGGTTGTATGATTTTTCTTCTGTTATTTGAACTTCCTGAAAGTTTCTTGGATAAAAACCTGAAGCTGCAAGAAGAAGTGAAAGAATCGGCTAATATCTTTACATAAAGTTCCTAGAACAACAATTATTATTAGACTAAAACTACTTTGCAAAATATCTTTAAAATGAATAAGATATTAATAAAAAGAATTTAAGAAACAAATTTGGATAAAAATCAAAAATCAAAATACATGACGTAAGTTTTTAATAATAATAGTATTTTCAAAAATTTTAAAAAATGACAATAAAATGTCCACAAAGTCATCAAAATCTGAGGAGAAAAGTTTAATTTTTTAAAGTATCGTAAAATGAAATAAGAAAAACAATTCATTATTCAATGAATAATGAATTGTTTTTATTTCCTTTCTAGGATTAGTTCGCAGCGTAAACATTTTTTAAAAATTAAAACGGGATATCGATTTTCCGGTGAAAAAATTTCGATAAACCATGGCTCACTTGGATGGGGTTTATTGGCGTTTCACTTTGTGCTAATACCATCAAGCAATGGGTAGGAAGGACTGGGCCCTTTAGGTTTCAAAAGACAACCAGTCTGGGAGAAGGAAAACTATTTGAAAAATTTACCCTTTTTGCATCCTGCCCGTAGCAGGGATAGGGGTGAATAATGCCATGGGTCACTACTATCCGCGGTCTTGGAAACTATATATCATGGATAGCGACACCTTTGTAAAGAGATATTGTACAGCCAGAATTTTGTTATCCGAAAGAAAATCTTCAGATTCACTAGAAATTTAAAAAAATATAAAGGAAAAAACCATTAAAATCCGTGAGTTTATTTCGTCTGATCAACATTTAATATGAGAATAAATGACAAAATAATCGCAAGATTGATAATGCAAATTAAATTCCTTCTTTTATACATACATATATATACATATAATTTTTGTTGCTGGTCCAAAGAGGGAAAGAAATATTTTTAAATGAGTAGGTCTACGAAGAGATTTGTATTTTTTAGGATTTATTTATCTATTTTGTTCTCACGTACGTGAATGTTTCCAGCTTGTTCTTTCGTCAAAGAACATATATGGCACAAGGCCTTGTTAATGGGGTTGCCAATGAGGCTTGAACTCACTTGTGTTTGCTGTTTGAATGGCTTTCAGTTGGTTATGGGTTTATATGGAGGTCACTCCTCTCTTTTTCTTAGAGTGTGTTTACCTTAGCCTGCTTTAACCCTCATTTGTTTTTGATATTTGATACGTTTTTTTCATTGTGAGTGTGTATGTGTGTGTTGGAGTGGTTTCAGATTTCACTTACAGTTATTTTTCTGTGTGTGTGTGTGTGTGTGTGTGTGAATTTGTGTCTAGAGATTTTTTTGTGTGTGGTAGTGTGGTTTGAAATATACTGGTAATAATTTTAACTAATAATTTTTGTTTATATATATATATATATATATGTATGTATACATAGACATATCTATGTATGTTTGTGTCCATTTGTGTGTGTATGATTCATGTCTTATTCAACTTTGATTTAAATTTATCTATAAATTTCTTTTCCTTTATTTGAAGCAGCGTGTAGTCGTTAGTTTGGTATATGGGCATTATTTTAGAATTACCTTGACTACATTCATATAGGTGTTTCGATGCATGTAATTTTGTTTTCTATTATTTTAATATTGCTTCTGTAAAGTGATATCCTTGTATTAAGGGTCTGTGTTGACCCTATGTATATTTCTTTGCCCTTCCTACATTCAGTTACGTAGACAAGGTTTTTTGAGTTGCAGCTTACATCTTTATTTATTTTGAATTTTGTTTCCGGCTTTTTAAAGGTATAGGAGTTATCTTCAATGGTCATACATATTTTACATCGTTTATTATTGCATTTGGTAACCCCCTGTGTTGTGTTTTCTTCGAATGTAGAAGAGGTGATTATTTTTAAAGATTTTGGGGTTGTCTCTGGCTTTTAATGATTTTTGTTGTGTCTAGTATTTCTTTGATTTTGTCATTGTTTTTAAGTTCTTCTAGATTTTTTATTATTTCTGTGAATAGATATGGGTAGTTCTTGTTGGTTACGACGTATACTAGGGGTTTCTCGTTGTAGTGCTTTTCGGGTTCATTAATTCTCTTTGTGGTATTTTTTCTGCGAATTCGAATTCCTTATTTATTAGTGTTGTTGGGTATCCTCTCTGGTTTAGGGTTGTGTGTAGTTCTTAAAGGTGAGGTGTTTTTAGCTTTTTATCCGTGATTATTGTGTGTATTCTATTTGCTAGAGTGTAAGGATGGATTTTATACAGTTTTTGGTGTGGTGGCTTTTGAAGTGGAGGTATTGTTGGGTGTCGGTGGGTTTGTGGTAGATATCTGTGATGATTTGGCCATTTACTCTTTTTATAAGGATGTCTAAAAATGGTTGTTATTCATCCACAGACAGACTTTCGTTTTATCATAAGTGTGGCTAGACACGCGAGATGCTTTGAGCTGGACTCGAAACCCGTCTGGCTTTACGTCAGTCGGATAATTTACCCCAGAGCTATTATCATTCTCAGTGGAAGCGAAGGAATTTTTTATGTATATATTTATTTACATATGCACTATCGGCTACCGGAGTGCTCAATTCATGAAAAGAGCTTTGTATTTACGCGTATGTGTCAGCCAGCAATTCTCCGCCCGCGTGCTCAACTCACAGTGGGGGGGCATCCACAGACAGACTGTTTCGTTGTATCAATACTCTTCGGTGTGGCTAAACACGCGTGATGCTTCAAGTTGGGATTGAAACCCGGCTGACTTTAGGTCAGTCGGATACCTTACCCCATATATATAGTAAACTTCGATATCACGCATTTTTATTTGAAGATTTTAGTATAATTTATTATATATCTTTTTGTTTGCTGTCAAAACAAGCAGGATTAAAGTTATGGCCTTAAAATTTTCTGTAGTCTTTAATAGGATACCTGAGAGTATTTTTAGAATATTATCAACTTTTTTTTTTTAAATTCAAAATATTTTTTAGTAAGGGGATCGATTTACAATGTTTGTATTATGCTGAACTGGAACCTTTCTTTGTGTCCGTCAAGTTAGCTTAGCTGAATTTGTTTAATCATACAGTGGACATAAAACTGAAAATTTCCAAACCAAAAATCAAAGCTATGACTTTTTTCATGATATTTCTTCCTGTGCCTTTTTCTATCACTGGAAAATCAGGTTAAAATAATTTAGCGTTTGAATTTGTAGCATGGACAGTGGCCACAAGGGGGTCGTAAATGTTAACCTCGCGCCAAAGTTTAGTGTTATATTTGTGTTTATTGCTGTAATGAAAAAGGAGACAGATGGGTTGATGGTCTGTAGGGCGGCTTTTCCTGATTTAGATTTGTTGATTTTTTCTGCAAGTCAACTCTTATTGGGATATTTGACGTCAAAGTCAAGTTAGAGTTACTATTCCTATTTAACAATAATTATTTGTAAACAACTATAGCTTCAAGTAATTATTATCAATTCATAATTTGTATACAATTACATGGTTTCAAGTATCTCTAATACTAAAGATTTGTAAGCAATTGTTTGGTTTCAAGTAAGTATTCGTATAATAACAACAATAATAATTATTCATGCAGCGCAAAACAATGCCATCATGACCAACTATGTTAAAGCAAAAATAGATAAGACGCAACAAAATAGCAAATGTGGTGATAGAGATGAAACGATCAATCATATAATAAGCGAACGCTGCAAATTAGCGCAAAAAGATTATAAGACAAAGCATGACTGGGTGGGCAAGGTGATCCACAGGGAATTCAACAAGAAATTGAAATTTGACCATACGAACAAATGGTATTTGCACAATCCAGAATCTGTCCTGGAGAATGAGACGCACAAACTTTTCTGGAATGTTGAGATACAAACAGATCACCAAATCTCGGCCAGACAACCAGACCAATACTTAGGTGAGGAGTAAAATAACAGACATTATTATTTTACTCTTTTGAAAGTTTTTCACACCAGCGTTCGCGGATAGTTTTCCACTGGAGTTAAAGTGACAGCAAGTCTCCAGGACGCTTTTCAGTATTCTGGCCGATCTCAATAATGCTGTAGTTTGCGTGATCTCTACTCATCTTCTTAATCCCAACTCCTCCAGTTCTTGTACCAATCCTTTGGTTACAGTACCGAGCGCACCAATTACAATTGGTATCTCCGTCACTTTCATGTTCCAGCTCTCTAGCAAGCTCTAGGTACTTATAGTTTTACCCTGTGGTCTACTATTCGGTTGGCTGTCTTTTTTTCTTTCTTTCTTTTACTATCACTAGGTCTGGTTGTCTGACTGAGATCAAATGATCCGTTTATATCTCGAAATCCCAGAGAATTTTATGCGTCTCACTTTCTAGAATAGATTCTGGGTTGTGCATATACCATTTGTTCGTATGATCAAATTTAAACTTCTTGTACAATTCCCAGTGGATTACCTTCCCTACCAAAGCATTTTTAGTCTTATACTCTTTTTGCGCTAATTTACTGCATTCGCTTATTATGTGATTGATCACTTCGTCTCTATTACCACATAATCTTCATCTACTATTTTGTTGCGTCTTGTCTATTCTTGCTTTGACATAGTTAGTCCTTATGGCGTTGGTTTGTTCTGCTATCAGAAGAGATTCAGTTTCTCTCTTAAGGTTTCTCTTTCTTAGCCATGTCCAAGTACTCTCACGTGGGGTTCTTTTGTTTGTCGCTTGATATATCCATACATTTGTTTTTCTTCCCATTTTTGTTTTCTGATAATTTTGTTCTTTTGATGATTGGGTTGTCTGTATTGTTTCTGGTCGCTGTAACCAGTCTTCCTCCGCGCTTTTATATGTCTTCTAGTCGTTGTATCGATGCATCGACACTATCTTGAATACTGACCAGTCCTCTTCCTCCTTCTTTTCTTGATACATGCAGTTATTATTATTTACTCATTAGAGTTTTTCACATCAGCGTTAGCTGATGGTCTTTCACTGGAGTTTAAGTGACAGCAAGTCTCCTCAATTCTCCAGGACTCTTCTCAGTATTCTGGTCGTTCTCAATAATGCTGTTGTTTGGATGGTCTCCACTCGTCCGCCAAATTTCAAGTCCCCCAGTCCCTTTAATAATCCTTTAGTTACTTTACCAAAAGCACCTATCACAATTGGTCACGTTCATGTTCCATAGTTTTTTTCAATTCCCTGGCAAGGTCGAGGTACTTATCCTTCTTTTCACATTCTATCAGCCGGAACTACAAAGTCGACAATTTTGCAAATTCTCTTTTTTTTTTTTTTGTTATTATTAGGTCTGGTCTTCTTCTGACCGAGATGAGGTGATCTGTCTGTATGTCAAAGTCCCAAAGGAATTTTGTGTGTCATTTTCTAGGACAGATGCTGGGTTTTGTATATACCATTTGTTCGTATGGTCAAATTTAAATTTCTTGCACATCTCCCAGTGGATCACCTTGCCCACCCACTCGTGTCTTGTCTTATATTCCTTATATTTGCAGCATTCGCTTATTATATGATTGAAGGTTTCATCTCTGTCACCGCATAGCCTACATTTGCTATTTGGTCGCGTATTATCTATTCTCACTTTGATATGATTGGTTCTTATGGCGTTTTTTTTTTTTTTTGTGCTGCTATTAGAAGAGATTATGTTTCTCTCTCAAAGTTTCCTTTTCTTAATCACGTCCAGGTTTTGTCGTGTGAGATGTTGTTTATTAGTCGTTTAAAACGCTCATAGAGTTGTTTTTCTTCCCATTTTTGTTTCCTAGTTATTGTCATTCTGTTGTCCATCGTGTTGTCAGTATCGTTTTTGATGGCTGCAATCAATCCTCCTTCGTGTTTTTCTATGTAGTCTTCTAGTTATCGTATCGATGCGTTTACGCTGTCTTCAATGCTGGCAAGTCCTCTTCCTCCCTCTTTTCTTGATACATATAGTCTCTCAACGTCGTCTCTGGGATGTAATGCCTTATGCATGGTCATTAGGTGCCTGTGGTATAATGGTTATCGTCGTAGGAAATGGACACGGCGACACGAGTTCAAATCTTGGACGCGACTGATAGCACTAATGCCCTTGGGAAAGGTATGAATCCAGTTATTCTCCCTCCAGCTATGGGTAAATAGTTGGGCAGACTGGGTCCTTCAGCCTTGGTGAGGCAACTAGTCTAGGAGAAGGAAAACTCTGAATTCAAACCTGTTAAACTCCGCTTTAAAATTGACCTTGTGCCATATCCTGCCTGAGTGGAGGGGTTGGTAAATATGTATGCATGGTCATTAGTTTCCTTGTTCTTTGGTCCATTTGTTTAAGTTCATCTCTGGTCCACTTCCGAAAGGGTCCGGAATATCTTACGTGGAGTACAGTTCAGGTATCTATTCCTTTGATAAGGTTTCGGCAAGAGAGTTTTGTTTCTAGTTCTCCGGAGATATTATTTTTGAATTTTGTCTTTCATTTCTACTTGTTTGATGGTGTCAGCCTCCAAGATGCCCAAGTATTTGTAGGTTTCGTTTTCTCCGAGCGTTCTAATCTTGTCTTGATTTGGTAGTTCCATTCCATCAGTTAGATGTCGTTGCCACTTTTCATTACAAGCATGACACATTTTTCTATGCCAAATCCCATTCCTATGTCCTGACAGTATATTCTAACTGCGTGTATTAGAGTTTCCAGTTCTTTTTCATTTTTTGCAAATAGTTTGATGTCATCCATGTACATTAGGTGATTGATTTTATCCTGCGATCTACTAAGTTTGTATCCGGCTGTGCATTTTCTGAGTATGTGGTTAAGTGGCATCATGGCAAATTAAAATAGTAAGTGTGATAGAGAATTCCCTTGAAAAATACCTCTTTGGATCTTTGCTTCAGCTAAGCTTCTTCCCCCTGCTGTAAATTCCACTTTCTAGGTTTTCATGGTTTTCTCGATAAAGTTCATGACTTCATCTGATATTTTGCACATTTTGAAGCAGTTTATTATCCAGTTTTGCGGAACCATATCATATGCCTTTTTATAGTCAATCCAGGCCATAACTATATTTTTCCGTCTGGTTTTGCTCTCATTTATGATGTGTTGATCTATTTAAAGTAACTCTGCAGTGCCTCTGGATCCTTTGCGGCATCCTTTCTGTTCCTCAAGGAACAAACCGCGGCTTGTTAGCGAGTAGTAAATCTCTTCCTTTATTTGTGCAGTTGATATTTTCCACATCATCGGTAGGCAAAGTATTGGTCTGATATTGTTTGGGGCGGTTCCTTTGCTTGGGTCCTTTTGGATCAATGTGGTTCTTCCTTTGGTCATCAGTTATTATTATTATTATCATTATCATTATTATTATTATTATTATTAATTGTGAACTATGATATATCGTCAGTTAACTATTCCATCAAATAACAATATCAATGTAAATTTCAATGATTTTAAACACTTCATACTAAATTGCTATATTAATGTTTTAAAAGCCAACGTACTTCAAAATCATTTCAAACATTATCTCAAACAGATTTATTTGACCCATAACTGAGACCCTAACAAGTACTAACGCACAGGGTTAAAGTAACCCTTGGAGTAATGGCAACGAAGGAGTTACTTTACATTCACCAGAGTTTCAGAACTGGAACCTCACCACAGAATATAGTTTAGTATCAGACAGAACATCTGCAGGCGGAGTCCGGCTACCTTTGAAATCAAGATTAAAAAGTGCAAATTATTAAATAATTTGCGCTTTTTAATTTGGTTTCAAATGTGATTGTTAACAGACGTATGTCCTTTCTACTCCCCCAAGAGAAATGGAACAAATATTACACATTGAGAAAAAATAGCTTTTTCATCCGTATAACTGAATACAGTACAAAATACACCTTTACAATACATATACTCTTGTAAATATGTCATAGTTAAAATATAAAACGAGAATTTCCTTTGTTTTTAGCTAAAGCCCTCATTTGGCAAAACTCGTTATAAAATTATGAAAGATTTTTTCTTTAAATAGTTTAGTAATTATGGTATACGTTATAATAAATTAAATGACCCCTTACACATAGACAATTATAAATAATAGCTACTGGTTTGGTGGAAATTTACGGGGCGGATATTATTACGAACAAATTGTGTTTAACTGCTAACTGAGCCCTGAAAAATAAACTGGGCAGATATTTAAAATAATACAAAACCCAAAGACATCTCGGGTATAATTCTTATCAAATTTTTCCTGTTCCATTATTTTATTCTTCTTTCTTTCGAGTCTGAGGTCTTCGATTTATAAACTGTTTTCGATCAGTTCATCTGGACGTGATGTTTAATAGTAAATGAAATAGGCGATTCTATTTTAAGTAACATTACTCATAATTTTGGCAATTGCTTAGCCTTTTTATTAATGTGTTAAGATGTTCTTCGTCTTTCTTTCTGAGAATTATGGAAGCCAATCAGTAAAAGTTAACTGTTACAGCAACAACAGCAATAGGCATATTGATCTTGGCATATTGTCACGGTGCTATGGTTAGCAAGCTACACTCGCAGGTCAATTAATAATGAGTTCGATCTTTACTAAGTACGCCAAACTTATGACTTTGGGCCATATCTAAGCAATGCTTTGTAAATATCAATAACGTACATTGATTTAATTTGTATTTCATATCAAAATTTACAAAGTAAAGATTATTTATTTTGTTCCAGAAATATCCACCGTGCTAAGAAAAACTATACATTATTTTTTTAAAAAGCTTTTCCTGAAAATGAAAAAAAAAAAAGATTTTCACAAAAGGTTTAAAAAATTATGTTTATTCATTCATGGTGCATATAAAACAGATATGTGGTCGTCTATTGAGATAAGAGGGCTGAAAAAGATCAATTGCTCCCCGTTGGATCAAAAGCGCATTTGCTCCCCACTGGATCAATAGGTTATTTGCATGCAGCTGGATCAACAAATAACTTGCGCTCGGCTGGATCAAGAAGTTATATGAAATCCTGCTGGATCAACAAGTAATTTGCTGTCCGCTGGATCAAGAAGTGATATGAAACCCTGCTGGATCAACAGATAATTTGCACTCCGCTGGATCAAGAAGTGATATGAAACCCTGCTAGATCAACAAGTAATTTGTTGTCCGCTGGATCAACAAGGCATTTATTCCCCGCTGGATTAACAGGGTTTTTTGCACCTAGCTGGATCAACAGATCATCCCCCCCGCTGAATCAACAGGGCATTTGCATTTCCCTGGATTAACTGCTCATTTGCTCCCCACTTGGTTCATGTTATAAGATAATCCAGTATATCCCTTCACGATAAACCTACAAATGGCAGTAGTTGTAGCATCTTCTCCACAGGTGAAATACTTATCATATAAGAGGTTTGTCAGTAATCCTTTTCTTGAATATATCCTTTTTGTTTCCCACTCTTGAGAAAAAAGGAAAGGCGACCCCCATGAACTGACATCTAATGAAAATTACGTAGAGTTTCTTGATGGAAGTCAAAATTCTTCGAAATATCATCAGCCATGTCGTAATCACAATTCAAAACCATTTTTTAAATAATACACCGGAAAGATGCCCCGGGATTCGTCATCAATGATGAAGTCATTCGGAGTTTTTGCTCTCTCAACATCATATCCTTTCGGCGATATTTTTAATTTTTTTTTCTGAATTATCAGCATAATGTACATTATTGCAGAGGTTGGTTTTTCTTTGTTCCATATTTTGTATTTTATAATCAAATCTTTTATTAATCTATTCTTTATACTTAATATCCATTAAAAAGTCACATTTGGCAGCCACTGAGTTCAATATCGCATTTATTTAAAATAAATAATTAATAAAATTTACATTATGATTAATTGAAAATTAATAAATAAGAGTATTCTATTATTAAATTTGAATAATTATCTCATTTGAGAAATAATAATGATCTGGATGAGCGTGAACGAAGACAGCAAATTATTACAACTTACAAGTCTGATTGGAAATTGATATATTCTTTTTAAGAAAATTGTTATATTCTTATATCTTAAGAAAATTGATCAATTCTTATAATTTCATGCTATTACTCTAGCAAAATCTCGCTACGATATGCCGTTTTTGTTGCACCAAAGTCCACAATTCGGTAAGTTCTCTTCTTCTTGTTGATTATTACTAGGTCAGGTCGTCTAGCCGAGATTAGGTGATCCGTTTGTATCTCAAAATCATAAAGGAGTTATTATTATTATTATTAATAATAATAATAGTCATATTGAATTGAAGAAGATACGTTGTTAAAAGCAAAATTTAAAAATAGAGTTAGTAAAGTAAAATTGGTGACCTTAGTCGAGAGCGACCAGAAGGCTTCCTTTTCAATAGCTACTACATTGAGGTGTAGGGGAGGGTGCAACTCCTTTCCCTGGATTGCTCCACTTTACCCTTGATATGTACCTTATATTGCTGAGTGTTAAGCAAGAAGGTATCAAGTACCACTTTAAAAAGACTTTGGTATGACGTGAGGAGAGATTGAACCCAGATCTCTCGGACCATTGGCGAACACTCTACCCACTAGGTCAGAAATTTGACATAACTATTTGAAACGTCCTATTGACTCTGCTAAGTTTTCAAATCGGAAATCTATGAAAAGAAAATCAATAACCTTTAAATGTGGATTGCTAAATATTTTTATATTTCACATATTGCTAAAGGAAAATACAATAAACAGAATCAATAACATTTCGTTAAAGGATTTTGTTTTGTTTTTTTATTTGTTTTTTGTTTTTGTATTTTTGTTTTTTTAGCAAAACCAAAATTAGAATCAGCTTTATCATCCAAGTTCTCTTAAACGTGAAATCTAGAGACGGATATCGTAGTTGAAGCGTAAAGCAATCAAATAAATATAATTTTTATAGCCATACAACGGTAATTTAGATAATAAAAAAAGAGAAGTAATTTCACAATGCCGTTGAATAAAGATCAGTAATTAATTTTTCTACATGCATAACTAGTGGCTATTTAAGCTTTCATTCGTTACAGTTCATAAAACCTGGAGAAAAACTTTAAAAAAATCAATTGCAGTTAATAATAATAATAATAATAATAATAATAATAATAATAATAATAACTCCTCTATGATTTTGAGATACAAACGGATCACCTAATCTCGGCTAGACGACCTGACCTAGTAATAATCAACAAGAAAAAGAGAACTTACCGAATTGTGGACTTTGTTGTGCCAGCTGACTGCAGAGTAAAATTGAAAGAAAACGAAAAAAATAAAAATAAGTACTTAGACCTTGTCAGGGAGCTGAAAAAGATGTGAAAAGTGAGGGTGACGGTAATATGAAATGTACTTGGTGCACTTGAAACGGTCCTCAAGGACTTGGACAAGAGACAGGGGAAACTGGAGATCATGGGAAGAATCGAGATTACAGCTTTGTTGAGATCGTCAAGAAATCTCAGGAGAGTCCTGGATATCTGGAAGACATTTGCTGTCACTCAGACTTCAGCGAAAAACTTCCAGTTAAAACTAGTGTGAAAAACTCGCAAAGAATGAAAATAATAATACTCACACGAGAAGACCTGTTTTAGTTTCTTTCTTAAAGTTTCCATTGCAAAGAAAGGGTAACTTCAAGAAAGAAACTGAATCTATTGTAATAGCAGCACAAAACAACACGAAAAACCACAGAGTGAAAACCAAAGAAAAAGGAAAGAGAGAACCTTGCCAGTAAACTAAAAAAATGAGCAATGGAACTTGAAAGTGACGGTTATACCAATAGTAATTAGTACATTTGGAACAGTCCCCAAAAGCTTGGTAAGAGGACTAGTAGAGTTTGAAATCCATTATTATCATTTTTATCATTATTTAAATTTTAACCGTTGTGTGTATTTAGTCAAAACCATTACGCGGCGGGAGAGTTTCTGTCTATGATGTTTCCGGTAAGAATCGAATTTTCTTAAAGTCACGTGAACGACTATGGAAATAAATTAAGGAAGCACTTTTGTAAGATTACCATGACTCTCACTTAGACTCTATTTAAAGTACGCAAAGTTAAGCAGAATAGAGGCCCACAAACGAATCTCTTTCCTATTGTTTATTACACAGCTCTTTCGTCCAGGTAGATTTGATTTTATAATTTGATATAAATGCTAAACAGTTAACGTAAGCGAATGTCTGCCAAAAGCAGAATTAGATTTACTGAGGATGTTTATTTTCGTATTCCGAAACATACAGAAATGTCGTGCTCTGCCAAAAGAGTAAAGGGTGAGGATTTTATTTGTCTTACACAGACTTCTTTATCTTACACGCCTGTTTCTAATCACAAAAGAGTTCTGGCTGTCCACACAGCATTTACTTTAAGAAACCTCGAGTAAATTCCTAAATATTTTTTTAAATTATCCAGGTATACCTATAAAATGCAACGGTGGGAGCAAACGAACCAACAAAAAAACAAATAAAACAAAACGTGACTGATAAAGTGGAAGAAGCGCCAAGTGGAATGTATTATACGGGGTCTCTGTCCGCAAGGTTTCCAGAAATCAGGATTCCTCGTACATTTAAAATCAAAACAATATGAATAAAAAGATAATTTCGAATTGTTTTATATATATATATATATATATATATATATATATATATATTAGAAGGAGATAGAAGGGGACATATATATATATATATATATATATATATAGAGAGAGAGAGAGAGAGAGAGAATGAATGATTGATTGATTGATTAAAATTTAACCTAAAAAGTGGATCTAATTCGTAAAATCTTTACCGAACATCATAAAATATTTCAATTGTAAAAAAAAGTATATAAAAGATACAAGAAAGTATGCAAACTAACGATTATGATCGTCAGACGTGTGGAATACCAGCTCACCGGACGATCGTAATCGTGAAACTCTATGTTGTGAGTTTTTATCCCGTCTTACATCTTATGGCATAGTGGGTAAAGTGTTCGCCAATAGCCCGGGAGACCTGGGTTCAATCATAGATGGAGCCATACCAAAATCTCAAAAAAATGGTACTTGATGCTACTTTGCATAACGCCCAGCATTAAAAGGTAAGGATCAAGGGTAAAGTGGAGCAATCCAGGGAAAGGAGCTGGCCCCTCCCCTACACCTTGGTGTAGTTGCTATCGAAAGGGGAGCCTTCGGGTTACCTTCGACTACGGTCGCCAACTTTACTTTTACATCTTATATATATATATATTCCTTTTTAGGAGGGGTTTAATGAAAGAAAAAAGTAAATACTTTAAAATGAATTCGTCCGCAAGTGAATTTGGTTTCTGATTATTTATTTTTTTTACTTCTCTACACGTGTTTCAGATTTTCTCATCCTTTAAGGAACCTTTTAGGATACTAATAATGTGTTTGTTTTGACTAGGTGGCTGTGATTCTTTTTAATTAAAAGTTATTTATTTATTCATTCATTTATTTATTTTCTTCGTATTAACAAATATATACTTCATGTGTCTGTGAGTGTATACATTCGTATATATGCAAGTACATGCGGGAGTTGTTTTTTCTTTTCTCTTTCTTCCTCTTTGAGTTGAATGCAGATATATATATATATATATATATATATATATATATATGTTTGTGTGTGTTTGTGTATATATATATATATAATATCAAAGAAAACTCAACACATACTATGCCGTTATAAATTTATTTTGACAATTTGCTTTTTAGCAAATTGTCAAAATAAATTTTATGTATATTATCTCCATTTAAATTTTATGTATATTATCTCCATTTAAATTTTATGTATATTATGTATATTATCTCCATTTAAATTTTATGTATATTATCTCCATTTAAATTTTACATCCATCTGATGAGGCAATTTTTACATCCAAATTTTACATCCAATTTTTACATCCAAATTTTTTACATCCAAATTTTACATCCAATTTTTACATCCAAATTTTACATCCATCTGATGAGGCAATTTTTACATCCAAATTTTACATCCATCTGATGAGGCAATTATTTTATGTATATTATGTATATTATCTCCATTTAAATTTTACATCCATCTGATGAGGCAATTCGTAATCAGTGAATTGTCGACATAAATTTATAATAGTATGCTGATTTTTTTATATTGCAGATATATATACATGAGATTTTTTTCTATATAGTCTTATATATTAATAGCCATACTTTGAGCACACTGTTAGAATTATATGAAACTTCTCATACATTCTACAGGAGTACATCACTTATGAGCTTGTCCCTACTTCTCCAGCAGTGTCCTGCGTGTCTGGTTCGTCTAATTTTGATAGTTTTCGTGATGGGTGGTCGGTGGCCGCTTTGTGGGTTGCTGTCTCCAGGACTTGTTCAATATTGCTCGCAGCATTTTTGTGTAGTTGCCGTCAAGCTTTTTCTCCATACATTTTGTTAGCGTCCATGTAGTGCATCCATATAGCAGTATCGACACGACTACTGCTTGGAAGAAACTGCGCTTCATTTTATCGGTCGGGTCTGACTTCCATATGACCGATAGATTATCATTAGCTGACCATGCCTTTGCTAGTCGCGTGTCGATGTCTGTCTCGGTTAATGTGATACTGCTTCCTAGGTAGGTGAACTTGTCAACTAGTTTCAGAGAGCTACCGTTTAGTGTGGAGATTTCACCCGTTTGATTAAAGCACATATATTCCGTCTTGTGTGCATTGACATGGAGGCCGATGCCTGCAGCGGCTCGTTCCAGACTATGTAGCAGGGTTTCTGATTGGGTGGGTGCATTTGCCAGGAGCGCTATATCATCAGCATAGTCGACGTCGGTAATTGTTTTTGCGGGGTGCCTTCTGCTTCTTTCTTTTGTTAACTTGAAACCGTTTTCTTTGATTTTATCGATAGATGTTCTAAGCACGTAGTCTAGACAGATAATAAAGAGGTATGGGGCTAATGTGTCTCCTTGTAGTACACCTGCTACAATGTCGAAGTAGTCTGTGTCTCCATCCGGAGAACGGACTTTTACTTTGGTGTTTCTATAGAGCATTAATATGGCTGCAACAGTTTATTTTGGTAGGCCGTAGGCGAATAGAATTTGTTCCATCTTTCCTGTGTGTATGGAGTCAAAGGCCTTAGTAAAGTCGACAAATAATATAGTTGCCTCTTGGTTTTTTGCTCGTACACCTTCAAGAATTCGACAGATAATCAAAATTTGTGAGGTCGTGGATCTATTTCTCCGGAAGCCATTTTGGTTCTTCCAAAGTATGTTCTAAATTTTGGGTTCTATGCGGTTGCGTAGTAGGACTTTATATATTTTGGCCGCCGGTAGTTCTTGGCAAATCCGAGGTCACCCTTTTTAGGGAAGGGGAGGATGCATCCCTTCATCCATCTGTCTATAGGATTTTAATTATATACGGCATTACAGTGTCGGAGCAGTATGTCATCGAATTTTCTGGTCTTCCACACTTCTGGGTGTATTTCATCGAGCTCTGCTGCCTTTCTATTTTTAATTTTTCTCAGTACCGAGTCAAGTTCTTCTTGAGTAAACGGTCCTAGTTTGCTTACTTCTCGCGATTGGTTCATGAGTAACTTCTTTCTGCTCACTTCATTTATCGTTTGCCATGCTATCCTAGATTGTCTATCTTCAACCGAGTCTCTAATCTTATCGATCTGATTTTGATGTTATTCGGGCTGTTCTTTTAGGTATATGTTAGCTAATTCATTTCGTGCCTTTTTAAGTTTCAGCGCATTGATATTGGTTGGGTTCTTCCTATTGCATTTGGAGGCAGTTTTCACGTCTGCGGACTTTTCTCTAACCGCTAATGTCTCCCATGGGATTCTAGATTTTATTCTTTGTTTAGTTGGAATGAATTCCGCTGCCGCTTTTAAGTGGGCATTGACGAAATTCTCATATTCTTTATTCGGAGTATGTGTTTGTGTCTTTTCTTGTAGAGCATCGTATTTGTTTCTTAGTGTTATCGCATATTTATCTCTAATATCCCTGCTATTACGCAGGGCCCAGTCATAATGTACAGTGGTCGTAGTTCGAGCCGTATTCTTTCGTAGGCTCAGTCGTATTTTTGCCGTGACAATTTAGTGATCGGAGGACACACCCTCGAAAGAGGAGTAAGCCTCGCTATTCAATGCGCTATTATTCCAATATATATATATATATATATAATAAAAATTATGTTCATTAGATGATGACAATGGATATGTATGAATCTGTGGGAACAGAATATAGTATTAATTGTCACTTTATATAGGCTCTTGAAGTTTTCACATATTGAATTTTTTCTGCTGTGACTAATGCTTAAGTGTCAGTGAAAAAGGAGTGGGAAAGAAAGAGAGATTGATTGTCGGCATCTTTGTCGCTAATGACATCTTTGTGACAATTCAACTTTTGATTAAATTTTTCTTCTTTATATTCATGAAAGTCGGCTTGACAAAGAAAGCTCTGGTGAATTGCGATTGATGCTTTAATCGATTTAGTTGACACGTAACCTATTCTTGACTACGTCCGCATATATTATTAGCAGTCATATAGATATTCTAAAATTAACTCTTCACGATTCCGCTTTATTTTTGAAGCTGAATATTCAAATTATTGACCTCCATTAAGTAAAAACAGCAAAATTCTTTAAATGATTTAAGAGGCATTTTGATTGATCGATTAACTAAATTATTGTCCGTTCATATTTACTTTTGTTGTGTAGTTGTTTCTTATCTTTTTATCCGGTCCTATCGTATTCGAATAATTTTTAAACAAATCTAACACATAGACGGGTCCCTAACAAGTGCTACCATTCCGGGTCAAAATGGGACTGGAATAATGGGAGGCATGTTGTTAAATTTAGATGAGTATATTCAAAAGTTTCATTGATAAAAACTTAGTTTATTTTGTTGTTAAAGTTTCACACAATATCTGAAAATATCTTACCTCGGATCGGTCTTCTTTACTCTTAATCCCTACTTTATAAGGCTGTTAAGCAAGGAGGTATCAAGTACCATTTTTGAGTCTTTGGTATGACTCGACCTGAGATTGAACCCCGGTCTCCCGGACCATTGGCTAACCATAATAGATAAACCCAATTATTATGTCTTCATCTTATAGAATAATATATCATTTTAGAAAGCCATATTTGCATAAATGTTTGACAACCTGTTATTTTAAAGCAATAGAATTGCACATAACAAACTGGATATATTTGCAATCCTGCTTTTTATCTTTTAACTTGCAAGCGATTTCCTTTTTTAACTGCAATGAAGATTATTGATTTCAGATGGCTTTCACTGAGAGTTTATCTGAGTCTTGACTTAAGTTTGGAAAATAATCCTTCATATATATACTGTATGATACTCAATGTTATCTCCACTCGATCTGCACAGCTTACAATATGACTGACTGTATCTCCTGCAAAGGGGTAAGACCTCCCCTCAAAAGGGGGTATGCTGAATGTGACACTAAACTGTATCTGATAGTGAGGCTCCAGTTCTGGAGTTCTTGATAGTGTAGAGTAACCCTCCCTGGCCAACTCTGACCCGGAGTTGTAATGTCTGGTATGGAATATATGAATCTGGTATGGATCAAATAGATCTATTCAAAAATTATTCGCATTTGATAGTAACGTGTGCAACGAAATAAAAAAAAACTACACAAAAAACGTTAAAATATTAAACTACAATGAACGCGATTCCCAAACCTCTAGGCATAAAACAACTCGGTATGGTTTGATATACCATTAAAATCAGTCAATCTATTAGTGTTATCAAATGTTTGTATGCAGTAAATACATTTTCGTCGGTTGCTGAGCACTGTCTGTACCGCCAAAATGCCCAACATTACAGGCTCTTAACGCTTGACCTAGAAGATTATTCACCCATTTCATAATAAAGATCAATTTCAATTTCACTAACACTTTGTCTCTGCGAAATTTCCTTCTGAAAGTGTTTGTAATTGCTTGCAAATGACACAAGCTCCTCTTGAAGTGCAGTTGTGTTTGTATCAGAAATTGCATCTGCCATTATTCTCAAATCCATCTTTTCAGGATTGGCTTTCATTTAATGGAATCTATTGGGGTCGAAACAAGATATCTACTTGTAGCAGAGGAAATGTATTATGGTTTAATATTTCCTCGTGTTAAACAACGTAAAATAATTCGCAACGGATTAACAACATATTTTATAACTTGAATGAATACAAGAATGATATGAGATACAAGAAAGAGCTTATGAAGAGTTGTATGAAAGAATGTTCCAAAAATATTTCGATATAAGCTGAGTGTTCTTAATAGAATGAAAGTTATTATGTGAAGACTTATACCAAGACATGGTATCGTGCGCTATACAATACGAGGTTTGTTGGGGGGAAAACTCTCTGTGTCCTGGAGGGACCAGAGTCAGGTATATTTCACGAATCCTGAACAAGTCCTGGCAGCAACACCCCACAAGACACCAACTGTACGGCCACCTGCCCCCTATCACGAAAACTATTCAAATTAGACGAACCAGACATGCAGGACATTGCTGGAGAAGCAGAGATGAACTCATAAGAGATGTACTCTTATGGATCCCCACACATGGCCGCGCAAAAGCAGGACGACCAGCACGAACGTACATTCAGCAGCTATGTGAGGATACAGGTTGTTGTCCTGAGGACCTACCTAGGGCGATGAACGATAGGGAGAAGTGGCGAGAGAGGGTCAGGGATATCCGTGCTGCCAGCACGATATGATGATGATGATGATGACGTGGTCGAAAAGAAATTTAACTTTGCGCGCTCTTCTTTTTTATGCCATTAACAGAACTATATGACAGACAAGGAATGTCATCGATACAAATTTCTGAAGTTCTGAGTAAATCAATTAGGCTTTTATAGGTAGTCACAGTAACTAAATTAAGTTTAGTTTGGCACAAGGCTAGGGTGCTAAAACATTTTAGCTATAACTAATTGATTCCTTTAAAGCTTACTTTTTTTTTAAATCAGACTTGGGCTCCTTGCCAATAACCCAAGCGCTCAGACCTGAGTGATGTGAAATAACAAAGAAACTACAAATTAAAATTAATAGTCATAATTAATAGTTGACAATAGTTCATCTGAAAATAAATATAGATAAAAGATGTTAAAATGTTCACATTGAAAGGCAAATTAGAGGTGTTTACAAACAAAATTCTATCCTTTATTTTAAATGTCACAGGAAACACTTGAGAACCACATGTGACCCTCAAGACTGTGAAGGGTTAATAAGCAATTGAACGTTGTAAGAAAATAACATTATTGGAAGAATTAGACTGCATCTACCGTTCTTATTTCTTCTCAATCATGGGCATCTTTCTCGCTGGTACTTTTTCTGATCTATTTTCAGCAAAAGAATTATAATTATTAGGTAATTAGGTCTGCGGATATAGTTGCCTATAAATATAATCAAAGTGACCAAACTAATATTTACTGGATATTGGCCAAGTAGCTAAAAACATTATAAAAGGTGTGTAAGTTATGCTCCACTCCGGATGTAACACACACACACACACACACATACACACACACTCATACACACACACACACACACACATACATATATATAAATATATATACACACACACTCTGAAAGACATCGATCGATACATGATGATAGAGGGAAAAAGTTAATAATGATGCGATAACAACGTCCTGGAAATCTATCAGAATTCGCTTGATTAATGAACACCACTTCTTCTTCTTCTTCTTCTTCTTCTTCTTCTTCTTCTTCTTCTTCTTCTTCTTCTTCTTCTTCTTCTTCTTCTTCTTCTTCTTCATTAAGATTAAAAGATATTTAAAAAAAACAAGTGAAAATAGTTGATTGATTGTAATGGCATGTCAACCCATCCTGTTATCTTAAGCCGTGATATTAAGAAATTGCGTTCATGCTAATATTTTTTTTGCAGATCTGATTGTTTTATAGAGATCACCTTTTTTTATGTTGATCTAATTGTTTTGTGTAGATCTAATTGTTATAGTTACTATCACCCTGAGAGGACATCGGAGTAATGACAATTAAGGGGTACTCCATACTCCCCAGATCACCACAACTGGAGTCTCACCATCAGATGTAGTTCAGTTTCATACACAGAGCACCCCTTTTGTGGGGGAGATCTTAACCCCCCCCCTATAATGGATATAGTCAGCGGCTGACTAGGCGGACGAAATGAAAAGCTCTTGTTAAAGTTTTATCATAAACATTTATGCACATGAACTCCATGCAATCCTGTAAATACCAAATTGCTTGAAATATTTGGCTGTAAGTCGAAATCTTTTTTTTTTCCTTTAAGGCAATTTCGTGCAGTAACCTACTTCCATTTGAACTGAGATGACCCCCCCCCCCAGCAAACAAAAAAAAAATCTTCAGATTTCTTGTTTCAAACTCTATAAATAACTTCTTGTACAGTTGTAAATTATTTTTGTGTAAAGAAATAATCAATCATGGTTTTCCTTTTTTTTCTTTCTTCTTTTTCTTTTTCTTTTGAGTTTGATGAAATGCTATTATTATGAATATTCTAGATGATTCTCTTCATTTTTGTTGATCTTGTTGCGTGTTTGTAAAGTCACGTTTGGCAGATTTCCCGAGAACCACTCTGGAATCAAATTGGTTATACGCTGATATTATCACATTATCAGTGAGTTAATGTTGAACGAAAGCAGACAATGTTCAGAAGCGTGCAAAATTAGGCACATAATTTCCTATAAGATAACCCTAAACAGTATTTTCAAAAGCATACTTTCCGAGTATTTTTCAAAAACTCATGATGAGTTCCTTCTTTTACACGCAATATAATCATAAAAATATTTGTGAAAGGTAATCACGAAAATTTTTGTTTAAAAAAGAAAATTATGTGCACGCCGAAATCGAAAGAGGTTGAGCAGCTGATTGATTTTACAAATAGCAAATGCTGCTGCTCCTGCTCCTGCTACTGCTGCTGCTGCTGATAATAATTTTCTGTAAAAAGCACGATGAGCTGAAGGTTTTCCGAACTAAAAGCTTTTTCAAGAGTAACTTGTTTTGTCAGCTAAAAAGGATATATATATATATATATATATATATATATATATATATATATATATATATATATATATATATATATATATATCTTATCTCTATCCTTGTTTTTTGATTTTTAATTTATTTTTTAATTTCTTTAATTTTCCTATTTATCTTCTGAATACGAACTGTAACTCCTCATTCGCATCATATCTCTGGGACAATACAGAGCATGTAAAGAGTCATCCGACGAGACGGAGAATATACCAACAATATTCTCCGCCGAAATAAATTTATTATGACGGCTTAACCGAGTTTGAGTCTCCATTTAATTGCACTATATATATATATATATATATCATCATCATCATCATCATGTCGTGCTGGTAGCACGGATATCCCTGACCCTCTCGCGCCACTTTTCCCTATCGTTCATCGCCCTAGGCAGGTCTTCAGGACAACATCCCGTATCCTCACATAGTTGCTGAATGTATGTTCGTGCTTGTTCGTCCTGCTTTTGCACAGCCATGTGTGGGGGTCCATAAGAGTACATCACTTATGAGTTCGTCCCTGCTTCTCCAGCAGTGTCCTGCATGTATGGTTCGTCTAACTTGAATAGTTTTCGTGATAGGAGGCAGGTGGCCGTACAGTTGGTGTCTTGTGGGGTGTTGCCGCCAGGACTTGTTCAAGATTGCTCATAACATTCTTGTGTAATTGCCGTCTAGCTTCTTCTCCAGCCGTTTTGTTAGAGTCCATGTAGTGCATCCATATAGCAGTATCGATGCGAATGCTGCCTGGAAGAAACTGCGTTTCATTTTATCGGTTAGGTCTGATTTCCATATAATCGATAGCCTATTGATAGCTGTCCATGCTTTCGTTAACCTCGTGTCGATGTCCTTTTCGGTTGATGCGAAGCTACTTCCTAGGTAAGTGAATTTGTCTACTAGTTTAAAAGGGGTGCCATCTAGAGTGGAGATGTCCGCCGTTTGATTATAGCACATATATTCCGTTTTGTGTGCATTGACATAGAGGCCTATGCCTGCGGCTGCTCGTTCCAAACTATGCAGTAGTGTTTCGGCTTGGTTGGGTGTATTTGCCAGTATCGCTATGTCATCGGCGTAGTCGGCGTCGGTAATTGTTTTTGCGGGGTACCTTCTGTTTCTTTTCTTTGTCAGCTCGAAGCCATTCTCTCTGATTTTGTCAATCGATGTTCTAAGTATGTAGTCTAGACAAATGATAAAGAGATACGGAGCCAGCGTGTCCCCTTGTAGTACTCCTGCTGTAGCAGGAGTCCGCCCTCTTTTCTTGGTACATATAGTCTGTTAACGTCGTCTCTGGGATGTAATGCCTTGTGCCTGGTCAATAGTTTTCTAGTTCTTTGGTCCATTTGTCTAAGTTCATCTCTGGCCCACTTGAGAAAAGGCTCCGAGTATCTAACGAGGGGTATAGCCCAAGTATTTATTCCTTTGATAAGGTTTCTGCTAGAGAGCTTTATCTCGAGTAGTTTTCTAGTTCTCCTGAGATATTCTTTTTTAATTTTGTTTTTCATTTCCACTTGTTTGATGGTGTCAGCCTCCAAGATTTTCATATCAGTTTTAGCCGATGGTTTTTCACTGGAGTTTGAGTGACAGCAAGTCTCCTCAAGTCGCTTGGACTCTTCTCAGTATTCTGGCTGTTCTCATTAATGTTGTAATTTGGATGGTCTTCACTCATCCACCAACTTCCAGTCCCTTTAATAATCCTTTAGTTACTGTACCAAAAGCACCAATCACGACTGATATAATTGTCACCTTTATGTTACAGAGTTTTTTTTTCAATTCCCAAGCAAGGTAAAGACATTAGTACTCAACCTAAGAAAGGAGAATTAACTGGTACGAGACATGGATAGCAAAATTAAGAACAATCTACTCTCATGGATTGTAGAGATTATCAGACACTGTGACCAGAGTTCAAACCCTGAACAAGGCTGTTTGCATATCACATAGCTTTAATAGAATGAATTCAACCATTCTCCCTTCAGTTATCAGTAAAGTAGTCGGGCAGACTGGTCTCTTTAACATTGGTATGGTGACTGGACTAAGAAAAGAAAAATTCTGAATTCAAACCTGTTGAACTCCGTTTAAAAATGACGTTGTATTGTAACCTGATCGTGGCGGAGGGGTTGGGAAAATGCATACTGTCTTGGATTGAATGAAGAGTTTGGTTTGAAATTTCCAGGAGAGCGATTACGATAGATATCTGAAGAAGGCAGATGATACAACGGTTGAAACATTGTGATTATAATACAACATGATAACAACTTGCATTGTGTGTTTTCAAATAGATAATCGACAATTGATTGCTTGATGGATTTTAATGGTTTGTTAACCCTTCTATGGTTATTTTGATTCTAGAGGTTAAAGAATCGCGTTCATTGTACGTTCGTATTTACCTTTTCGTCTACTTGTTTCTCAAGTTTCTTTTTCTTTTGGCGGGGTGGGCACGGTCCTTTTAAATACGAATAATTTTTGAAGAGATCTATTTGATCAATAAATGAGACCCAAACAGATACTACCTCTTCAAGTCAGAGTGAACCTGACAATAATGGCAATGAAGGTGTACTACACATCCCTCCCCCTAATTAGATTCTCATGGTCAGATGCAGTTTAGTGTCATACTGTGGACCCGATGATCGATAAGGGTACACGTTTAACAGTTAAGGATATGTTAAGTCGTCGAAGACTACTTTGTTCTTTAGCTAGAAAATGGCTACCGACCAAACAACAGCTTTAAAAAGAATAGAAGGCAAAATATAATGGCAGCTACTTACCTTACTAATCAATTCTGTTAGCTAGCTTAATCCTCACTTAGACTTAATATCTTTGGGTGTTGCACAGATTATCTAAAACCTGCTTAATCTAATCAAGGCTAAGGCCAAGTTTATAAGTGAATTGGGTTTTTTTCGTAGCTTTTTCAGTCAGCTACCATCGACAATTGGATATTACTTAATTTCATTGAATGACTTTCACTAACGTCGATAACAAGGAAATTCTGAAGCTGTTGTGATAATTTCATGGTGTGTATAAACTTTTTTACTTCTTTTTTATTTACATCTAAGAACACTAATGTTTTAGTTTTTATGGCAATACATTCACAAAAAGTAATACACGCACATTTTTGTAATTTATTTGGCATATTTCGAGCAATTATCAACATTTTTGGAAGTTATTTTAATCGAATATATATGTAAACATATGTATGTATGTATGTATGTATACAAATATATATATATATATATATATATGTGTGTGTGTGTGTGTGTGTGTGTGTGTGTGTGTGTGTGTGTGTGTGTGTGTGTGTGTGCACGCACTCGCTTGAAAAGGACACATGCATACAAACACATATATTCATCATTGAAATCACATATCTTTGTTTATTCATAAGGATATAAAAATTTTGTCCTTTGACATTTTTTATTTTTCTGGATTTTCTTTCTTGCATTTGAATTATTGTAACGATTCTTTTGACCTTTCGTCTTTGTGTCTAGTGCTCTACAATAATGAAATCAATCTCAGTTATAGATTTTTATCTCATTTATTTTAAGTTTTTATTGCTGGTATTTATGCATTTTATTCAACTAAACAAAAGCGTTTATATTTATTTTAAGTGGTTAGTTCAATGACAAGTTCTTCAATGCTGCGACTGGAATAAATTTTATTTGTTAGTGTGGGTTTTATGACATATCAACACTTGTAGATAATTTAATTTCAAATCCTGTTTATACATATATATTAACTATATATGATTTACTGGACACATTTTGTTGATAACATTTTTAAACGAGATTGGGCTCCCATTTTTTTGCACATTGATAAATGGTTTCAAGTATTTCTAACACGAATAATTCTATTTATTGTTGATCTTTTGTTTGAAGAAAGTTAGATGGTTTCAAGTATTGCTATGTAACAATAACAATTTAACATTAGTCATTTGTTTGCCCACAATTAAATGGATATACATATACCATTTAAAAGTGAATAGTTCAGAGGTAATTTTAGTTTTAAATGAGTTAGAATTAATTTAATTACATACTGGTATTGCTATTGTTTCAACACAATTAAAGGGTTTCAATTATTGTGATTTCACACTAATATTTCTATTTGATATTAATCATTTGTTTACAAATTGAAGTGGTTTTAAGTATTGCTATTTAACATTAATTATTCTATTCAACCCAATTCATTTATTCGCACACAGTCAAATGGTTCCAAGTATTGCTATGTAATACCAATGATTAATTTTGCATACAGGTAAACGGTTTCAAGTATTCCATTCAAATAGTCTTATTCGCACACAGTCAAATGGCTCCAAGTATTGCTATGTAATACCAATGATTAATTTTGCATACAGGTAAACGGTTTCAAGTATTCCATTCAAATAGTCTTATTCGCACACAGTTAAATGGTTCCAAGTATTGCTATGTATCACTAACAATTCAGTTAAACATCAGTCATTTTTTTATACACAGTTAAATGGTCAAAGAGTTCTATTTCTCACAATTCGATTTAACATATGTCATTTGTTTGCACACGGTTTAAATGGCCAAACAGTTCTATTTGACCCACAGAAAGCACCCTGTCAGGTGCTACCACTCCGGGTCAAAGTGAATCAGGGAGTAATGGCAATGAAGGAGTACTCCACACTCCCCAAAACTCCTGGGCTAAAGTAGTTAATGTATCAGATTGTTTTGTGTCATATTGGGGGGGGGGGTGTCTCTTACCCCTTTGCAGAGATGCGGTTGGTAGGCGACAAGGAACATTTCATGGGAAAGGACATTTGATTCTGTTGTTGGTTTTATGTCACGTAGAGTTATCTAAAGCCGAAGTTTTTTTGGGTTTTTTTGTTTTTTGCAAGCTATTATATTGTTTCACCTATCTATTTACCGACTCCCTCTACCGAGAACAGAATGTGACTCAAAGTTAACTGGTTTGAATTCCGTTTTCCTTCTCCTAAACTGGTTGTCATACCAAAGTTAAAGATCTAGGACTCCCGTACTATTTACCTCTAACTGGTGGGAGAATGATTGGGTTCATACTTTTCCTAATAGTATTTGCGTTTTGTTAAATTTGGTCAACCTTGTCCAGGATTTGTACAATGGTTTAAAAAACTAATGATAATCATTAACACACAGCCATATGTTTTCAAGTATTCCTCTCAAATACTAATAATTTTCAAACAAATTTATTTAACCCATTGATGAGACCTTAACTGGTACTACCATTCCAGGTCAAAAAAGACCAGAGAGTAATAGAAACGAAAGAGTGACCCACATTTCTCAGAGCCACACCATCGGATACAGAGTAGTCCGACACCATCGTGGCTGTAGACGCAAGAACTTGGGTTAATTTTGGCCTTGTTCTTGCATAAGACAATTGATCTCCTCGTTAAACGGCGTGTTAACATACAATGCACCTAAGGGAATGAACTTAAATACATACTCCAGTAGTTAATGTAATAATATGCACCGTTCTATTTAAAACAAACATGGTATTGCTGTCATTTCGTTTAATCTCATTGATTAAACGTAATGATTGCAATGCCGCACGCGCGTGTGTGTGTATGTGTGTGTGTGTGTGTGTGTGTTAACGTTAAAAACAAACTAACGTCAACGCTGCGATCGGGATGTTTTCTCTTTATTTTTTTTAACTGTATTTTCAGTGTATTATCGTTTCTTTTCTTTTTTCTTTTTTATTCTTATCAACTTTTGGGGTTTCTTTATCTTCTCCCTTTTATCTTAGATTAATTTGAAATAAGTCTTTTATTTTCACAGATAAATGAATAATAAATCATCACGATTAATTTTACATTCTTTAAATAACTGAATATTGTGTATGTGAAAATTCTGATTGACATTATTTTTTATTTACTCTTCGTTATACAACAGCTAATTATCGGACAAATATAAATCTACTTTTGTTGTAAATTATTTGAAAGCATCAATTTCTCTGTGCAATTTAAAAAAATGCTTCAGTTTCTTACGACCCCCGCTCTCTCTCTCTCTCTCTCTCTCTCTCTCTCTCTCTGCAGGAGTCTCTGTGGTATAATGGCTAAAGTATTAGACTTCGAGGTCGTAGTATGCGAGTTCGAACTCCAGTTGTGCAATTACGTCCACTTTCGGACAAATACCTTTGGGAAAGATATGAACCACCTTACACTCTCCAGCTATAGGTTAAATAGTATCACTGCTGTTCTTCTACTAGGATGGCTTTGGTATTAAATAACCCATAAAGGTTGATATGCCATTAAACAAAGAAACTAACCCCCCTCTCTCTGTGTCTTTATATATACATATATGTATGTAAATATAAATTAAAATATAAATAACCCATAAAGATTGATTTTCTGTTAAACAAAGAGACCAAATGTAACCCCCATCACTCTCTTTTATATATATATATATATATATATTACAATATTTATCCCCCGCTTTATATTTACGGTATTTTTTTTTTACTCTCTCCCATTTGAATATAGGATCTCTACCTTCATTCTTCTAAATTTCCACACACATTGTTAGATAAAACTAGTTCTATGCCTATATATTTTGTTTACAAAGCCACGTTCTATGGTTGTAATATTTTTTAACCGTCCTTGCGTGGGACCTACGTATACTTTTTAAACATTTCTACTTACGCTACTATCGTCAGATCTACGACTATGTACCTCCACCTTAAACACTATATACCCTAAAATTGACACTTCCCCAGGACAGGGCAATTAATTTTATCTATACAATTTTATTTAGGGAGCCCAGTACATTGCTTATTTCTAAGTTTTTAATGTTATTAAAAATTTTAATTGCACTAATAAAACTAGATTGTTAAAAATACATTTTTAACCAATTAAATCGTCAACTTTTTTTTAACCTAATTTCAATCCTACCTCAATATAAACAGCGATAAAAATAGATACTTCTGTAATATTATGGCTCTATGAGAGTCGGTACATTATGATTAAAATAGAAACAAGCCAGAATACGATGTGGGAGTATCCATGTTGGCTATATCATTTATTGTTCTAAACTAGGGGGACGGAAGTACCTATTATTATCTTTATTTTCTGAGGGTGCATCTAGGGGGAATAACTCATACTATGACTTCCCTCTTTTTCCCAAAACAACAAAAATAACTAATACATCAAAGAACCACGACATATGTATGGACGTTGCCTGATGGTTCGATTAGGAACTGTTCTCATCATAATTGAACTTTCTAGGTGGTCTTATTACACGACCGGATCTGGATGTTTTTTAAGTTCCATGATGAGTGAAGGGTGTCTTTTGGGGTGTATCTGAAACAGGTCTGCCCTTGGTTATGGCGGTGCTAGTTTGTTCCATGGGTGAGTGGTTTGTTGTTGTACCCACTGCTGATTCTCCATTGGATTCTGGGGATATCGCGAGTGTGGATGCATATTCCTCTGGGTTCAGCGTTGCCGCGGACTTATCTTCTCTCAGATGCTTACGGCTTCTGCGAAGCGACTTTCCGGATGAAGTCTGCACTATATATGATCTGGGTTCCGCACATTTCTGTGTAACAACTGCCGGGGACCATTTACTTGAATCCGGATCATATACTCGAACACGTTGCCCTTCTAGAATGTTTGGGAGGTCTCGGATGTGCTGGTCATGTTGAGACTTTTGGTATGACTGCCTTTGATACAGGCGGGTTGCTATTTTTTTCTTTTTGGCTTGCATTGTTGGGTCACTTTACTGGTAAGTTTCCCACAAGTTTTCGGTTGTACAGAAGTTAGCCAGGTGATGGAATTACATGGTCGATATGAGTGGACCGTAAGCATAGCAATACCATATCTAAGTCGCGGTTACTTGCAGATTTTATAGCTCGTACACAGCGCTCTGCTAGACCATTTGATTGAGGGTATCTAGGAGATTATGTGTAGTGTTCGAATCCCTATTCCCTTGAAAATTGCTTGAACAGGGTAGAACTATTGTGAGGACCGTTGTCACTCCCCGGGATTCCTTGTTCTCCGAAGATCTGCTTGGTGAAGTTGATTATCTCTTGGCTGCTGAAGTCCTTCAATTTTCTCACTAGGGGATATTTTGAATAGTAGTCAACCATCAGCATGTAATGCGATCTGCCGAACTGAAACAAATCCGTGGCTACAATTTTCCATGGTCTCACTGAAATTTCGTGCGGTTTTAAGGATTCTGCACATTGGGCATTCTGTTGTTCTTGACAGATAACACATCCTTGCACAATGTTGATGTCCTGATTAATGTTGTTCCAAAAAACGCAGCTTTTGGCTCGCAACTTACATTTTTCCATTCCCTGATGATCATAATGGATTTTTTGTAATATTTCTGGCTGCATCATCTTAGATATAATTATGCGGCCACTCTTCATTAGGATACCATTTTCAATGGCCAGCTCGTCCCGATATGACCAGTATGGCTGCAAGTTTTTGCCGATTTCTCTGAATGTGTTCGGCCAGCCTTACAGGATGTTTTCCCTATGTTCGCAAAGTATGGGGTCAGCTTTTGTTGCTTGATGTATTTGTGTCAACTTTTCTGTGGAAAATTGAACAAAATCCACTCTTACATTGAGGGTTATCTCCTCTTTGGTTTTCTTGTTTGCTAACCGGGAGAATCCGTCTGCCAGGGTCATCTCTTTGCCTGGACGATAGATGATGCTCAGGTCATATTCTTGTAGGCGTAGCAACATGCGTTGCAAACGAGGTGGAGCTGCAATTACATTCTTTAGGCTGATCATTTCTAATGGCTTGTGATCGCTTTCCACTTGGAATTTACATCCATATAAATATGTCCTGAATCGTTCACAGCCAAAAACGAAAGCTAGAAGCTCTCGCTCTATGTTTGCATATCTTTGTTCCGTTTATGTTAGTGCTTTGAAAGCAAATGCAATTGGTTTTTCTTCTTATAGAAATGTGCCTAGACCTTTGTTCGATGCGTCCACTTGTAGACTCGTTTCTTTCGACGGGTTAAAGTAGGTGAGGGACATTTCCTTGCAAATCAAGTCTTTGATTTTTTTAAGTGCTTTCTGGTGACTGGCAGTCCATTGGTATTTAGATTCTTTCTTTAATAGATCTCTCATGGGTGCAGTCAGATCGGATAAATGCGGAATGAAGGGTGCTAAGTAGGTGATGATTCCTAACACCTTTTGCAAATCAGTGGTGTTGGTAGGGCTGGGTAGTTACTTTATCGCTTCCACCTTACTTGGATCTGGTCTTATACCATTCTTATTGTAGATATCACCAAAAAAATGTATTTGTTTTTTTATCTATCGCGCATTTTTCGCTGTTAAAACACAACACATCGGTTTGCGCTATTCTCATTAGATTGTGCAGGTTGCGATCGCACTCTTCTTTCGTCTTCCCATAGACAATGATACCGTCAATCAGTCCACCATTCTCTGCATGTAGACATCCTGGGGGATCACCAGACCAAACGGCATTCTACGAAAACAGAATCTCCCGAATGTCGAGTGAAAAGTCGTCAATAGTTGTGATTCTTCGTCAAGTGGTATGGGCCAATATCCATTTTTGGCATCTAATTTTGAGAAGTGTTGAGCACCTGACAGCTTGTGTGCCATCTCCTTCTTTGTGGGAGTCTTATAATGCCATCTCATGATCGCTCGGTTGAGATCCTTTGGGTCTAGACATAGGCGAAGTTTTCCATTCTTCTTTCGAATGTACACTATGCTGCTAACCCATTCGGTAGGCTCGCTAACTTTTCTAATAATGCCTTGGGATTCCATGGTCCTCTTCGATCTCATCCCACAGATATACGGGACATTTCCTGGGTGCATGGATCACTGGGTGATGATCGAGGTTTAGGACTATATGATAGTCACTTTTGAAGTGTCCTATGCGATCGAACTGATTTGGATATGTTTGTTAACTCGATGATAGAGTTAATTGGAACTTTGTCTTCTTCCATTGTGCAGTGGAGGCTCATTAGCTCCAGGTTTCTGAGTGAGGGTAGTCCTATTATTGTAGATCCCTCTGTTGTCGCCACGAAAAACTGAAGTGGGGTCCATTTACCTTTATATGCACACTGTATGCACACTGAACCATGCTGCATTATGCTTGAGCCGTTGTACGCAGTTAGTATGGTGAGCTCCTTTTTTGTAGAACCTAGGATCGGCTGTCCTATGTCATCTACCTTTTCTGGAAACATCCTACGGAAGGTTCGTAGGGGAAGCGTATTGCCTTCTGCACTTGTGTCCACTTTTGCCTTTAATGTGTGAGTGCCTGGTCTATCAGGAAGCCTTATTTGCAGTTCTGTGAAAATTTCGGTCTTATTGTCTCTTTGCTACTGAACTGCATCAAACGTCAACTGTTCAAACTCTCTGTGTAACCTGCTGGGCTCTCTTGTATGTGAGTTCATCGTACAGATTCGATTGTTGCGCTTTTTATTCTGAATCTCATGAGGTTGTTTAGGATTGTGTGTCGTACGTGCTTGGGCGAATCTTCTCTTGTTTTCGTTTTTGTTGGTGTACATCTTTGCCCAATGATTCTTTTTTCCACAAGCTGAACATATGGTACCCCAGGCTGGGCATTTTCCTTTCTGATAGCCGTGTGTGTTTCCACATCGTTTACAGTGACTTTGTTTTATTGTGTTTATCTCCTGACTATCTGAATTTCGGCCATTTGCTTCATATGATTAAGGGACGCTTCATGTGTTCGACCACTTTTTAAAGCCTCTTGAAGTGTCAGCTCTATGCCTTTGGATAGTAAAACTTCTGCAATTCAGGGTGTCTCGTACCGGTAATAACCTGTTCTATGAGCCGTTCTTCAGTTTCCTGGTTGTCTTAAATTTGCATATTTCTGGCCTGTAATTTGCACCTAGCAACGAAATCGTCAATATTTTCTGTGTTCTTCTGCTTATATTCACGCAGATAAAATCATGCAATACGGAAATTAACTTGAGGTTCGAGTCGCTCCTCAAATTTACACCAAATAATTTCTGGGTCTGCTCGGTCTGAATCGTTCTCGAACGTCCAAGCATTGTATCTTCTGAGTCCTTCCTCGCCAGTGAACAGCAGAATGTGGTCAACCTGTTTCTCGGCTGGGATGTTTTTAACAGAGAAATACAGTTTACATCGCTGCTTGAAAAATCTGAACGAGTCGACCAGGTTCTCCGAGTCTCAATACATGACTGGTTCACATGCATTTGTATTCATTATCTCGCTTTAAATATCGGGCAATGAAGTAAATAAATAAACTAGGCGTACTTACTTCAGACTTCTATTCAGTAGTGAGTTTTGGCGATTTCTTGTTACTTTTTTTTGTTTTTGTTTTTTAATATGGCGCTCGTGTGTTTCCCACGTGCGTTCGGAAAAATGGAGACTGACCTTTTTTGGAGACGTTTTATTTTTTATTTATAGTTTTCATCCATGCACTATGTTTGTGGGCTTCTTTGTTGCCAACATGTAATATTATGGCTCTATGATAGCCAGTACATTATGAATAAAATAGAAACAAGTCAGGATACGATGTGGGAGTAGCCATGATGGCTATCTCGTTTATTGTTCTAAACTGGGGGCACAGAAGTACCTATTATTATCTTTATTTTTTGAGGGTGTATCTAGGGGGAATAACTCATGCTATGACAACTTCTTCAGTAAGTATGTTAAACACTCAAAAACTTTCGGTTACTTTTTTGAGTGAAAGTCGACATTCTTTTTCTTTAAGAATGTATTTAATTTCAACATCGCTTAATTATCTTAAATTGTATGAATATTTTATTGTTTCACATAAAGATATTAATATTGTTATTCCAACCTACGCTTAACCGATGAAAAAATTTCAGTTGCAGCCCTACACACCCCAACGCAAAATATATTTCCCTATTACATAGTGACACACATACATTTTTACACTCGCAAAACATGCCCACTTACATTTAGGTTAGCAAAATTACAATATTTTATGCATGAATCTTCACGTTCTTTTTTTAAAAGTATTTATGCTCTGATTTATATTATCTTTTCTTACAAGAAAAGATTTTTAACTTCCGTTTTTCAACAAACTTTTCTCTCAATTTATTGCTATTACACCAATGTCCACTCTAACTCAAAGTGGTAGTACTTGTTAGGGTCCTATATATAAATCAAATAAATCTGAGATTGTTAAAGTTTAAAATGATTTTGAAATTTCATTGGGTCTTAAAACATTGAAATTACTGCTATATATGAAGTTTTTACCTGTTTAAAATGATTTTGAAAATATATTTTTGTATTGTATATAATCGGAGACCATAATTCTTAAACTGACTTCAGCATGAAATAACCCATCAATGGTTGGCATGCTGTAAAACAACCACACATTATTATGCATATATATATATATATATATATATATATATATATATATTACCACGCCACAGGGGAACTTTGAATACGACGACTATATCGATAACCGATTTGTAAGATCCTCCTCACCCAAAAAGATTAGTGTTCTAGGTATGACTCTAAACGACATTCGGTGCTAAGGCTTTAATCAATACCTCTGGGGAGTGTGGAATCATTCCTTTGTTGTCATTAGCTACTGGTCCATATTGACCTGGGGTGTTAGTACGTGTTACGGACCGATTAAATCTGTTTGAAAATTATTTGTATTAAGAACTATTACTGGAGCTATAAAAATTATTAGTGACTGGAAACCATATAATTGGTTAAAATGTGTACAAAGTATTCGTATTAGACAGGAATACTTGAAGCCATATGACTGTGTGCAGATTATTTGTATTAAGAATGCTGACGTCGACATTAGATAAACCAGCAAATGCTGACACACCATAAAATCAACCAACCAACCAAACAATGATATATACGTATGTGTGTATGTGTGTGTGTGTGTGTGTGTGTGTGAGAGAGAGAGAGAGAGAGAATTTGCGCGAGTGCATGTTTTCAAACAACTTGTTTGTAAGATTTTTCCACTTTTGGTAGGGATTCAAATAATCATTGATACTACTGAGAGATCTGAAGTTCTGTGCCACAAGCCTGATTCACACATGAAATAAGAAAGATCAATTTCAAGGCATGTTCTTTGATGGGAGTGATCATTTTATAAAACCGCCTTAGAGAAAAGAGGTATAAATTACTCACTCAATTGGAAGAAAGTTTATCTTTCAAATTAGCGTTTTAAAAAATCAATTAATAGTCGATGTTTTAATTCGTCATATGACCAAGACATTTGCTGTCTTCAACACCAAACATTAGTCTTGTCTCTCTTCTTTTCATATTTGTACCTCTTCATTACACTATGTAACATTAATTTTGTTCTTAGATGTTTTGTGTAATTGCTTATGTTGTAATAGTAAAGAAAATGGCCACCATTCCCTCCAAACTTTGCTTTTGTGATCTGATAAAGAATTTTAGAAATTAAACTATTGTTTATGTAAAAACTTAGACGTTTTCATTTGCATAAAGCCGGAATAAAACAACATATGTATTAAATTTTACATATATTTATTCTGAATTTATTCAAAAATGTACAATTTTTTGCCAGTTCTAGAAAATTCTCTATCAGCTCCTTAGCACTGAATTTATTTGGAATATTTTCGAAAAAAGATAAATTTAAAAATTTCATTGGCCAGATCCCAAAAACAGTTTGAAGAGAAAAATAGTTTGTTTCCATTTAAACATTTTAGACATAAGTAATTCGGAAATAACACTTTCTGTCCTGAAACAAGTAAAACTATATATATATATATATAATATTATTACTAAACCTGTGGTCACTTATCAGTTATTTGAAGTTAGCACTGGTCAGTATCTGTGAAAAGCGATGCTCGTTTAGTAGAATAAAAGGTCGCAAGCAATGGCACGTCCTGAAAAATAGGTTGGGATAAGCAAATAACGCTGGTATTGTTATGATCTTTGAAAAAAATCAATATTTTTTAGATTAATTTAACGTACGTATAAGAAGTGTTTTTGTTTACAAATATTAACTTCTAAGCGTAATTTTCAAAACAAAAATTAACAGATCCGAAATAGATGAAACCACTGAATTATAATAATTTATATTTGCATTATCAAAATATTTATGTTAATATCATCATTCAAGGACTATGAATTCAATTGAAGCAAATAAAATAAATTATTTATAGCAGACAAAAAAAAAAAATATACCGAAAAGAGCTATGCGTATTGGCTCACTTTCTCTTTCACTTAATCAGCAGGAGTTGAATGTTCTTAGTTCTTACTTA
Organism: Sepioteuthis lessoniana; assembly: GCA_963585895.1. Taxonomy (NCBI): domain Eukaryota; kingdom Metazoa; phylum Mollusca; class Cephalopoda; order Myopsida; family Loliginidae; genus Sepioteuthis; species Sepioteuthis lessoniana. The sequence goes on from OY757933.1 coordinate 20,422,714, forward strand.
TTGTAGTCTTTACTTATATTTCATCGGTTAGCGTCATATCATTTTATTAGTGAAAGCGATACAGAAGTGGATTTTTGCTTACAAGTTATTCATTGTATAAATTTACTGAGTCTCCCAAAAGTATTGTTGGTAAAACTGAAAATAAATAATACTTTTAACTTAAAAGGGATATCTTAACTTTTGAATGAAATAATCTTTATTGAGTAAGCAATGTGTATATTGCTTTAAGTATTTTTCCAATTGTCATCAATTAATTCTAACGATAATCAATCTTATTTAATACTTACCTGGCACTTGTAAGATACCCAGTCTACCGCAGCCGAGTAAGAAGAACATCAAACTTAACTTCATAGGCCATCCTCACGTGCAGCACCAACTCCTTAGCACTAAAAGGTCAGTCAGTTCTTAAATCCTCAGACACATTATAAAGGAAAATGTCAATCGAGATAAGCAAAGTTTGACTGACTTGAATTTCAAATTACCCATCAAAATTTGACGTGCCCCAAAACCTACTAGTCACCTCCTCGCTGCTCCAGGTTCACTCTGATCCGGAATGGGTCCCATCTATGGGTCAGACAGATGTGTTTGAAAATGATTTATATTGGATAGGAATACTTGATTTAATATAATTGTACAAATTATTTGTATTGAGAATCTTGAAGCTATTATTGTTTACTAAAAATTATCATTATTTACTTGAAACAACCGCTCATTCGTCTGGTGGGTAGAGTGTTCACCAATGGCCCGGGAGATACTAGGTCGCGTCATACCAAAGACTTAAAAAATGGTACTTGATACCGCCTTGCTTAATAATCAGCAATATAAGGTACGTATCGAGGGTAAAGTGGAGCAATCCAGGGAAAGGAGTAGCGCCCTCCCCTACAACTCGTTGTAGTAGCTATTGAAAAGGGGGCCTTCTAGTCGCCCACGACTACGGTCGCCAACTTTACTTACTTACTTGAAACAATCATTTACAACAAAGATTAGTTTCGGCATTTAATAATTCAACAAGGTTTGACATACCATAAAACCAACCAATCAATCAGTACAGTTAATTAAGTAATTAATAATTGAAAAGGAATACAATTTACAAAGCATTATGTGTGGGGATTGTTTTCAGTCCTAAAAGTTGATTTGGTTTGAGGGTTGCAAGAAACGATTAGGCTTTATCCCAAGTGACTGATGGTTTAGGACCCCTAATACAAATAAAGTATTGTTTTTTCGACTAAAGGCAAAACATCCTCTCCTTAGTCAAATCCTTTTTAAAAGTCATTCGCCGAATGATATTCATAGTTCCTAACTTGATATTATAGTTAACGTATTTTGCAAAGACTGCAACCTGTTGCATTAAAATCAATCTTGTTTTATGTATTGAATATTTTAAAGTTATTTCATAATAATCTTATTTCTTTATTCGCGTCTAACAGTTTGTCTTCCATCTTCCATATTCTACTTTATCTCAAACAGCATTGGTGCGTTAGCATTGATTGGTATGAATAATTACACTATGCATAATATTTATTGATTATTCATTATTTATAAAGAAACAATCAGATGGTGAAGTTTATATTGTATGTCGGTACATTAATAAATTTGAAATAAACAACTAATCGCACTTATCTGCAGTTCTATCTGCTCTTATTGATCCCGTAACCTAGTTTGGTCGTGGAGCCCATCTCTCTCCAAGTTTACAACTGGTTTGAATTCAGTTTTCCTTTTCCTAAACAGGTTGCCATACCAAAATTAAAGAGCCTAGTCTAACCCTACTATTTTTCTTGGGGTGGAGAATAGTTGAATTCCCAAGGGTATTAGCACAATGTGAAATATATTTATCTTCTGCAAGTACTCTTAAAAATCTTATTTTTTTATCCTCCTTACTCATTTATATTCAAGTTTATTTTCTTTTTTCGGCGGCTAAACTTGATATCAGTATAATCTAATATTTTATTTATCACACTGCTTCCTGACTAATAAATTAGATTAACAATGAGAGATTCGAAAGTAAATATATCATTTTATCCCTCAGTTTTATATGTCATGCATTCATGGCTAATGTCTCACATTACTTGTATTTTTTAATGTATTATCAAACATTTTATTCAAAAAACTTAAACAGTGCATAAAAGGTCAGAAATCATACAGATTGAACGTAATACGTGTAAAATATTTCATTACCAGTGGTTGAGTAAAAGTATTTGCCACTTGTCTGGTAACAATGGAAACAGTATAACCAGTTTAAAAGAAGAGGGTGCGAAAAATCCAATCTATTCCCCAGTTGAAATGTCATTTTCGATCCCGTTAAAATGAAACTATTCTATCTTAGTAAGTCTTGCAAAAGTTTAATATCTAAATGATCAAAACTCGTGAATATATATAAAAGTAAAGTTGGCGACCGTAGTCTCTCTTTTCGATAGCTACTACACCAAGGTGTAGGGGAGGGTGCTACTCCTTTCCCTGGATTGCTCCACTTTACCCTTACCTTATAATGCTGAGTGTTAAACAAGGTAGCATCAAGTACCATATTTTTTTAGTCTTTGGTATGACTCGACCGGGCCATTGGCGAACATTCTAACCATTATGCCAATGTCCGGTATAAATGAGCATAAATCATAAGACAAATAGAAATATATCTTTTATTATGTTTATTCTTTTATAATTCTCAGCACTTTAACTAAAACGGTCGCAACTTTAATTGAGATACAAAATTCACCTTTCTTGAAAGATTTGAAAAAGATCTAAGTATAAAATCAATGATTGAAAAAAAAAAAATGAATGAATTTCAAAGTAAATAAACCAAACTGGTAATTTAAAAGGCACTCTGTCCATGAAATTTAATTTGAAAATAAAACTGGACAACCCCAAAAACCCAGATAAATAAAAAAGGCGATCAAGTCACAGCTAATTTGAAACGCATTTCTTCCAAACATGATGAAAACACATTAACGAAAAAAATGATAGCCAACAATACTTCATCTAAATATTTTTAAAGAATAGACAAAAGATCCTATTACATGTATGTTTTTGTATTTTAATATATTCAATCTATATATCGAATAAAAAAACAACTTCTTTTTCTATCAAGATCTGAACGACCAAGAAAAACAGACACAGCGCTGTATCGGTGATTCAGTGCATACGTAAGTAAAGTTCGTGCACAATTAAAACATGACTCGAGTTTCTATGGCTTTTTTTCCCCGTCTCCGTTACTTGATACACATTCTATGAACACATTAATTCGAAAAACAAAAATGCTATTCCAAAAATTATAAAAATGAATGCATTGATAATTTTCTTTTCCTGCTGGACAAATATAAAGAATCACACAGATATGGCACATGCAGATAAATAGCGTTGGTGAGCAATAATTCAGTCACAATAATTTTAGACGTAGTTGCATAGACTCACCTGAAGATCACCTTCGTGAAACTCTGAGTCATGAGTGATATATATATATATATATATATATATATATATATATATATATATATATATATATATATATATGAAAATGTACCGAGATGAAAAAAGAAAAGGTCTTCAGAGGATGATTTTATTTGTAGAAATATTTCGACCTTCATCAGGGCCGTGTAAGTTATTGAAGCTATTATATTTAATAACTTACACGCTCTGATGAAGGTCTAAGAACCAAAACGTTTAACGCTGGCAAATATTTCTACAAATAAAATCATCTTCTGAAGACCTTTTCTTTTTTCATCTTTGTACATTTTCATACTGTCGGATTTATTTCCAGTTTTTTTTTTCCATATCTATCTATCTATCTATATGGATGTATGCATTAAAATATATATATATATATATATATATATATATATATATATATATATATATATATATATATATATATATGCATTATATCTTGAAATATATATCTAATCTTGAAATAATGTATATATATATATATATATATATATATATATATATATATATATATATATATATGTATATATATATATATATATATATATATATGTGTGTGTGTGTGTGTGTGTGTGCAAATTTGTGCGTATACGTGTGCGCATGTATATATTTACATTTAAATGCAATATAATACACATACACACCGATATATATATATATATATATATATATATATATGCATCATATATATTCACGTATTCATATTGATTTGAAACATCCATACTCGTACAACTATGACCAAACACACACAACGTGTTTATATGTTTTTATTTAAGTATACTTCTATATACGCACACATATACGTACAGAATTAGAAGGACATTTTCTTACATATTTACGTAGATTTGCACACGCACAAAACTTCAGACTCTTACATAAACCCAGATTCATTAACTCAGACCTATTTATTGACTTTACTTACTTAGTCACTTACATATACAAGCATTAAATTGCATTCTCCTTCATACACGTTCCATGTAGATGTATGAAAAAAAAATGCTCATTGCACAGCGAAGAAGCAATATATGCAAACCTTTTGAGTTTTAAGAACATTTAAAGCACACACCCAAATTCACAAAAAAAAAAGATCTCTTTGGAAGAGAAAAAAAAATTAGAAGTAATATGAATACACATACAGACACAAAATAAATTATATATAGAAGAGACTGAGCACTTTAGCCAATTTGCGGCAACCAGTCTAAGTGAAGGAAAATTCTGAATTCAAACCAACTACGCTCGGATTAAAAATTGGCTTTGTGCTGCATCTTTCTAGTGGGGAGGAGTTCGATATATACATACAAGCACAACACACGCATACACATACACGCACATACTTAGAGAGAGAGAGAGAGAGAGAGAAAGAGAGAGAGAGAAACTTACTTAAAATTAAAAATGACATTCAGTTGTGTTTACCTAAACATTATCACTACACGTGAATACGTGACCATTTATAAGTTCACACGTCACGTAATCATCTGTGTACCATGCGCGTGCGCGCACGTAGACACTCACATACGCACATGCACACACATAAGCACACGCACACACATAAGCACACGCACATCACAGAGATAAATAAATTCGGCTTGAGTTAACGTATTAAATATTAAAACATATGCAAACCACGAAAATACACTAGTGCGCGCTTTTGCAGACGCTTAAGTTGATTTAGTCTACTCCATGAAACAAACATCCAGTCCGGAAAAGAGGGGTGCGGGTAAGAAGATGGGTCGATGGGGGTATTGACTGCTGCTGTTATTGCAAGTGTGTGGTACCTTTGCGAGAGATCGATAAAACGAACTTTTGGTGATTCGATCGTGGGTAACCCGACAATATTTGCTGCACACCTTGGCATAAAAAAGACAACAACACCAACAACAACACTAACAAGCCCTCTGTGAGTTTTGTATTTGCTTCATTTCTCTTTCCAACTCCCTTCAGTCTGTCTGACTACGCGTGTATATATAGACACAGCTAACCGTTCTCTCGTGAAAAAAAAGAGAGAGAAAGTCTGTAGTATAGGCTTATGATCACCTAACAACAGCCTCTACTGGTCATTCATCTGTTTTCATTGATATAATGAGGATGTTTACACACCAATCAGAGCAATGTTCTATACTCGTGCTTTGCTTGCTTAACTGAATCGAAATATAAACAAGGATGCTTTTACAAATATGACAAGGGAATCGAAAACATGGATGCCTCTTTGTGAAATTTCTAAAGGTTTGTCTTTCTTTTTGCTATTTTTTTCTTTTATAAATCCCTTGTTAATATGTTAATCATTTTGATAACTGACATCAATCGAGTAAGTTATCATTTATTGTCTTACACACTCAAACACACACATAAACACACTGTAGAAACATACATACTAAATCTACGTACGTAGCTGTTTATTCAAACTTATTTGCATAGTTTTCAAACTTAAAATCTCACGTAAACATATATATATTAACTCATGCATTTAACCTAGTATATACATTGATTAAACTGCGTTTACACACACACACACACACACACATACACGCACACATACATACATATAAATATTCTAACTTTACCCGTGAATTTTAATTTCAACTGCAGTAAAAAAAAAAATAAACAAATTAATGAACATCAACATTTATTAGTATTGTTTGACCAAAAAGAATCATGGTTGACGTGATCAAAGAACACGTATCTTATGTTCCCTAACACGGAATGATTAAATGAAGATATGGCGTGTTGCTAATCACGTGACCACGTACACGTTGTGGAATTTCATATGCAATTAATAAAAATCGTCAGCGTACGAACACACACACACACACACACACACACACACATTTACCCCACCCTTCCGCGCGAGCAGATTGTGACACAAGGTCAATTCTATAAACAGAGTTTAACAAGTTTTTCCACTCCTAGATCGGTTGCCATACCAAGATTAAAAAGCTCACTCTGTCTAACAATTTACCCATAACTGGCAGGAGAAGGATTGGCTGCATACCTTTTCTAAGTGTATCAGTACTATGTGAAATACAAACAGCCTCGTCTAAGATTTGAACTCGGGTCACCGTGCCCGTTTCCTAAGATGGTGACTACGAGTACTTCGAGGATATATCAGGGTTTGAAATGCAAAGAACTCCTGCATTTAAGTCGGAAGGAAGGCAAGAAGCTTAATTACTTAAACCCCTAGCATCGATTCCATGTCTGCACTGTTCGGAACATTTACACGCAAAATTGGCATAATGAGTTTTCTAAAAACATATCTATGATTTCTAAAAACATATCTGTGATTGTCTCCATATTCGCTAACAAGTTGAGATCGACGATACATGTATAACTAGCATTGTATCCGTTTGGTTTAACTGTAACATCAACAACAAAAATCAACCGTGTGGTTTGAACAAGAAGAATTATGGTTGGCATGATCAAAGAACACGTCTCTAATATTCAATAACGCGGAATGATTAAATAAAGGCATAGTATGATGCTTAGTAAGTATGAAGCTCTCATTTTCTATACTGTCAGAAGAGGTTAGATGATTTAAAACTGGAAACTGTATCTCTTGTTTGACCAAAGGCAATCTAAAATAAGAAAACATTGTACTTTCTTTAATTTCTTTTTTCAATCTCTTTTCTACATCTGAATAAAGCCTAGGCTGCTCTCAACCGAAAAATTTCCATCTCGTTCCACGAAGAAAGACCACTGACCGTTGCACAGTTTTATATAACATTTAGTACTCTGATCACCAGTTAGAAACTTAGTTCTGCACACCATAAAGCATGTAAATTAAAACACAGTATTACTGTATTACTTACAAGTTTTAAGATACTCACTGATGTTCATGAGTGGCATTGTATGACTTTGAATTAACAATTCAACCCAAAACAGAAAGGTAAGCATAAATCTCTTAAAGTTGCAAGTTATTTCTTTGCGAAACTTGCCAGAAGACTTTCTTTGAAGAATATTAACTTCATAAGATATTCATAATAAAAGAAATAATTTTAGTAACTCTTTTTTCTAGGTGGACTGATCTTTTATAATAACAATTAGTGTTTCTAATTTTTAATTGACAAAAGACCTGTTAAAAATGTTTCGGATTAGTTGTCTTTTTTTGTCGTTTTCTCTTAATGTATACAGTTACACTTATCTTCTTTACAATTAATGACTATCTTGTCATTACTTCACGTTTATTGATATAAAAAGTAGTTTCATTTTGGAAAGTAAAAATCAAATGATCAAATTAGAAATCTTTTCAAGGATGATCCCAACAATTCCTGAAAATTTGTCTGAAATTGGACCAAAAATCAAATGATCAAACTTAAAATCTTTTCAGGGATGATCCCAACAATTCCTGAAAATTTGGCTGAAATTGGGCCAAAAGTAGCGAAGACATTGATACGAACAGACGGACTGATATTTGGTGAATAAAATATTCTTTTAAATGTAGTATCTCTCAAATGCAATAAAAAGAAAGCATTAGTACTTGCTTCGGCAGTACATATACTAAACTAAAAAGAAAGAATTAGATATTTTATATCAAATAAGTCCAATTCCACATTCATGACTTGATCACTGTATCTGATACGAAACTAGATGAATGAACCGTATGAGTAACCCGGATCAGTGATTTAATGTTTTTTTCATCCTGTTTCACACTACTTTCATTTTTCTTTTCAAATAAAATTAAAATTCCAAGGATTTTATCTTAAAAGCTGGTTTAGTGAAGTTTATTGCCCATATATTCTGTTGAAGTATAATTCCGTTTTCTGTAAAACAACCGGCTGATGTCATTCTAAGAGCATAAATTTGATGAAATTAAAAAAAACAAAAAAGAAATATCCTATTAAATGTTTTCTTGGATGAGGCAAATATTTCAATTTTCACACAGTAAAAATATTGATTGTTCCACGGATACAGCAAAAGAATATCAGTTTTTAAAAATATGTATTTTCTATAAGTGTTGATAAGTTATTCAATAAGAACTTTGATAATATGTTATAAATTCCTGAGCAAAGACTAAATTTTCCTGTAAAGCAATTATTATTTCACTTAAAGGACGACTCTTCAATGTCAAGTCATATCCTATTTATAGAATTATATTATAATTGAATTATAATTGATTGCAAATAAATAAACAAGGAGTTTTGACCTATCATCTTCATTTACTTGAAAAAGTATAATGAGTGGGGAGAACGCAAACGAAGACCTTAATTATTAAGTTGCAAATTGGATGAGAAATTGCTTTATGCTCTAAATCAAATTATTTTAATGTTATTGTGCAAACAAATTTTCGGTACGATGTTTCGTCTTTTATGTGTAAAATACATACAAAAATTGGGACGCCGAATTGTTCATCGGTACCTTTTCATTGTGCAATGGTTAATAAGCTTGTTGGGATTATGCCGAAGCCAAGTCAATATTTAGATGAATTGTTCATGATTTATTTCTTTGAGATGATAAAGTACACATATATCTTAGATTATTAACACTAAGCTGGTTAATCACAATGCACCGTCTTATAAAATCGTTACTATTTTTGTGCACTAAAATCAACTATGAAAAATAATTTCTCTGATCAGCAATTGGCTAAAAGGACTAAAAACACGAGTTATGTTAGTGATAAAGCTTTTTGTTGTGGTTGTTGTTACAAATTTACTGAATTTTGCTTAGTCTCGCACACAGGCTTCAGATTACTTACAGCAGGTGCTCTGTGTGTGTGGTAATAGTTGTTGTTTTTGTTACAAAAGAAAAGAAAAATAATTTTGAATTGGGTAAATTTTCATTTTTTTTTAAATGCACTTTTAAAATAAAATTCTATTTTGTACTCATTAAAAAAGTGGTTCGCTATCATTTTTTTTTGGCCACCTCAGAATTTTAATCTTCTATGGTCCCCTATACATTATTAGTAAAAAAATATATTTCGATAATTGGTCGTTTATATATATATATATATATATATATATATATATATATATATATATATATATATAGAGAGAGAGAGAGAGAGAGAGAGAGATTTTTGCTGTCGGTCCAAGGAGAGAAAAAAATATTTTTAAACGAGTTGGTCAACGAAGAGATTTGTATTTTTTTAGGATTATTTATTCATTTTGTTTTTACATTGTATAGGTTTCTAGCTTGATGCTTTCGTCAGAGAACATATATGGCACAAGGCCTTGTTAATGGGGCAGCCAATGAGGGAGGAATCTCAAGATACACATTCACACAAAAAATAACTGTAAGTGAAATCCAAAACCACTCCAACACACACGCGCGTGCGTGACATATCCAATATTAAAAGCAAATGAAGGGTAAAGTAGACTAAGGTAAACACACTCTAAGAAAAAGAGAGGAGTGACCCCCGTATAAACTCATAACCAACTGAAAACTATTCAAACTGCAAACATGAGTGAGTTCAAATCTCATTGAATACCCCATTAACAAGGCCTTGTGTCATACACGTTCTCTGACGAAAACATCAAGCTTACACAATGTAAGAACAAAATAAATAAATGAATACTAAAAAAATACAAATCTCTTCGTGGACCTACTTTTTATATATATATATATATATATATATATATATATATATATATATATATATATATATATATAAAATTTGTAAGTGAATAGTTTGGACGTAACATTATATTTAAACGAGCCAAAGCATATAGTTTTCGCACTGTTAAGTGGTTTCAAGTATTCCTATCAAACACCAATAATTCTATTTGCTTAAGTTAAATGGTTTCAACTATTGCTATCTAGCACTAATAATCTTATTTAATATCAATCATTTGCTTGCATATAAGGTTGTTTCAAGTATTGCTATTTATTATTTGCATACAGTTAAATGATTTTAAGCATTACTATTTAACACTAATAATTCTATTTAATAATGATGATAAAAGATTAACCCATAGATAGGATCTTACTAGGTACTTCTACTCCAGGTCACAGTGGACATAGATGTAATGGCAATGAAGGAGTACTCCACATTCTCCAAAGCTCAGAATTGGAGCCTCACGATCAAATTGTTTTGGGGGACTTATTCCTCTACAGACGTGCAGTCGCCGTATTTCAGAGCACCTCCCCCAGCCGACTGGATGAGAAGTACTTCAGTTTAGTGTTACGCCCCTCTCTCGTGTCTGGATGATAGCCACCATATTTTTTCGTCCCTCACTCGAGTCCGGACGATATTCTCGATATTTTGATATTCCTGCTTGTCCCGGTCACGTCAGTGAAGAGAAGTACGTAAACGAATAAAAATTTATTATTCGTCCTAATTCCCGAGCTGGCTCGTAGGGATATTCCACGGGCAATAGTAATAAAAAAGGTATCGACAACAAGTTGAGGAATTATTTCTAGGAAACATTGTATCAGAATGACAAACAAAATAAAATTAAACACAACGACAATTTCAACAACATGATATACATTTATTCCGTTAGCCTTCAACTAACAAAATAATTGAAACATATAATACAGTTTGAGAGATATACAAATAGAACTTATCTGAAAAATGGTGTTTAACGCGAATACTCGATATATAAACATGATAGAAAATTATGTTCTATCAGACTTTTTCTTTGTTGCCCATTTTTCCGCACGTGGTCGCGCCTTTTCTTCCCAACTGCAGACGCTGCATATTTCTTTTCAACTGTTCATGTTACATTTCTGTTTATAACCGTTCACGCCTCGGGTCTCTGCTTCAACTGTTCTGATTCAAACTAAACCGCCTCGCCTTCCTATTGACGCCGGTAGGCAAAAAGGGGTCTTATTCTTTCTACTCCAAGGGCTTCCGGTCAACAACTTCTCACTATTCCTCTCCCAGTGTGTCCGTTGGCAGCTACTACGTGAAACGTTACAAGTATACGTAACATTAGTAATAAACTCAGTAAATATCAATATCGATTAATTGCACATTTATATTCTATCATTCTGTTTCACAAAAATAAATAAATATTTTGTTGGATCAAGGAAATAACTATTTTCTGTTGATACCTGGAAATTAATAACATTTAAAAAATGATTACTTTCTTACCCCCTTAAAAAAAAATAAAATAAAACATAACTTGTCATAAAATGTTTTTAGTACAGGACTTATCGGCAAATTAAATAAGCTATAGCTTAAAGTAACTCACATTCAATGTGAAAATTGATCTAAAGCTAGGAGTCCTTTGATTTCCGATTACAACAATCTTTTTGTTAATTTTCCTTTATAATGTTTGAAAAGTATAAAATTCTTTCTCGTCTGTTATATAATCATGTTGTGGATAGAAAAAGAAAATTAAAATTAAATTAAAAACAAATATAAAAAATGCAGAAACTCCCAGGAGCCCCTGACAGAAAAAGGGCGATGCATATGCAAAAAGGAATCCTCATGGGAAAAGAAAGAAACCCGTTCTCTTTTAGCAATGACTGGTGAAGTGACAACACTAAAATCTTTCTTGTTGCTTTAGGCGGCACTCTGTCTAACCTTTCACGAGTAGCAGCCGTCTCGGTTAACATACAGCCAAAACATAAAAAGTATCAAATGGACCAATCGAACTACAAACTAAAAACAAATCTCCCCAAAAGCGTCTAACACATTGTAAACGCCTTTTATATATATACCCAAGAACGACTAACACATTTTAACACCTTGTCTGGGAGACGCACCCATTTCATTTGGATTCGGGAATAGTTTCCTCCACCCCTTGAATAAATAAAGTCAAAATATAAAAGATAACTTGACCTCCTATCTCCTTTTCCAGTCTTCTTTCCATATAATACCTTTACAGCATTCATATCCAAAAAGTCAAACCAGCAAAATGACATGGGGTATAAAAAGAGAGAAACCCAAAATGGAGTCGGATAGCAAACAACAACTAAAAATTACTTGAAACCCCATATTCACACGTGATAAAACCTTTCAAGTTATTTATAAGTTTAGAATATTCAAATAACTCAGGAAAAATATACCCTTGTACGATATACTTATTGCAAGATTTACTATTTTGGGAGGAGGAAGAACTATATTTGCTCTAGTTTAAAATACAGAAGACCAAACACGACAAAATTAGAAATGGACTTCTTAGTCACTAATCCTCGAGGCAAGAATCTTCCCTGTTGTTTATAGAAATCGCTCCATACAAACATTTGTTCGAGTCCCAAAAAAGAGTATGTATTTATCCAACTACACCATCGCCACTCGCAGGGTATGTCACAAGGTCATTTTTAAAAGCAGAGTACAGTTGGTTTAGTACCCAGCGGTTAGAGTGTTCGCCAATGGCCCGGGAGACCTGGGTTCAATCTCAGGTCGAGTCATACCAAAGACTTTAAAAATGGTACTTGATACCACCTTGCTTAACACTCAGCATTATAAGGTACGGTTCAAGGGTAAAGTGGAGCAATCCTGGGAATGGAGTAGCGCCCTCCCCTACACCTTGGTGTAGTAGCTATCGAAAAGGGAGCCTTCGGGTCACCCTCGACTATGGTCGCTAACTTTACTTTTACTTACAGTTGGATTGAATTTGGAGTTTTACATGCCATACCTTGGCGAAAGAGACCTGTATGTTCAACTATTTACTTATAACTGTGGAGAGGGAGAACAGATTCATGCCTTTCCCAGGGGCTTAGCGCAAAGTGAAACGCGATCAGCTTCGTCCAGGATTTTAACCTGGTTCGCTGAATCCATTTTCTCTATGACAATAATTATTACACCAGCTGTACCTCCTCCTATCTGTAGACTAACTTTTTTAAATTAAAGATATGTTCTGTATTATTTTGAGAAGTGAAACGTAATCAGCCTCTTCCAGAATTTGAACTTGGAACGCCTAATTCAAAGGACGAGGCAACTGAAATTGGACACGAGAACGAATTGATATCAAACAAAATCAGGCAGTTATAATCCAATCAGTCATTATTTCTAAATCAATACTTGAAGTGATAAATGGAGGCGCTGGTGGTGTAAGGGATATTGACGTAGGAAACGGACACCGAGACCCGAGTTCAAATCCTGACGAGGCTGTTTGCATTTCACATAGCACAAATACCTTTGGGAAAGGTATGAATCCAACAATTCTCACCCCAGCTGTGGGTAAAGTAGTAGAACGGTTGCTATATCAATGCCTTGTTATGGCAACCAGTTCAGAAGAAGGAAAACCCTTAATTCAAACCTGGTAAACTCCGTATAAAGATTGACCTAGTGTCGCATCCAGTACGTGCGGATGGGGTTGGGTAAATACATATAATAGTTATAAAGCAATGACGACAATTCACGACAACTTAATTGGTAATGAGGCTTCCTCGAAGCAAGAGAAATTTTATCCTTCATATCCTATCCGCACTGTTTCTTGCAGTAATTTTTTTTTAAATTAACGATCAATAAAATATTAGTCAAACGTATGGAAGGCTCTGAGTTTGATCCCCAACATCTTCAAAAATAATAAAAACTGGATAAAAAAAAACCCTGGGCCTTGCTCAAAAAGCTATGGGACATTAAGACAGTTCCATAGAACGTAGTGATACGGGAAATCGAAGGAAAAATTGATACTATCCAGACAACAGCACTTACTGTCACTGAGACTTCAGTGAAAACTATCAGATACAACTTGTGTGTAAAATTACAACGGGTAAAAATAAATGAAAAAATAAATGATTTAATTGATTCATTCATTAATTTATTTATAATGATAAAATTAATAATAATTGATCACATAAGCGAATGTAGCTAACTGGCACAAAACGAATACAAGACTAGACACGACTGGGTAGAAAAGGAGATCCCCTGGGAATTGTGCAAGAGATTAAAATTTGACCATACTACCAAATGATATATACACATACCATAATCCGTCCTAGAAAATGAAACCTATAAAATTCGGTGGAATTTTGGGATACAAACAGATCAGCCAATTAGAAGACTTGACCAAGAAAAATGAACTTTTCATTCAGTGGATTTCGCCGTTTCGGTGAACCACAGAGTGAAAATGAAATAAAACGAAAAGATTAACAAATACCTGGACACAGCTAGAAAGCTGAAAAGGTTGTGAAATATGAGGGTGACGGTGTTGGTGTGCTTGGAACGGTCCCCAAAGACCTGAAAATGAAACTGTGGGAAAAGTAGATTGGAGGAAGAAATGAGCCATATAGACCACAGCACTGTCAGATCAGCTAGAATAATTGAAAGAGTCCTGGAGACCTGATGGTTTGATCTGGTTTGTTTGGTTGGGGTTTTATGGTATATCTATCATTGTTGGTTATTTAATGTCAAATCCTATTTATTCATATATATCAAATATATATGATTTGGTTTGGTTGGGTTTTATGGCATATCAACCCTTGTAGGTTATTTAACGCCAAATCCTATTTATACATATGTATCAAATATATAAGATTTGATTTGGTTGGGTTTTATGGCATATCGACCATTGTAGGTTATTTAATGCCAAATCCTGTTCATACATACATATCAAATACATAGACGATTTATAAACACATTTTGTAGATAACCTTCTTAAATGAGCCTGAGTTCTTCTTTGCGCGCTGTTAAATGGTTTCAGGTATTGTTGTATAACAGTCACAATTTAACATCAGTCGTTTGTTTGCACACAATTGGTTCTATTTAACCCATGGTGTTCGAACTTGCTTACAAGGATATTACAGTCCAACAAGTTAGCCAAAAAACCACAGCACTCCCCACCAGTAACCGGAACTTTCTGCAATTGCGAGAAGGTTCTGATCATAGCAAGAGGCAAAGAATTGAGTAATTCACAAAAAGCACTAATTGTTAAGTTCTGGAAAGATGGAGAAAGTTATAGAAATATCTCAAACAACCTGAATATTCCTTTTACTACGATAAGTTTATTCATTGCAAGGTTTAAAAGACATGATACAGTTGCAAACAAAAAAGATTTCTCCTAGATTATCAAGAAAATTAGGACACCTGATTAACCAAAATCCAAAAGTTACGCGTGAAGAGCTACAGGAAGATTTGTGTTCATCAGGATGTCGTGTAACCAAACGGACTATAAGTAATGAGATCCTGAGGAATGGTCTAAAGTCACGGAGACAAAAGAAAACTCCTCTCTTATTGAAACGACATAAAGATGCAAGGTTGAAATTCGTAATAAGGAAAAGGAAAATTCGTTTTGGGAAAGAATATTATGAACAGATTAAACTAAAATTGAATGGTTTGGTCATAATTATCGAAATCCTGTGTGGAGAAAAGCTGGCAAAGCCTACTCACCAAAAAACACGATACCAACTGTCAAATTTGTCGGTGGCAGTATAATGGTCTGGAGATGTTCTTCAGCGAAAGGTGTGGGCAAAATATCAGTAATAGACGGTAAAATGAATGCCCAAAAGTATAAACAGACCTTGCAAGAAAATTTGATGTCTTCCATTGAGAGTCTTGGGCTACCTTCTGATTACATTTTCCAACAGGATAATGATTCCAAGCATACAACTAAATCTACGAAGAAGTGGTTGTCTGAAAATAATGTTAATGTTTTGCAATGGCCAAGTCAGTCCCTAGATTTCAATCCAATTGAGAACTTGGGGCGATTTTTGAAAATTCAAATCCGAAAAAGAGCGCCAGCAAACACCAATAATCTGAAGACAATATGCCAGGAAGAATGGTACAAAATACCTATTAATTATCACAAGAAATTAATTGAGAACAACAGGAAGAGATTAGTGACTGTTGAAGTGAATAAAGGGTATTCTACAAAGTATTAAATGAAGATTATGTATTTGTTTTTGTCCGGTACGATTAATTTTTTCACTCATGAAAATGAATAAATGACTTTAATTTCTGTAAAATTAATTGTAACCTAAGTTTATATACACATACGAGGATCATTAAATAGGTTTCCAGACTTTTTTTCGTATGAGTACTTTTATTGATAGTGCACACATGAAACTCTATTCCCCTTCGAAGTAATCTCCTCCGGCTGCAGTGCGCTTGTATCATTCCAACAACTTCTGGAAGGCCCCATGGAAGTTCTCTTGTGTGAGCGTGTCAATGACCTTCGTCACAGCCTCTTTCATCTCCTCAATTGTCTCATAACTACAGCCTCTGAGCTTAGGGAATAACCAAAAGTCACAGGGAGCAAGGTCTGGACTATAGGGAGGCTGAGGAACTGTCTTGATACTCATTTTGGTCAAATGGTCTGTGACAAAGATGGAGTTGTGGACTGGTGCATTGTCCTGGTGGAAATGCCACTGCCCCAATTTGAAGAGTGCTGGCCTCTTCCGACGGAATCTCTTCCTGAACTCCCTTAAAACCTCAACATAGTAACTCTAACCCTAACCCTTTGGCCAATCAACTGTGGTGTATTGACTTCCTTACTCCTCCCACACCTCTCATCACCCCTCACAGACTCCTTGCCTTCCTTGAATCTCTTATGCCACTCAAAAACTGATGCTCGATTCATGCAAGATGGTCGAAAAGCAGTCTGAAGCATTCCATACGTTTCTGTGGCCTTTTTTCCATGTTAAAACAGAATTTTATTGCATATCGTTCTTCTAAAGTGTCCTCACGTCCAGATTGCATTTTTGAAATTCACCAACTGTGACATTCAGACTTTAGTAGGGTGTATTCCAATTACTGCTGTAGCTGTTCATTTGAAGCTGGAATCATAAAAATTGGTCAGTCATCCCATAAGATGTATAGCAATAACATACTGAATTTTCAAGAGTCTACGACAATTTTAAATACCTCTACAAAAAATGTCTGGAAACTTATTAAATGAACCACGTATTAGCAGAATATATCTATATAGTAAATGTATGTAAAAATTTTGTTCAGGTCATGTTTGAAAGATAAAAAATAGAAGCGTTCCTATGTACAAATATCTATTTCACACCACTGTATATATATAGAGAGAAATCTCGTAAACAATTTATATACAATATTGTATCCTGACATTGAATTGCATTGATTTTCATGTTAGGTATTTGTACGTAAACACTAAACAAGACAATGTAATCTTGAGCTTTTCATTTTACACTAACGACTAGTTTAGCTCGTTAGAAATTTATATAAAAGTGAAAAATAAGATAGAAAGGCTTTCCTGCTAACGGCAAACAATGTAATTTGTTGGACTTGCAATATTTCCACTTGAAAAATTTATCCTGAATCAATAGAAATTTAATTATCAACTTTTTTAATGTTTTTGCAATTATTTTAAATGTGCAATTTACTCGTTTTGATAAAATTACACTAAATTGTTTCCGTTAATTTTCAGAGTCATTTAGTTTAGAAATCTGGTTTGTTAATGATAAAAACGAAGTGTCTTGGGTATGACACTAAACTTCATCCGATGTTGAAAGTCTAATTTTGGAGTTCTAGGGGTGTGGGATACTCCTCTGTTGCCATTAATACCAAGTCCACCCTGAGCTGGAGTGTTAGTACTTGATAGTGTCCCATGTATGGGTCAAATCGATCTGTTTTAAAATGATTCTTATTCGATATGATAGTAGGAAAAAAACTCTTAAAAAACAACTACACAGAAAATATGAACATACAATGAACGCGATTCCCTAACTTCAATGTATAAAATAAATCTATACGGGTTGGTATGCTGTTAAAATCAATCAATCAATCAATAACGAATAAGGCACTGTTAATTGAACAAATATATATTAATAAGAATTATTCAAAAATTCAAAAATGTTATCGAACCCTATCGGCTGGGGTTGTAGAATACATCAACTGTATCTCTGCAGAGGGGTAAGACCTGCTGAATGAATGTCCTGTATATGATACTACACTATCTGATGATTAGATTCCCATCCAGAAGTTTTAGAGAGTGGGAAGTACTCTTTTGTCGCCATTACTCCTAGGTCCACTCTGATCCGATGTTCTAGAATCTAATAGGGTCCCACCTATGGATCAAATAGAACTGTTTAACCATTGAACTGTGCGCGAACAAATGACTGATGTTAAATTGAAATGTTAGTGTTACATAGTGATACTTGAAACCATTTAACTGTGTGCAAATAAAACTATTACCATGAGTAAAACTTGAAACCATTTAACTGTGTGCAAACAATAGCAATACTTCTGTACAAACAAATTTGAACAAGTATTCCTATCTAACGCCAATAATTTGCAATGAATTATACTTTTGTGCCAATAAATTAGCTGTTATTGTTGTATTGCAGAGAGTCTTTCTCTGCAATACAACCATAAGAGCTAATGTATAAAAAAACGCTGATGTATGAAAATATAATCTGCTTCTTTTCTTTTCCTTTTATAACCCGAAATGTATGTGTTGTTAGAGTGAGGTAGAGAGTCGAAGACGGCTGAGATGGACACACTGGGGACGAGATACGAATCTTCAGTGAACTGCTTCTTCTTCGTTCTGCTTTCGCGAGACTGATACAGGGCCATCTCAAGACATTGAATCAGCTTAGTTTCTCCTCGCTTCTCTACTTTCGTGAGTCTCGTACAGCCCAGGCTTTTCTCTACCACACAATCCTGGGCAGTCTAGCGCAAGGTCAGTTTCCAGAGCTCCGTAACGTCTAGTAGCTTTTCTGCCTGTCTTCGTTCTCCCCGGGTCGAAATCTTCCCTAGTTTATATAATTTTCCGAACGCCCACACAATCTTTATGGTCATACCTCTCGCCTACGCGTTGCAATCTTGCATGCTATCCATGCAACCTCTGCTGCACTTCCGCAGAAGACAGTAATCTGTTAACTTTAGGAAACAGGTGCATATCTCATTATGACTCCCACGCAACTTATGCAGCATGTCAAAGGGATCTTCCGATCAATATCCAACATAACTCATTCAAAAATGGGATTGCCCACAAACTATTTACAAGTCATATATGTATAACCATTTAACTGTGTGCCAACAAATGACTGATGTTAAATTATTACTGTTATATAGCAATACAGATAGACCACGTGTTACGTCGTATCGGCTTGTCAAAAGAATTACCTGGAAAAATAAAGATTAAGTCATTTTATTCGATTTTACATCTATCCGCCACAAATAATGAAATCGTAATATCACCAGAAGAGCGTTAAAAGTACATACAATCATGTTACTGTACAAGGAATAAGAATAAAAGTACATGAAATCATTTTAAAATACGTACATTTACAGTAAATGTTTATATAATCATCATAATTCCTTGAGAACGAAAAATGAAAACGTCTGTGACTCAGTGATATCGTCTTATTTAGCGGTCTTTAAGAGCTCATTTTATTTTATAATGTCTTAAAGCAAACCACAATCACAAATAAAGAGTCTGTGATGTATTGTAAAGATCGCCAAATTGTAAATATTTACAAGTATGTACGTAAATGTATTCATAAATTCAGATTACTTTTTTCTGTACTATATCAAAAACTCGAATTTATTTGTTTGTAAGCTTAAAATAGATTCTTATTGACTATAAAATATTAAAAATGCATTTATAAATAAAATACAGAACTGGGCATGGTTATTTGTGGTTTAACCTAGGGTCAAGTAAATTCGGAGACAAGTAAAATCGACTTACGTCGTTTTTCGACTTAAGTCGCCTCTTATGGGACAAATTACCGACGTAATGTGAGGAATACCTGTACGTGAAATCATTTAACTGTGTGCAAAAGATAATTAATACTAAGTAGAATTATTAGTGTTAGATGGAAATTCTTGAAATCATTTAACTGTGTGCGAACACCGGGCCATTGGCCTAATGAGTAAAGTGTTTGCCAGTGGTCCGGGAAACTGAAGTTCAATCCCAGGTCGAGACATATCAAAGCACTTTAAAAAATGGTACTTTATGCCGCCTTGCTTAACACTCAGCATTATAAGGTAAGGATCAAGCGTAAAGTGGAGCAATCCAGGGAAATGAGTTACGCCCTCTCCTACACCTCGGTGTTGTAGCTATTGAAAAGAGAGCCTTCAGATCACCTTCGACTACAGTCGCCAACTTTTAAGCGTTTACAAATTTAAAATAAATCTGTATAAACAAGATTTAGCATAAAATAACCTATAAGGGTTGATATACCATAAAAACCAACCAAAAGTGTTATTAAGCATCCCAAATAGTGATTAACTTGTAAAACTAGAATAAAACAAAATAAAATGGAATGAGATAGAATTATGCAACATTAAATAAGATGAGTGCCCATGATTATTGCCCAGTCGGCTGTGGCTGTAGAATACATCGACTGCAACTCTGCAGAGAGGTAAGACCCCCCCCCCAAATGAGTGTCCTAGATATGACACTAAACAATCTGATGGTAATGCGGAGTACCCCTTTATTGCCATTGCTCCCAGGTCCACTCTGGCCCGGAATGGTAGCACCTAATAGGGCCCTATATATGGGTTAAATAGAACTAACTGCATACTTATACTAAACTTAATTGTTTGAATTAGAACTGTTTAACTAAACTGAATTGCTTGAAATAGAAATGTTTTTCACAATTAAACTGTACTTACATTTAAACTGCGTGCTTATGCTAAACTGAATTGTTTGAAATGGAAGTGTTTTTGACATTGAAACTGTACTTACACTAAACTGAATAGTTTAATATAGAACTGTGTTGACATTTAACTGTGTGTAAACAAAATCTGTACTTATACTAAACTGAATTAGCTGGATTAGAATTGTTTGAATAAACTGAATAGCTTAAAATAGAAATGTTTTTTGACAATTAAACTGTGTACTCATGCTAAACTGAATTGTTTGAAATAGAACCGACTATTTGCATAAAAATGGATTTGGCGTTAAATAACCTACAAAGGTTGATATGCCATAAAAATCAACCAACCAACCAACCATCCCCGTGAATAATGTATTAGATTGCGACATTGTAGTTAGCAAGTTCAAACTCCAATCGCACTGATTTGTTTACTTTCGGGCTAGTACTATGGATTAAATAGCACTACTGAGCATCTTCCTACTAGGATGGATTTGGCATTAAATAACCCACGATGGTTGATATGGCATTAAATAAAGTAAGCGAACCAATATATTTACCGTATTTGACGGTATATAAAACGCACCCCAATTTCAGCAGAGCAAATCAAGAAAAAAACAAAGTACTCATATCAAACGTGATGAAATTAATATAATGAATATTATCAAGGATAACACTTTTAATCTGCATAATAGTTTTTTAGATTATAAAAAATAGGTATATGAAAGTTACTTTAAAGTCTAAGCTAATAAGAGTTGCCAGGTAGCTAATTTCAGCCGACTATTGCGATTTTTAAATCTACATATGGCATATAAGACGCAGGGGAATTTTAAAATACATTTTGGGAAAAAAAAAGTGTGCCTTCTATGCCGTCAAATTCGGTAATATTTGCTTGACTCAATTGAGTATACAAAGCAAATAGATTTTTTTTTAAATGTGTCAGAGACGCCCAGAAAAAAAAAATTGCTTCTCTGTTTGTGAATCAATTCGTCTCACTTTTTATTTTCTGCCTTAAAACTTGAATATCAAATGTCAATTCATTTCCATATATCTTCTGTTTATGTTATTCAAATTTATTCACACTCATTCACACAGGCACACATACACACATACGCATGCGCGCGCTTACATACAAATACAATTTGAATGTGAAAATGTTTTGAGAAAAAAACGCTAAGCTTTGGCCTGTTCACATAAACTTTTCTCGTTCTCCAATGATACCTACACCGGAAAAATAAGTTCTATAAAGATTCACTTTCGGGTTATTCTT
Source organism: Sepioteuthis lessoniana (assembly GCA_963585895.1). NCBI lineage: Eukaryota > Metazoa > Mollusca > Cephalopoda > Myopsida > Loliginidae > Sepioteuthis > Sepioteuthis lessoniana. The sequence goes on from OY757933.1 coordinate 20,444,813, forward strand.
ACCACGCTTTTAACCTGGGCTAATTGTATCGACCGACCAAAAAAAGTTCTTATTTCTCTATGTCAGTCACTCACTTATATAAATACCATTCTATCAGTATATATACTTATCTCAAAAGTGGATGAAAAAAAGGTTTTCTCTCCCTCCTCCGCCAGTTCGATTTTCTATTTGTCTTGTTTTCTTTTCAACATCTTTCAGCCTTAAACAGACCTCTTTTGGTATATAAGAGTTATCCTGTATGATACCTCTAGAGACTACAAAATAGGTTAGGGCAATGAACTGACAGACAGACTTGATTTACACTGACCTACGTAAAATCAAACCAGATCTAAACTTAGACTGTGACAAAGATATAGCTCTATCAGTTGAGATTAGAATACGCAGGCTGTATTTCCAACCTCCACAAAAAAATTTTACACAAAAAAAAAAAAAACAACAACAATGTAAACAACTTTTCAATACGCTGACTGTATCCCTTGCAGACGTGTAAGATTCCCTACCAAAAAAGGGGCGCCCTTGGTATGATACTAAATTGCATCTGGCTCCACTTCTGGAGATCTGAGGAGTCTGTAATCTCACTTTTATTGTCATTACTCCCATATCTACTCTGACCCGGAGTGGTATTATCTGTTAGGGTCACATCTATAGTTCAAGTAAATCTGTTTAAAAACTTTATATTCACTATGCTGTTTGCAAAAAGAAAAAAATTCTTAAACATTTACACAAAAAAAATTTCTTAAGAAACATCTACACAAAAAATGTAAATATGAAAGAACAATGAATGAGATTTCCTAACTTCTAGGCATAAAATAACCCAAGACGGTATTAAATACCGTTAAAATCAATTAATTAATTAATCAGTAAACAAAAATGGATTATACTTGGTTAATGAAATAATTCGCAAGGAAATAGTATCACGTACTTTGCACTCTGAATAAACAAAGTGCAATACATGATTGTAATAAATTTTGATTTTGACCAACTATCTACCTTAATCCGTATAAACGCGACTTTTCTGGATTGACTGGTATAATGCGAATATTTGGTTGCTAATTACACACTGTGACGTATTCCATAATCAATGGCTTCGACTGGCAATAATCTTCTTAACAAATTTAAAAGATTTTATGTTACTAATTTTATTCTTTATAATACTCACCAACATAAACATATTCGTTTTTGTTTCTAAGCAGAGTCACACTTGAAAATGATCTATTATTCTGGTGCAATATGTAAAAGAATATTTAACAAAAACGCTATATCAAGTGACTGTAGGTGAATCGAGAAATAGTGTAATATCTTAACTTGGGGTAAAGTGTCTACCTTGAAATTTGGCATCCGATTCTGGGTATTTAAATACAAATCACGAGCACTACAAACCACCCATCATCGATGTGCCCACTAAACAAACGCATAAACTGATTTAAAATGGATAAATTTCTTGAAATTCTATTATTACATCAAAACGAAAGTCTTTTCAATCAGCTACTTTATTTGCAAAAAATCATATGAATGCATATAGTACCTTTTTAGTACTTGGTTTGATGACCTTATAATGAAATACTAACTGAAATTCCTACTGTCAGCTTGTTTTGAAAATTTATTACCTTCCCATCAGGTCAGTATTTGGGATATTTCTTTTTATCAATTCTGAATATTGGAGATTTGGATACTAGAACGCTTCTAAAGATCAGTTATTTTTAGAAGTTCTAAAAAAAAGCTCTTACACCTGATTTTGTCATTTTTACGAATTTATGCTGTCAATCCAAACAAATAACTATTCATTTTTTATTATTTTCAATGAATATTTTCTTATCAGCAAAGCTGATCATTCTATACAACTATAAGGTTACTCAACATCTGAGTAAAAATAGCTTCTTTAATAATCATTGAATTTTTGTTTTATTGTCGGATTTAATTATTTTTGACATAAAATTAAATACGTTTCCTTTATTTAATGGAATTTCATAACTTTGTAGAAACATGACTTCAAAATGATCTCTGACTTTCTGACATACATTGCCTAGTCGTCTAGAGCTGTAGAATACACCGACTGCAACTCTGCAGACCCCCAACAAGTGTCCTGTATATGACACTAAACAATCTAATGGTGAGGTTCCAGGGATGTTGGGGTTTGGGCGAAATACGGAGCACCCCTTCATTGCCATTGCTGCCAGGTCCACTCTGGCCCGGAATAGTAGCACCTGATAGGGTTAAATAGAACTAAACTGCATATTTATGCTAAACTGAATTGTTTGAATTAGAACTGTGTGACTAAACTAAATAGCTTGAAACAGAAATGTTTTTGACAATTAAACTGTGTAATCATGCTAAACTGAATTATTTGAAATAGAACTATTTGAATAAAAATGGATTTGGTGTTAAATAACCTACAAAGGTTGATATGCCATAAAACCCAACCAGCTAACCTTTCTAACATGCATATACACTAGTTATTTTCCCTTGTTTTTGTTTTCAAATGTCAACTTTGAAGAAATGCTGCTCACATCATTGAAACTTGACTACTAACAAGGAATAGAAGTACTAGTTAGAGGTCACATCTAAGTGTCAAATAGATATGTAAGTCATTTATATTAAGGATAATTACTTCATGCTATGATTATTTACTAATTATTATCCTTAGTTTCTTGAAACCAAATAATTGCGTGGCGTAGTAGCTAGAGTGCTGGACTGCGGCCTCGAAGTAAGTGAGTTCGAACTCCAGTCGTGATATTACGTTCAATTTCGGACTAGTAACCTTGGGAAAGGTATGAACCTCACCTTATCCTTCCAACTATGGATCAAATAGTATCTATGCTGTTCTTCTACAAACTGACTTCGGTTAATGCCAAAGAATACAAAAGTTGACATGCCATAAAACCAACCAACCATTTCTATCATATAGATACCGAATATTTATTATTTGGAACATTATAATTCGCAAAAATAAATTTACTATTCTGTAAAAAGGGTCAAGAATTTCGACGATTCTTCGTCACATGAGACAAACATTTTAGTTGTTTTTATATTCCAACCATTCCAACGAAGAAACGGGGTATAAAATTAATATTCTGGCTGCAGCCTCGATTTGGACACATGGACACGTACATGTCCATCCACATACACACACAAAAGAAATTTTTAAAAAATGAAAGCAAAAAAAGTATGAAAAACTGGATTTTAGAATGTAGTATGCGATACACGGCTAGTTTAATAACATCGGAGGACGCCATTTTTTTTTTTTTTTTTTTTTTAGACAAGGCCAAAAATTTCCCCGCTCCCGGAATCAGTACCACACAGGCATCGGACAACTACAATCTTCCCCATTTGTAACAGTGGGAGAGGTTTTGCTGGTATTTTTTTAAAACTGCATCCCGTCCAAATACAAGCTGACGAAGATTAACCGATACTACTCTTTATTCTCAGCCCGAAGGTGGGGAGAGGTTTGATGTCCTTATCATTGCAACTTAGCAGGGTTTTTAAAAAACCTGAGTTTGTTCCAATCAAAGTTTGAGAATGTTTAAAGATCGAATTCCTTACATGTATTTAACTGCGACGAGAAGGATGCTATACAAGATCATTTTAGAGTTGGATAGAACTGGTTTGAATTCAGAGTTTTCCTTCTCCTATACTGTCTGTCGTCCCTGGGCTAAAGAGAGCAGACTGTCCCACTATTTATCTATTGTTGTGAAGAGAAGAGAATTTCTTAAAATGAAAGAATTTTCAAGTTACTTTTTACCATATTCCCCTGCTTTCATAATAAAACAGAGAGTTGCAGCATTAAAAATCGACTTCCATTTGTTCCTCGTCATAAAAAATAACGTTTTGTTTAAATGTTGCGAGCAAAAAGATGGAAGAATATCTAAAAACTTCTTTTTACGACTTTTTAAAGTCTTTAAACCTCAGTAACTAAGAACTGTAAACCCTTTCACGGTCCCTGATGTTTCTATCGTCTCTGGTTAGTACGCTATCTTTGGAGATGAGTGGTTTACAATAGACTGCCTGTTATGGTAATCTAGCTTGGCTGTACATTATTTGATACATTCTTTTGTTGGAACCGGTTTATTGATCTATATTGTAACATGTGTTTTATGAGCTTCGGTGGATTAGTTGCTTTCAGGTCAACTTATTTGAGTAATAAGGAAGTAGAAAAGTCGTAAAACACACGTCTTGACATTAACATGTACAATCTTCAGCATTTGCAAAATATAGTTGGCTGAATGAATGTCAGTTCAAGAAAGGAAAATACCAGTCAAATGAAATTTGTCAAAGGATGTCGGGAGTAAGATTCTAACTGAGAATATTTCTACGTCGACAAATGATCGATGGAGACTAAATCTGTTTGACTGGCACAAAAAGTTTCAATTTTTTTTATCCGGAATCTGCGCATTTTGTTTGTCTCAGAAGTGTCCAACCCTGTCCAAAAAGCCCGCGAAGATATCAAGATTTTATCATATAAATTACTTGTCTACAGTTGAGTTTCAGAGGATAATCAGATAGTCGATAGATAAATTGAACTATTTGGCTATTGATTTTATCTATTAATTTTAATTGGTCAAAGAGTGTAACCCACTTTTTAATAGGTAAAAAAATGAGATAATAATTCGTTTTTAAAATCGGCTTTAGGTACTTATTCTTATACAGTATCATCCAATAAATACTACCGCTAACAAAGTAAAAAAAAAAGTAATTTTTTTCTAAACTAAAGATGCCAGGATTTTATTATTTATATTGGAACATCATACAATCCAAACTGATATTATTAAGTATTATTTATTACCAAACTCTGCGGAATTCTACTCTGACAGTATGCAAGTCTTTCAATTCTGCTTTGTTGGGTGATACGTCGTTTTACAACTTTCTGTTTAAGCTCATTCCATTAGTGCTTGAACTGCTACATATCCATACATTACAGCGTTTCAATCCTCAAGAATTTGATAATAGATAATAACGGATAGCATCCATTTTCATTATAAAATATTCCATTAGAAATAATAAAATCATGATATCTTTGTTTTAGAAAACTTTTGATATGAAAATCGATGTAGGTGTACTTATTTATGGACCACACTGCATACGCAAATTTTGAAAAATTACACATTCCGTGGTGGGGGTATAAGATATATTGCAAAAATATTTTCTGGCCATATATTACGAAGTGGGTTAGACATTTGGACCGAGAGTTGAAATTTACAGATAAAGTTTAAGAGTCGTCTAATAATCCTTTCCACTATTTTATTTCTGTATATCCAACTAGTACCAGAGATCTGGTGGGAAAAAGCCAGAATCTTGAGACCGGTAGAGTACTTGAAAGGTTACCGTATTGTATTTGGCCTTGTGCCGTACTTAGTAAATATCAAGAAAGCGTGTTCCCCTAACCCATCAATCTTACACGATATATTTCAATCCCAGTTTAAAATATCATTTCAGTTAAAGACAAAGCAATGAATATTCCTATTTCTTGTTAAGTATCGACTCACAGATGCTCAAGAAAAGTCCTCTATTTTTAATATTAGCAACAAGTATACAAAATTTTTATGTTTATGTGATTATGCTAGGTCAAGATTTGGTTGGTTTATTTCACAAGTTTTGCATTGATACGAAATCGGAATTCTTACATAAAAATAAAAATCACATAAGAAAAAGTATATTTACTGATTATGAAGTTAATATTTTTCTGTAATGGTTCGTTTTCCTTTGTTTAATGGCATATCAACCGTTATTGGTTATTTAATATCAACGTCGTCCTTCTAGAAGAAGAGTAGTAGTACTATTTGACCCATAGCTGGGAGGATAAGGAGGTGCTCATACCTTTCCCAAGGGTATGTGTCCGTAAGTTAACGTAATAGAGCGAACGGACTTCGAACTCGCTTACTACGTTTCGGCAACCCATCGTTTTAACCATTACATCACGAGGACATCTTCGTTTTTCTATGAGTTTTGTAGATAAATATTCTTACATTTAAATGTTGGAGACACATTGCTCCCTCTAGTTATTGTCAGAGACCCCTCTCAATGAAAGACCCCTCTCTTTCCCCATTCGGGACATTTTTTACGTTAACATCTTCCTTTGAGTTCAAAGTCATAGAAATGTTTGAAATTTTTTTACTGTGAAGGAAAATAAGTTCAGGTCTGTTTCAAATGTTATTAGAAAAATGATCACAAACCATCTGTATTTAATATATATATATATCTAAATAGGATTTGTCATTGAATAATTTACAATGTTTGGTATGACATAAAAACAAACCACCTTACGAAGAACTATTTTTGACACTTGGAATGCGTACTTATGTTAAACTGAATTGTTTGAAATAGAACTGTTTTTGCATTTTACTGAGTGTAAACGGAAACGGTACTTATGCTAAACTGTACTGTTTGAAATAGAACTGTTTATATGTTTAAAATTGATTTGACATTAAATAACCTAAAATAGTTGATATGCCATAAAACCAAACCAAACCAAGTCTTCTCAATTATCAAAATAGATACTATTGTTTTCTTTTACAGATTACTGGCACTTCTCGCAGGTTGTCACAGTGCTGTGACAGAATCCTGTCAGGTGGCGGGGGGATGGAAGAAGAGAGAGACAGCCTCACTTATGATCCTCTTTCTGAGGACGGCGAAAGTGGGAGCGAACCGGCAGTCCGACAAGCTGAGCTCCATGGTTGGAGGTCTGTGCCATTTCTCGGTGTTCCGGGTCGATATCGCTTTCAAAATAACAACGCCTTACATGACAAAAGAGCAACATCTCTTCCACACTTCCCGCTAGGATTCGAACTTCTCCAACCCGAAGATGAAGCAGACGTTCGGTAAGTTTTAAATTTCACTTATAACTGAAACGCAGTACTTATTTACTTATTTATTTGTATACAAAATTTTAAAAATACCTAGTAGTTGTTATTTATTTTTTATAAGAAAAAATTGAAGCTTTAATTAGTATTCACGATACTGTGGCTTCCCCACACAAACTGCCACCAATAACATCCCGGTAACCCTGCAAAAATGTGTTAACGTTATAAAGAGATCACAGGTCAGAGTTCGATCCCCGGCAGTTCCAAATATGAGAACAGCATTTCATTGGTTGGAGCATTTACGTGTTTTCTGAGAGTTTTTAGTTAGGTTAAAAGTTAGTGGTGGTTGAAAACAAGACAACCTAAGAATTAAGTTGCTGATTTTTAGAATCAGCGACACCTCCCTACCAATAGATTTCATCTTTCATCAATAAATCTGTGAGGTCTCTTAAGGAATAATTAAGAAGTATTACAAAAGTTTTAAGTAGACAATAGAGTCATACCAACGAAAGAGGACACCCTCCTTTATAAGACATACTTTTTAACTGTAATCTTTGAAGATTCTTAATTATGTATTTAGCCAACTCCTCTGCTACGGACAGGATGTTACACGAGGTCAATTTTTAAATAGAATAAAGCTGGTTTGAATTCAGAGTTTTCCTTTTCTTGGACTGGTTGCCGAACCAAAGCCAAAGAACCCTGTCTGCCTTATTAGTAACCCATGGATGGATTCATGCCTTTTCTAAGGGCATTAGCACGAAATGAAATGCAAACAATCTTGTCCAGGAATTGAACTCGTGTTGCCGATTCCATTTATTATGTTGATAACCGTTTCGTTAAGCGCGTCTCACTTAGGTTAGTTAGTGTGACATTAAAGTGCTCTATCATGATGCTTTCAAGAAACATCTCTTTATGAAGAACTAGACGCCATCATTCACGATTCCAAAAGCACACCATTAAATCACATTCAGCCATTTTTTGCCAGTCATCTTGAAAAGGGTATACATTAAATGAAAACTTCTTATCATGATTATGTACTTCTGATATTTCACTCTATTGTTCCAAATCAAGGTGAAAACCTTCATCAAAACTCCGAGGTCAAATGTGCTTATAACGTATTTTGTTTCACTTTCTTTGTAACCTCTTCGGCAAATTTATGGTATTTCTGGACTGTCTTATATTCAGTCATTGGGTGATTTATTATTGGTTAATAATCAATGGTGGTCTGATATATGTGACAGAAATAAATCCCGCCCAACCAGGAACCTCTTGCTCATCTAGATTACTTTTCATACGAATGAAAATCCAGACATTATTGATTCCTTTTACTTATTTCATTAATTTTTTTTCTCTCAGTCTAAAACTTTCCATTATTTAACAGTAAAATTATGACTTTTTTGTGTGTGACATAACACTCTGGATGGCTGTCTGACTACTAAAATTTTAAGGAATGCTTTTTGGTTCTTTTTTGCTATACGCATAAAAAAGCTGTACATGATATAATTAAATTTTATATACTGTGTACAGATGAAATAGATCAACCACAATATTGGCGTACTAGATCACCTCATAAACAATCTGAAGACAGTAGACAGGAATAAACCCTCACAGATACATTTTATGGGTGTAGTTTCCTTCCCGAGAAATTACATAAGTATGCAAATTAGCTCACTGGATATGCAAGAAAAATATTTTAAAGCTTAGAATCAGATTCTACTGTAAAAACTACATTAAAGTTTCAATGTTTCAAATGAAAAGAGAGACTCAAAATATATAATGACGAAAACTTCTAAGGTCAAAATATACATAGGAATATTTACTGGTTACAACAAGTTTAGAAATTATTTATATAATTAATCAGAAAAGTCTCTTTTGTACAAGAAGCAAATAAATTGACAAAACGGGCACTGAAGTTTAAATCAATTAATTCAGAAAACATGTTGAAAAACCCAAGATGGACCTTCCTGCGTCTGTGGGCACTTACTAAATTTTTTGGCTCTTTTGTACCGTGACAGATAGATAGATGAAGTATATGTAATATACAGTAAATAGCCCCAGGACACTGGATATATCATCGTAATTATTCGTGTATAATAACGCAACATATCCAAATTTTTAAGCCCTAAAGTTAGGGTTGCGTATTTTCCATGCGAACAACAATTAACTTTTTTTTCCTGTAATCGAGACTGTATAACCGAAAGTAAGTTATATATCAGATCCAATTAATTAAAATGTAATATACACTTCTGCTTCATGCTGCTACAGAGAAATAGGCACAAGACACTGGATATATAGGATCCAAATTAATTTAAATGTAATATACACTTCTGCTTTATGCTGCTACAGAGAAATAGGCCCAATACACTGGATATATAGGATCCAAATTAATTAAAATGTAATATACACTTCTGCATTATGCTGCTACAGAGAAATAGACCCAATACACTGGATATATGGGATCCAAATTAATTAAAATATAATATACACTTCTGTTTTATGCTGCTACAGAGAAATAGGCCCAAGATACTGGATATATAGGATCCAAATTAATTAAAATGCAATATACACTTCTGCTTTATGCTGCTACAGAGAAATAGGCCCAATACACTGGATATATAGGATCCAAATTAATTAAAATGCAATATACACTTCTGCTTTATGCTGCTACAGAGAAATAGGCCCAAGACACTGTATATATAGGATCCAAATTAATTAAAATGCAATATACACTTCTGCTTTATGCTGCTACAGAGAAATAGGCCCAATACACTGGATATATAGGATCCAAATTAATTAAAATGCAATATACACTTCTATTTTATGCTGCTACAGAGATATAGGCCCAAGACACTGGATTGTGTTTTGTTTATAATTTTGTTTCTTCAAGTGTGATCTTATTTTTGCTACAATCTTACTGGATTTTTGGTTTGATTTGGTTTTATAACATATCAACCATTATTTAATGCTTAATCCTGTTTATGCATGTACACTAAATATATAAGATTTGATTTGGTTGGTTTTTATGGCATATCAAATCCTGCTTATGTATATATATTAAAGATTTCGTTTGGTTTGGTTTGGTTCGGTTGAATTTTATGGCATATCAAACAGTGTAAGCTATTTAATGCCAAATCCTCTTTATATATATTTATTAAATATATATGATTTGTAAACGCATGTTGTAGATAACATTCTTAAACGAACCTGAGCTCTTTTTTGCACAGTTAAATGGTTTCAAGTATTGCTATATAAAAGTCACTGTTTAACATCAGTCATTTATTTGTATGCATAGTTTGTTCTATTTGACCCATAAATCAGGTGTCACTGCAACGAGTCAGAATGGACGAGGAAGCAATAGCAATGAAGGTGTAGTCCTCAAACTCCTAATGCTGGAGCTTCACCATCAGATGGTTTAATATCATATTCAGAAGACTCGTTTGTTGGGGAGGGGTCTTACCCGTCTGCAGAGATGCATTCATTGTATTCTACAACCCCAACTGACTTGGTTCCTGGATTTTTGTGTGAACATGTCAAAATTGTGCGTAAATTTTAAGTTTCAAAACAAAGTAAGCACTATAAATTCTTATTTTAAGTCGATACGAACCGGAAAAAATGTTGAATAAATGTTAAATCTAGGTTAGATTTAGACGGTACAAATCACAAAAAAGTCAACGCCTATTATATGCGAGAGTTTTTTCCAAATTATGAGTGCGTATTATTCACCAATCATTACGATACCTTATAGAACTTTGTCATCATATTGGATTCGACGAAAGATTATGTATTTCAATTTGTCTGTCGTCTTTTCTTGAACTTCTATTAATGAAAGACTAAATGCACAACACTCGAGGAATTAAAAATTTACGTATTTGAATTGTATTTAGAATAATTTCAATTCCCTTTTGTTTTTAAGAACTATTTTAAAGTGTTAGTTCAATATGTCTCCACATTCCCACTCCCACCCCACCGCAAAATAAAAAACCTTCATGCTTAGGAAGAAAATTCCACAAAGCTCTTTTAAAAGGAATTTTCGTTTAACAAAACGTGCGTTAGAATATTGCCCTTATCGTAGGCAACGCCAAGTACTCCTGCAAATATATATATATATATATATATATATATATATATGATAAAGTAAATGAAGAAATCTCGTATAAATTTGGATCGTTATCTGTCAAATTCAGCTGAGTCAAATGTCGATTTTCTTCAATTGCAAAGAAACTTGACTAGAAATGGCTTTCCTGACAAGATTATAACCAAAGAACCATTTCCCTAAAAAGGAAATAGGAAAAGCAAAGCGTTCACAAAGACTTGAATGAGTATTCGTGGAAAATAAAGATCTGAAGTAACGAATCAAAACTTGAAATTTTGGTATCTAATCGTCGACAGAACGCGAAAAAGAAGTGTTGTCTGAAGGTACAACAGTCAGTGTTCGTAATCTTCAGTGAAAGGATGCATCCATCAAGAAAGTATGTTGATGGTATCATGAACACTGAAAAGTACTCGAGGATTCCTATTCACTAAACCATTTCTTTCGGAAAGTGTATGATATGGGTTTACAATGCGCTAACTGTATCGTCTGCAGGGGAGTGAGACCCCCACCCTAAAAAAAGAGGGTGTCCCGGGTATGATATTTTACTGTATATGATGGTGAGGCTCCAGTTCTGGAGATCTGGGGGGTAGAGTACACCTTCATTTGCATCACTCCCAGATTCATTCTGACCCGGAGTGGTAGTACCTTTTAGGGTCCCATCTAAGGGTCAAATAGGTCTGTTTAAAAATTATCCGAATTCGACTGGACCGTGTGCAAAACAAAAAAAATTCTTAAGAAACAACTACGCGAAAAATGTAAATATGAACATACAATGAACGTGATTCCTTAATCTCTAGGTATAAAATAACCCTAGACGGGTTGACATGTCGTTAGAACTAATCAATCAATCAATAATATTAATACAGTAAAATATTATTTGAATCAGAAAGCACATGATAGAACACTAAAAACCATTGGATCACATTGAAAAAAAAATGATCTGATTCAAAAAAAATTTGAACGAAATTTGACATGAGGCAAATGAAGATTACTTAGGAAAACCTCAAGACAAGTTGGCCAAATAAAATTCATGCAGTTCTGCATACAAAAAAAGATGATACTAAATACTCACGAGAAAACTACATACATCTTGGATTTTTATATGTGTACACATCAGGTAAACGTAATTTTATTGATATTCTTATTCAGCAATAAAAAATGAATACGTATTGTCCCTTTTAAGCAAGTTGAAATTTTAAAAAATAAGAGTTTTCTAACCTTACTGTATTGGTGCAAAAGTCTTTGTCAATCTTTAAATAAGATAGATAGATAGATAGATAGATAGAGAGAGAGAGAGAGAGAGAGAGATAGAGAGAGAGAGAATGGTGGGGAGAGAAGTAAAAGACAGAGAGGTAGAAGTGAAGGAGAGAGACTGGAGAGTGGTTGAGGAGAGAGAATTAGCATGCAAATTCCAAACAAAACGTATTCTGTTTACAATATTTGAGACCTTGACCTATTCGCTAGTTTTATTTAACCAAACATTCAAATTTTTCTATTATCATTTGTATCAAACACATTCAAATTTCGTTATATAATGCGGACATCTATAGAGCTATCCCATCATTCCGTTAAAAGAAAGGCCATGGATGGTCTTTACATTAAACCTCTTATTGGGTTCAGATGTGATCTCCCTGAAACCAAAAAATTGGTCTGCGTATAGTAAAATAGCAATCAGCCTGAAATATTGGACTTAATGATTCAAAAGATTAAGTTGTCAGTTGCAAGCTATTCTGTAGGAAAATACGTTTATATTCAATTACAATATTCACCATTACTCCCAGATCCCTTTAACCCAGAGTGATAGTACTTGTCAGGATCCAATCTATGAGTCAAACAGATCTGTTAAAAAATTATTCGTATTCAAAGGACCGTGTGCAAAAAAAAAACCCTAAAGAAACAACTACATAAAAATGTAAATATGAACGTACAATGAACATGATTCCCTATCCTCTAGGCATAAAATAACACTTGACAGGATGACATGCCGTTAAAATCGATCCAATATTCTCGACGCAACTACTAATTTGTTCATTTTACATATCGGGTGTATATTAGTGTATGGAAGATTGTCTGTTTGCAGCTGGTTTATACAGTTATAAAAGTTATAGCTGATTTTTCTTAGATCATTTCACCATCCCGGTTTAGGACGTGGGGGTTGTTTCACTGTCAAAAGTAAAGAGGGTAACCTCACGTTCCTTTTAGAGGACCCTTTGCCAGTTATTAGCTGATTTCAACAAAGCAAAATGAAGCTGAGTGTGTGAAGTTTGAAACATTGAGTCAAGTCCGATACGCAATAAATCCCGATGGATATATTTGTCAAAACAAATTTAGGGGCAATACATTAAAAAATATATATACTTTTATAAGGGAAAAATATCTCTTTTATCAATAGATCAAGCACTTTTCTCAATTAGATCGTTTTAGAGTGAATATTTAATAATCAAATCTCAGGGGGTGTGGTATTCAAATGGTCACTCTTGTGGGGATTGTTAAAAATTACCCTTTTCGTTTTTGAGGATCTTATATATCTTTCTATATGTTACTGGTTCATTATTATTATTATTATTATTATGAGAGTTTTCACCCCAGTGTTAGCTGATGGTTTCTCACAGTAGTTTAGTGACAGCAAATCTCAAGTTTCCAGGACTCTTCTCAGTCTTCTGGCTGATATTAATAATGCGGTAGCTTGGATGATCTCCATTCGTCCTCTTATTTCCAAATCCTCTAGTTCCTATACCAATCCTTTGGTGGCTATAATTGGTATTACCATCACTTCCATGTTTCATTGTTTTTTTTCAAATTTCTAGCAAGGTCTAGGTACTCATCTCTCTTTTTGCTTTCTTTCAGTTTTACTCTGTGGTCAGTCGAAACAGCATAGTTCTCTTTTTTTTTTCTTTTTTCTTTTTCTTTTTTTTTTTTTTTTTGACTATCACTTGGTCTGGTCGTCTGGCCAAGATTAGATGATCTGTTTATTCCTTGCGAGTTTTTCACATAAGCATTAGCTGGTGGTCTTTACTGGAGTTTGAGGGACAGAGAGTCTACTTAGGTCTCCAGGACTCCCCTAAGTATTCAAGCTGATCCCAACAATGCTGAGATCTGGCTGAACTTGATTCTTTTCTTGATTTTCAATTATTCCAGTCTTTTTCTGAAACTTTGGAGAGCGTTCCAATTGCACCAACAACAGTTGGTACTACCGTCACTTTTATGTTCTACAGATTTTTTTAATATCCTAAGACACGTACAAAATTTTAGAATAGCTTTAAATACAGCATACATCATCTTTTAAAAGGGATCTTTTTTAGGTTACATCTCGTCAGATTACACCGTGACAAAAGCAAAGAAAAAGAATACTGAGATCAACCGATATTTGACGAAAGAAAAAAGAAAAAGACCAAAGTGAGAAAAAAAAAGCAAAAAACATAACCAAACTGTCTTGGTAATTTTTTTCTTTTTTCCCCTTGGCATTTTTTTTTTCCCTTTCTTTTGTCAACATGACAATATTCCTTTGTATTGCTTGCTTTTGTCACGGTGTTCTCTGACGAGACGTGACCGAAAAAAGTACATTTTTAGAAATTATGATGTATGCTCAATTTAAAGGTATTCTAAAAAAATTAGTTCTTTTGGTAAGGTTCAAGTATTTCTTTATCTTCGTTTTCTTTTATTTTCACTGTGGTCCACCGTAATTACAAAACCCACTCGATAACAAGATCTTTTTTTTAAATTAACATTCGGTTAGTCTTCTGGCCGGGATAAGGTAATCCTTTAGTAACTCAAAATCCCAGCGAGTTTTATGCATATAATTAATTCTCTAAAATGGATTCTGGTATGTCATATACAATTTGGTCGTATGGTCAAATTTTAATCTCTTCCACAATTCCCAGTGGATGACCTTTCCCATGATAATTATTGTTATTATTTATTTTACTCTTTGAGAGTTTTCCACACTACTAGTTACTGGTGGCTTTTTTACTTTTCAATTCTGAGTGACAGCACGTCTCCTTAGTTTTCCAGGGTCCTTTTAAGTATTCTAGCTGATCTTAGCAGTGCTGTGGTCTAGACAATCTAAATTCTCCCTCAGATCTCCTGTTATCCCAGTCGCTTTTTCAGGTTCATGATACTTTCTACGGGTTCAAATTATTATTTGTTTACTCCTTGAGTTTTTCACATCAGTGTTAACTGATAGTTTTTCACCGGAGTTTAAGTGACAGCAAGTCTCCTCAAGTCTCCAGAACTCTTCTCAGTATTCTGGCCGTTCTCAACAATATTATAGTTTGGATGGTCTCCACTCGTCCTCCAACTTCCAAGTCCTCCAGTCCCTTTAATAATCCTTTAGTTACTGTATCGAAAGCACCAGTCACAATTAGTATAATCGTCACCTTTATGTTCCATAGTTTTTTCAATTCCCTAGGAAGGTCCAGGTACTTATCCTTCTTTTCACTTTCTTTCAGTTTTATTCTGTGGTCAGTCGGGACAGCAAAATCGACAATTTTGCAAGTTCCCCTTTTTTTTTTTCTTTTTTTTTTTTCTTTTTTGTTGATTACTAGAAGATCTGGTCTTCAGACCGAGATTAGGTGATCCGTTTGTATGTCAAAGTCCCATAGGAGTTTGTGTGTCTCATTCTCCAAGACAGCTGCTAGGTTGTGCAGATACCATTTGCTTGTATGGTCAAATCTAAATTTCTTGCACATCTCCTAGTAGATCACCTTGCCCACCCAGTCGTGTCTAGTCTTATACTCCTTCTGTGCTAATTTGCTGCATTCGCTTATTATGAGATTCATGGTTTCGTCTCTATCACCACATAACCTACATTTGCTATTTTGTTGCTTCTTATCTATTCTGCCTTTGATTTGATAGGTTCTTATGGCGTTTGTTTTGTGCTTAACACTCAGCATTACAAGGTACAGATCAAGGGTAAAGTGGAGCAATTCAGGGAAAGGACTAGCGCCTCCCTACACCTCGGTGTAGTAGCTATTGAAAAGGGAGCCTTCGGGTCACCTTCGACTATAGTCCCAACTTTACTTACTTTTTTACTTATTTGGAGAGATTCTGTTTCTCTTTTAAAGTTTCCTTTTCTTAGCCACGTCCAGATTTTCTCGTGCGAGATGTTGTTTATTAGTCGTTTAAAGCGCCCATAGAATTGTTTTTCTTCCCATCTTTGTTTCCTAGTTATTGTCATTCTGTTGGTCATCGTGTTGTCAGTATCGTTTTTAATGGCTGTAATCAGTCCTCCTTTGCATTTTTCTATGTCGTCCTCAAGTCGTTGTATCGATGCGTCAACATTGTCTTCAATGCTGGCAAGTCCTCTTCTCCCCTCCTTCCTTGACACATATAGTCTCTCAACGTCATCTCTTGGATTTAATGCCATATGCATGGTCATTAGTTTCCTTGTTCTTTGGTCCATTTGCTTAAGTTCTTCTCTGATCCACTTCACAAAGGGTCCAAAATATCTAACGAGGGATACAGTCCAGGTATTTATTCGTTTGATAAGCTTTCTGCCAGATAGTTTTGTCTCGAGTAGCTTTCTAGTTTTTCTGGGATATTCTTTCTTAATTTTGTCTTTCATCTCCACTTGTTTGATGGTGCCAGCCTCCAGGATGCCCAAGTATTTGTATGTTTCCTTTTCTCCTAGCATTCTAATCTTGTCTTGATTTGGAAGTTCTATTCCGTCAGTCAGATGTCGTTTGCCACTTTTCATTGCTAGCATGGCACATTTTTCTATGCCAAATTCCATTCCTATGTCCTGACAGTATATTCTAACAGCGTGTATTAGAGTTTTCAGTTCTTTTTCATTTTTTGCAAAAAAAAAAAAAAACATCCATGTGCTTTAGGTGATTGATCTTTTCTTGCAATCTACTGAGTTTGTATCCAGTGGTGCATTTTCTGAGTATGTGATTAAGTTGCATCATGGCAATTATGAATAGTAGCAGTATTGAAACATACCTCTTTATTTAAAACAAATACGAAAAACGTAAATCGTACCATTCTTTGTATTAGCTTAATCTAAATTCCATAAAATTAAACTATAATTCTTGAAAATGGCTTGAGACACAGTCGAAAGCGCTCGAAATACTGAATATGTTTGACAACGATTTTCATTTATTCGATCCGAAATTACGTTCTCTTGTTCGTAAAAAAGAAAATCTTCTTTAAAATCCTATATGTTGGTTTAATCCTGTCTTATTTATAGCGTTCTTTTTGTGCGCAGTTTACCTGACACGTAAGATCGAACAAAACGAAGACACGTTCACTTCTGACCTGATAGACGTGTTCTATTCTTTTTAACCAAACATTCCATAAACAAAAGACTGTCGCCAATATATATATATATATATATATATATATATATATATATATATGCATTGAAGGGTATATATTTAGGCAGCAAGTTATCATTCTAGAAAGTTTTATTAAAGACGATGGAACATTGTTTATTACTTTTGATTCGATTTTTCAAAACTCCTTGTTATTTTTCTAGTGTCGGAATCTAGATGGTAAAGTAATTGTCCCATATTTTCTGCCCAAGCGCCTTTGACCATACTTTTGGTCGTCATCAGGAGTACTGCAATTTTGTGTTGACTGTTGAGTTTTTACTGTTTTGATTATTTGCAGCGTTTTTGTTTTGAAGTTGTCGGTTGGAACGTTTTCAGCGTTTTGTTTTAAAACGTGCGGTTGGAAAAATGTTTACTAATAGAGTTAGTGATTTTTAGTTATTAAAGATATTTGATATGTTGCTGACTGTGTTAAATGCTATTTCACTTATGTTTGGTTTGGTTTGTTTTTTTGGGGTTTTTTTTATGCATATTGCTTCTAGGATTGGTAATCATTTTTTATTATTGTTTTTATATATAATTGTTGTATCATCTGGGAGAATACTCCTTATATCGGAAGATGTAAGTTTGTGCAATTGTTGTGTTTTATAATTAAATGATGTTTTATGGCGCTATTTTCAGAAAAGTGATAAGTAAGACGACGAGATAATGTTGTGGTTGTATAGCCAATGTAAGAATTATTTTTGTTTTTCGGGAGGCACTCTCGAAATGGACATATAAATTTATAAACTACATTGGTTTGGTTTAGGTGCATTCTAGAGGAGTTTCTGTTACTTTAAGTTTTTAAATTACTCTGTTACTCTCAGGTTTTAAATTTAGTGCAGTAGACGATAAGTTTTATTTGTTTTTCAATTATTGTTGGTAGTGTTATTATTTTTGTGAATGTTGTAAAGATATAGTTTTATTTGTTGATCGACTAGTTTATTAGGAAAATTGTTATTAACAAGGGTTTATTTTATGTTGGTATGTTTTCCGAAAAATATTGTCTTAGATGAGGAGATGTAAAATGCACTATGAGTTAAGTTTTTTATAATTGCTATTTTATATTTTTGGAGACATTCACTGTGGTAGTTAAGTTGGGTGGAATTATCGTTGCTAGGCTTTTTATATGGTGATGTAGTGAATTTGTTATTATTAGTGGAGTCGGTAAGTAAATAAAGGAAAGGCTTTTTTTATTAACGTTAAGTTCGTTGGTAAAGTTTAGTACTGAATTTTTTCCAGAGTTTATTCAAGTTTGTTAATTTCGTCGTAGGAGTGTGTTGCGATGAGAATGTACATAGCGGACGTATATCTTGGGTTTAGTTATTATTGCTTTAAATATTTTGCTTTCAATGTGGGACATGTTGAATTCGGAGATGGTAGGACCAAGAGGCGACCCCATCGAAATAGCGTCAATTTGTATATATATATGTTGCAGGAGGGATCACAGAATGGGACTTTTGTGGTAAGGAAGAGTTTTTCAAGAATAGTATAATTGGAGAAGGAATTGAGGGGTGATTATAGACGTTTTCTATTATTATTTTTATGGTTTCGTGAACAGGAACGTTAGTAAAAAGGTTTTCGACATCGAGTGATGCCGTTATGCATTTGTTGAGGGGGGTGTAAATTTAGAATTTGTATGAATTCATATGTTGATTTGATAATATATTCATTTGGGATTATTTGGTACTATTATATTATTGAGGGTTTTTGATATGTGATATTCGGGAGTAGGAATCTGTGAAATAATTGTTCTAATTAGGTTACCTTGTTTGTGGGTTATTTTACCATATCCGGTATCTCCAGTTATTTTTGTTAGTTTAATGGATCCATTCTCTGCGTTATTTGCTGTGATAATTTTAAGTTGGTAAGTGGA
The DNA here is from genome assembly GCA_963585895.1 of Sepioteuthis lessoniana. NCBI lineage: Eukaryota > Metazoa > Mollusca > Cephalopoda > Myopsida > Loliginidae > Sepioteuthis > Sepioteuthis lessoniana. Next base: position 20,463,884 of record OY757933.1, read on the forward strand.
GTTTTTTGTGAGTTTTTAAAATTTTGTTTTGTCGTTAAGGATATTTTCAATTTTTTGTTGTAGTCTGTTTTATGTGATACAATGTAAATATTGGTCTCGTCACCAGTACAGATTGTAATGTCCAGGTTGTTAAACAGTTGGTTTGCTGCTTCTTTTAGTGTTGGGGTTAGTAGTTTGGTTTGGTGTTTGAGGTTGAAACGGTTTTAATTCCTTCAGTTTTAGTTGGTCGCGAAGGTTTGGGTGCATAGTAATTTCATCTTTATTTTGTAGGTCCTGTATTTGGTTATATCACATTTCAATTTCGTTTCTTTTTTTTATATAAATGTCGTATTTTCTTGAGAGGTGGCAGTTTGGGCCTAAGTTAAAAATTCCTGTTGTGTCTCTGAGTTTGCTATATGGTAGGTTGAGGTATTTGTTACTTGTGTTGGGTAGAAATATTCTTCCTTGATATGGATGATTCAGTTTTTGATTTATTTTTATCTTTTGTTTAAGCTCGTATTTTGGAGGGTTTCGGAAAGTTTATGTTGAATTTCGGTTATTTGGATTTTAGATATATACAGCAAATGTAGGGATTCCATATCCCTTTCATTTCCATGTTGAGTTCGCGGATTTCGGTTTCGGCTGATGTAATTTGCCGTTCTATTAGATGTTTCCAGAACATTTTCGTGGTATTTTCCATTTGTGTTGCAGGATCATATATTTTGAAGAGTGTATATTTAGGCAGTAAGTTATCATTCAAGCATTTTTCCAACTGAACGTTTTAAAACAAAACGCTGAAAACGTTCCAACCGACAACTTCAAAACAAAACGCAGCAAATAATTAAAACAGTAAAAACTCAACAGTCAACACAAAACTGCACTACCCCTGATGACGTCCAAAAGTATGGTAGAAAGAGCTTGGGCTCTATAGGACAATTCCTTTACCATCTAGATCCCGACACTAGAAAAATAACAAGGAGTTTTGAAAAATAAATGAAAAATAATGAACGGTGTTCCATCGTCTTTAACAAAACTTGCTTGAATATATATATGTATATATAGAAACGAGATTCATTTATTAAATGAGATAAACTTTGCCTAAGTAGTTGGCAATGGGGAGCACTATTTACAACTGCATCTTTTTCAAGGAAATCAATAGTGATGAGTCCTTTCATGTCCCAGAATGTCAAAATGATCTTCTTTACAGACTACTTCGCCTGAAACTTTTTTTCTTTACTGGAGTGTGTTTACACTCCACGAACTATCTTTTCCACTCAGACTTGTAGTGGCAAACCCATATTTACTTCATTTATAAATATTTTTTACTAAATCATTCTTCTCCGAATACATGACATATTCTACTATAAATTTCTCATGGTTTGTATTTCTCAGTCACCAAAATATTGATGAAAGACCTTTGTTCAAGCCTGGAGAACTCTGATTGGCCTTCATTTTGAATAGCCTCAAAATAAATATTTTTCAGAGATTAGAATAATTTTTGCCATAAACCAATTCGAAATAATGCAGTTTACACATTTATGGAAAAAAAAATTTTTTTTAATTATTTTGCGTTTTTTTTTTTTTTTTTTAGAAAAAATCCCCTTTTTATTCAATGACCCTGGTACAGTTTGTGGGTTTTGATAAGGGTTTTTTGAAGGTCAGGGACTAAGGGCAAGGCTGTGTTGCCGTAAGATATCTGACTCCATATTTTGGTTATATTATTTTACCCCACGTTGACTGGCCGGCGCAATGCCTTGTCCAAAGAAAGTCCAAAAGAAATATACAAAAAGAAAAGATAGAAACAGATAAGAGACGAAAACATTTCTTCCATACTTTCCTTTATTTACTTGGTGAATGGACTAACCAACGCTACGTCCCAAGACGTAGCGTGGTGCCCAAAACACCAGACAGCAAAATGATGTTGTTGGTTCGACGGACACTCCCTGACAAGAATCGGTTCACAGAAAACCTGAGTATTTATCTCTCTCCACCGGCTCCAAATTCGCCACTCCAAAATCCTTCTAATTTTGGCGCGACCGCTTCCCATTGGCTACTTTACTTTTTATTATTTTTCTTTTTTTCTGATTTTTAACCGGATGGATGCGTGGAGCCTTATGCGTGGCGACGCGTTTATATATTTTGTATGTGGCAGCCGACGAGTCAACATCCGGTTGGGAGTTTTATTGTTAATTCCTAAATCCCCACAAGTTTATATAACATAGTTTATATTACATTTTTCGATAAAATCCACAAGACGAAGTAAAACTAAGTAATAATGAAAATAATTACTCGACATAGAATACCCAAATAAACACACACGGCTTTTTTTTTAATTAGTTTCATAAATATTTACTAAATACGCAAAGCCAAATGTTAAAATTTACTAAATACGCAAAGCCAAATGTTTAAAAAAATGGAGTGGGAAACGTGTATAATCTCCATCTGCCAATTCGGAATCATCAGCCAGTCTTCAAAACCAGTAAGTCGGAACCCAGACCTTTTATTCGAAATCGAATGCCAAATATCGGGAAATAAGTGACTCAGTCATGAGCCATATATAAATTCTAATATCAACTGATAAGCACAATTTCTGTATATATATATGAATACAATAAAGCTATTTTAATTAACTATGATAAATCTTTATCTTTCTTCAGGTGTGAAACATACTCAAACCCACTACATCCATTCAAGAACCTCATGGTTGTTTGTGTGGGTCACATGCTGTTCAGTGTGGCGTACATATCACTCCGAAATCTGCAGAGTAGCATGAATCATGAGAAAGGACTTGGCCTTACATCTTTGGCCTGCATTTATGGTGGTTTCGTCTTTGGTTGTATCTTCACTACAGCCATTGTGCACAGGTTCGGTCCTAAGTTCACCCTCATCATCGCCATTTTATTCCATGTCGCCTACTCTACTGCCAACGCCTTTCCGTCCTTTTATACTTTGGTTCCTGCTTCAGCTATTGCTGGAATCAGCCAAGCGGCTATGTGGACGGCTCTTGGAACTTACATGACACATATATCCAAGTTAGCCGCTCAAATTTATAACAAAACGATTGAAGGAGTTTCGAGTAAATATTTTGGAATGCTGTTTCTGTTTGATGCCATTGCTCGGGTCATAGGCTCACTTGTAACTTCTCTTATGATGGAGCTTGCTCCCCTGATGAATACAAACACTACCTCCCAGCCAATCTTAAACAATTTTGTCGTCAACAATACTTACGATGTTTTACAATCGTCATTCTCGCAGGAAAACATATCAATGCTTCTTTTAAACACGTCATCGTCATCATTGATATCTTTGACAACCACATCAATCCCAGCCTCCGTCACTTCATTACGAGAAAATGATCTTTTCATTCCACTGCAAGAAGACATTTGTGGACCCAATTTCTGTCATTATGCCTGGAGAAATCACAACAGTTTTGATATTTCTTCGGGAATGCGCTTCCTATTGACAGGGATCTTTTCTGTCTGTTTAATCCTATCTGTCTTACTTATAGCGTTCTTTATGGACGCAGTGTACCTGACACGTAAGATAGAACAAGACGAAGACACGTTCACTTCTGATCTGATAGCCGTGCTCAGATTATGGACAGAACCAAAATGGTTGCTCCTTACTCCTTTAATCATCTATTGTGGAGTCCTCATCTCATTCATTTCAGCCGACGTAACCAAGGTATTTCTTTAATTTTTTCTTATTTACTATTCTAAATAGATGTGCACATTTTCCCAATCACCAGCAATATTTAGGCTTCAATAAAACAGTTCAGTTGTGGGTACTTCTTCAGAATACAACGTTATGAATATGTCAGTGGTAATGTGTGTGTGTGTGTGTGTGTGTTTGTGTGTGTGTGTGTGTGTGTATGTGTGTGTGTGATAGAGAAAGAGAGAGAGAGAGAGAGAGAGAGAGGGACTTATATTCACCATCCCGATAAGAGTAAATTTTAACAATCTCTTTCATTTTTTTTAAACTGAACATTTATATTTTAGTCCTCAAAATTATATATCGACAGTTGGCGTGAGGCGCCATCTTCTTAGTACTTAAGGGGAAGAAACGAGTTGAAAATATTATTTTTAAATGTAAATGTACAGTAAAAAATGAAGATAATGATAGTGGCTTTTATAAGAATGGTAAATATAAGTATTACATTCCTATGTAATTTTTTGGTACACTATCGCTGACATTTTCACAAAGAGATATTCTGAACAAGTACCTAGTTTTGTATTATATCATAAAAGTTTAAAATATTTTACAAAGTCTTTCGGTTTAAATGATATGAATAAATTATAACTCATGATTATAATTTGTTTTTAATTTTAAACTTTAAAATATAATAATGAATATTGGGAAATTATTTGTAAATAATCAAGAATTATGGAAAGTATTAAAGGCTTCTCTTTATTTCCTAAATCAACAGTTTTCTAAACCAAGTCAAAACACATCACAAGATGGCAAAGTTTTACCAATATAATCAGTTTCCATGACATTAAAAGAGGCAGTGAGGGTTAGAAAAAAAAAGATTTTTTAATAAATGAAGAATGCTTTCTTGGTAGCCATGCAATCATAAAAATTTTCTTGTCGGTGTTATTTTATTGAAAATAAAAATCAATAATACTTTCAACACCTGGGATATTTTCAAACGAACACCTCTGATACATAACTAATTACAAGTTGATCGATGAGGAAAAATTAGATCAACTTTGTACTGCAATAGACTGGGAAAATTATTCACTGACTAAATAGAGTTATTTCCCTTGCAAATATTTTATTATATTGCGTATACTTTACACGAGTTTTTTTCAATAACGTGGGCATACATATACAGAGACGCACATGTTGGTAATTCTACGTTTGTCTTAAATGAAGTATGCAATTCTTTAAGGAATCACAAAAACAATGAAACACTTTTATCAAAATTAAAAAATTTAAAAAAGAAGCAATATGAGATATCAAGATGACGATTTGTCTATCGTTCGAACCAATTTCTTTCGATTTTTGCTTTTTAACCTCCTTACAGAAATTCTTATGTGTTATATATATATATATATATATATATATATATATATATATATATATATATATATATATATATATATATATATAGGTGTGATGAGTAAATTATCGGCATTTTAAATTCGTAATGTTTGATATCGTAATGTCTAAACAATTTAAATCAAGTCAGTATAGTGAATTTTCTATCGTCTATCATTAAATACAGAAAGAAAATGAAATGCACTTTTTCTTATCTCTTCTTTTCTGACTCATTTTTAGTTTTTAAAGACACAAATTCCTCAAAAATTTCACATATAGATTACATATCAAAATATCTACTTAATATCAAGTGCAACAACGTTCAAATAAAATATAATCTGCTTGTGGCTTCATTATCTATTCCTCTGGTGTCATTATGAATCAATGTTCGGAGCTTGAAATTAGTGTATTTATTTCTCGAAATATCAAGAAGTATCCAGAAGTACACACGAAGTATCAAGAGGTACACTTGAAATATCAAGAAGTCCCCAGAAGTATACTCAAAATATCATAAAGTATTATAAAGTATACTCGGAAATATTAAGAGGTACACTCGGAATATCAGTCAGTATATTTTATACTCATATCCTTGCTTCATTAATGTAGCCTAAAGCCAAAGCTAAACAACTAACTACGTGTCCCCGTGGTTAAATGGTGAAAGCGCTGGACTGCGGAATTGTAGTACGTGAGTTCGAACTCCTGTCGCGCTATTACGTTCACTTTCGGAATTATCTTTCCATCTATGGGTTAAATAGTACCACTAATGTCCTTCCAAAATGATGTATTTGGCATTAGATAACTCGAGAAGGTTGATATGCCAATTAAAAAAAAACAAATAATGTTAATTGCCCAGTCGGCTGCGGCCGTAGAATACACCGACTGCTTCCCTGCAGATGGGTAAGACCCCACCGCCAACGAGTGTCCTGAATATGACACAAAACAGTTTTTTGGAATGCAGAATACCCCTTCATTGCCATCGCTCCCGGGTTCACTCTGGCCCGGAGTGATAGTACCTGATTGGGTATTATCTACGGGTCAAATAAAACTAATCTGTGTACTTTGCTAAGCTGAATAACTTGAAATAGAACTGTTTTGAAATTTAAACTGCGTAATTATACTAAACGGAATTGAACCCAGGTCTCCCGGGTCATTGACGAACACTCTAACCATTATGCCAATGTATAAATAGTTCAATATTTAGCTCTCAAATTGGCCAGCAAAACCTGGCTATAATTTCTGTTTCTCTTCGGACTAAGGATTTTACACAATTTCACTTATATCTAACAAGAAATCAGTTTTTCTGGATGTATATATTTACCCAACTTCTCCATCGCAAGCAGGATGCGACACAAGGCAGAGAACAGCTGGTTCCACTTAAAGATTTGCTTCCCATAGAAGATTGTCCAACTAAGGCAAAAGAACCCAGTCTGCCCTTACAATTTTACTTATAGCAAGGGGAAGAACAGGTGGATTCATGCCTCTCCCAAGGTAATTAATACCAAGTGAAATACAAACACCCTCGTCCAGGAATTGAACTCGAGTCGCCGATTCTATTTACTTCGACGATAACCGTTATACTAAGCTCACCACCAGGCTCTGTATTTATGATTATCACAGATTACATAGAAAGTTCACTAACCAACAAGTAATTGAATACTTCTCTCTTACGAAGTGAAGTTTGTTAAATATTATCAACGCAATCTATATTTCACTAAAATTTCCATTTTGTTTATAAATATATGTATGTAACTGTAACCGAGTGAAAACGGCACATTGCGACAAAATTTTGTATGAGAGCAATATACTTAAACTGCTCTAACGTAGAGAATAAAGCAATTTGCAGTCCAATTTGCAACTGCATGATAATTTTATGAGATCTTCATTGGTACTGATGTGTCATTGTTTATAACCATCCGAATTCTTCATATAATGTAAATAACCATGAAATGTAAGAATCCTCCACTACTTGTGAAATAGAAGCATCAATGGACTCACCTTTTGCCTAGGCCAATGAGTTCACGTGTCGTCTAGTAATGATTATTCGCTGAGCTTTATTTAGTTCTGGGGCAAGGCCACATGTATAGAACACTCACCGATAATCGATCTTACTAGGGATAGTATATTAGTCTAACTCGCTAACAATTTCACCACAGGAAGCGTCTTCATCGACATTATTATTATCGACATGATAGACTATAACTTGAAACTCTCTGGCTACCGAGATGTAGTCGTCTATTTGTCTGTTCAGTTATTTGTATTGAAATATCGCGGATTTTATAAGCACATAAGTGCATAAACATTATGCCATACAGTTATGAAACTGGAGTCTACGCACATCTCATGACTGCATTTAAAAAAAAACGATTTCTCTCGTTACAAAACATTCTTCAAATAATTTTCTGTGATTTCTATATGTCGCTAGAAATTTAAGGTTTGGAAAGGGGAAGTTGTGAACAAAAATGATGAGAAAACTTACCTTTCTTCTAATATGGAGAGAACTCTTATATACAAACCACGCACTAACACAATTAAAAATGGTATTTTTCCATTTATTCTTTTTTTAATTTTCAGTTTGAATATCTTAGTAAATGCCATTAATCTAGACAGAAAAATAAAATTACATTAGAATTTATTGCATTTTAAAGAATAAAATAGTAAAACATTATGACTAAGTATCCATCACGAGTAAATTTTAACCGAATTATTCAGTTCCAGTATTTTCTTTCTTTCTTTCTTTCTTTCTTTCTTTCTTTGCAGGCGTTCATGACGTGTTATCTAGGAATCGATATCATTGGTTATTTGATGACTTGTTTTGGAATATGCGCCGCAGTCGGATCTTTTGCTTCCGGGTATATTGTTCCAATAATTGGGAGAACCCCGATCTACATTACAGGTCAGTGATAATCATATATTCATCTCAGTTACCGCTTCTTCATTATTTAAGGATCTGTTAAATATCAATCAATCAAAACTATAGAATTTATTGGAATCCTTTTACAATAAATTTTGAAATTTTAAACACTATTAGCTGTTTTTGATATTTGTATGTAAAGGATTGAAAATTGGGGGAAAATTTTAAAAGATATAAGTTGATAGAAATAGGAATTTTTGGTTTGGTTGGTTGGTTGGTTTTTATGGCATATCAACCTTTGTAGATTATTTAATGCCAAATCCATTTTTATACAAATAATCAGTTCTATTTCAAACAATTCAGTTTAGCATACAAAAACAGTTTCATTTCAAACAATTCAGTTTAGCATAAGTACGCAGTTTAAATGTAAGTACACAGTTTAATTATCAAAATCATTTCTATTTCAAGTTATTCAGTTATGTCAAACAGTTCTAATTCAGACAATTCAGTTTAGTATAAGTACGCAGTTTAGTTCTATTTAACCCATAGATATGGCCCTATCAGGTGCTACCACTCTGGGCTAGAGGGGACCTGGTAGTTGATTGGTTGTTTGGGTTTTATGACATATCAACCTTTGTAGGTTAATTAACGCCAAATCCATATTATACAAATAATCAGTTCTATTTCAAACAATTCAGTTTAGCATGAGTACACAGTTTAACGGTCAAAAAGATTTCTATTTCAAGCAATTCAGTTTAGTCAAACAGTTCTAATTCAAACAATTCTGTTTAGCGTAAGTACAGTTTCAATGTCAAAACAGTTCTATTACAAACAATTCAGTTTAGCATGAATACGCAGTTTGGTTCTATTTGACCCAGAGATAAGACCCTATCAGGTGCAACCACTCAGAGAGGACCTGGGAGCGATGGCAATGAAAGGGTACTCCGCATTCCCCAAAGCTCCAGCATCACTGGAACCTCACTATCAGATTGTTTTGTATCATATCCAGGACACTCATTGGTGGGTGGGGTAACTCCTCTGCAAAGGTGCTGTCGGTGTATTCCACAGCCCCAGCCGACTGGGCAATCGGAATTTTTTGGTTGAAAAGTTATAATATATGTAAGAATATTTTACTGCTATTAACAATTTTTGTCCGTAAAACTGTGATCTATTTTAAGTATATGTGTATACATGGATACAATACTCACATATGCGCGCGCACACACACACATGCACGCACACAGAGTACACTTTAATAAACATATACAGAAAAAACATCTGCAGAGATTAAATGTTTTCACAAACATTCACAGACGTAAATCCTGGAATCAAAAAGAATCACAACTCTATCAAAATGATCTCCTCTATAAAAAGCCAAAAAGATTGCCCTAACCTTTATTAGCCTCCTGAAGACGTCTATAAATCTTAAAACGTGTATCAAGCTTAGTTTTATAAAATAAAATGTTAAATAATAAATTCACTTGCGGACCAATTCATCTTAAAATACGTGCACGCGCGCGCGCGCGCACACACACACACACACACACACACACACACACGCTATGACTATCATGACTATGATTGACGTACTTTTATTTTTTTTTAAATACAATCCTCAGATGAAACTTTTGAATAGGTGAGAAAATATTTATTTTAGGTTTAATCTGCTTTACGGGCCAGTATTTGAGCACTTTTCTAATTTAAGAAAAACGTTTTATAACGATTTATTTATTTCACTATATGTGTGTGCTGATATAATAGTTGTCACAGTATAATCAAAAACGAGCTTTTTAGAATTAAGTTAAAACTTAAGGCTGTTAATGCCTTCAAACAAAACAGACGCATTTTTGGCCTAATCCAATATTTAAAAAATATTTTTATCAGTCTTTTTTTTTAATACAGTTTGTTTTTTTACAAACTATTATGATGATGACCAAGTTCAATGTATCATGAACACAAAGTCCAACGTTTTATAATTTATTGTTTAAGGTGAATCAGAATTAATACTCTTAAGGTTTTTTTGTTTTTTTTTTTTAGATTTATTCATTACAAAATATTTATTTTCTGTTATAGTGACTTTGATCAACTTAGGTGCATTAATCTGGATGCGGTTTTGGCGCCTCAGTATTTATAACAACATTTTAGTCTTCCTGCTCAGTGGCATCCTGGGATTAGTCGAAGGCATTTGGACAACGCACACTAACAGTAAGTAACTATCAAACATTCAATATTTCAAATAACTATGATTGCATAGTACCAAAAATGAACTTTGGAATTGCACACATCAAAATAAAATTCTAAAAAACATTGAAGGTGATCCGTTGTTAGATTTTGTAATAGCTAAATTGTTCACTCTGTGGGGAAAAAGCTAATAAAATGCAATTAATTAAGGTCTTTTTATTCTTCTGAATTAGTGAGTGTTTAATTTTTTAGAGAAAAAAATCTGTTTACATTTATTCAAGCTGATCATCAAAATCACAAGTTAAAGCAAATTACGCTTAGACTTTCTACCTATTTGTACTGTATTGGCAAAATTACGAGAAATCACAATCGTAAGAAAGTAGGAACAAATTGTAGAGAAACGTTACTCTAATCACCGAAATCTTTGTGCAATTAAAAGGAAAAAAATATTGGAAAGCAAAACTTATATAAAAGTCAAGTACAATGTATACAACAGGTGATATTGATGATTGAAAAGTAGAATGATTGAGTGAGTGATTTGCATTTTAACCCGTCTAGGGTTATTTTATGCCTAGTGGTTTGGGAATCACGCACATTGAACGGTCATATTTGCATTTTTTTGTGTAAATGTTTAAGAGGATTTTTTGATACACGGTTTTATCTAATATGAATAGTTTTTGATCAGATCTATTTAACCCATAGATGTGACCCTAACAGGTAATATCACTGCGGTTCATTCAATCCTACCCATCCTTCTATATTTTGATCTCAGTTCATTCAATCTTACCCATCCTTTTATATTTTGATCTCAGTTCATTCAATCTTACCCATCCTTTTATATTTTGATCTCAGTCCATTCAATCCTACCCATCCTTTTATATTTTGATCTCAGTTCATTCAAGTTAACTCATCCTTTTATATTTTGATCTCAGTTCATTCAAGTTAACTCATCCTTTTATATTTTGATCTCAGTTCATTCAATCTAACTCATCCTTTTATATTTTGATCTCAGTTCATTCAATTTTACCCATCCTTTTATATTTTGATCTCAGTCCATTCAGTCCTACCCATCCTTCTATATTTTGATCTCAGTTCATTCAATCTAACTCATCCTTTTATATTTTGATCTCAGTTCATTCAATTTTACCCATCCTTTTATATTTTGATCTCAGTCCATTCAGTCCTACCCATCCTTTTATATTTTGATCTCAGTTCATTCAATCTAACTCATCCTTTTATATTTTGATCTCAGTTCATTCAATCTAACTCATCCTTTTATATTTTGATCTCAGTTCATTCAATTTTACCCATCCTTTTATATTTTGATCTCAGTCCATTCAGTCCTACCCATCCTTTTATATTTTGATCTCAGTTCATTCAATCTAACTCATCCTTTTATATTTTGATATCAGTTCATTCAAGTCATCCTTTTATATTTGGATCTCAGTTCATTCAATCCATCCATCCTTTTATATTTTGATCTCAGTTCATTCAATCCAACCTATCCTTTTATATTTTTATCTCAGTTCATTCAATCTAACTCATCCTTTTATATTTTGATCTCAGTTCATTCAGTCCTACCCATCCTTTTATATTTTGATCTCTGTTCATTCAATCTACAGCAAATTGTATCTTCGAGACGATCATAGCATAACTGGTATTACGATAGGAAATGGAATCAGTGTCCCGAGTTCTAACCCTGGACGAAGCTGTTTGCCTTTCATTCACGTTCATTCTCTTGGGAAAGACATGAATCCGCCTCTTCTCCCTCCATACGAGGATCATTAAATAAGTTTCCATACTTTTTTCGTATGGACACTTTTATTGATAGTACACACATGAAATTGTAGTACCCTTCGAAGTAATCTCCTCCGGCTGCAATGCACTTGTTGTACCGTTCCAACAACTTCTCGAAGGCCCCATGGAAGTCCTCTTGTGTGAGCGTGTCAATGACCTTCGTCACAGCCTCTTTCATCTCCTCAATTGTCTTATAACGACAGACTCTGATCTTAGGGAATAACCAAAAGTCACAGGAAACAAGCTCTGGACTATAGGAAGGCTGAGGAATTGTCTTGATGCCCATTTTAGTCAAATAGTCTGTGACAAGGATGAAGTTGTGGACTGGTGCATTGTCCTGATGGAAATGCCACTGACCGATTTGAAGAGTGTTGGCTTCTTCCGACGGAATCCCTTCCTGAACTCCCTTAAAACCTCAATATAGTAACCCTAACCCTAACCCTTTGGCCAATCAACTGTGGTGTACTGACTTCCTTACTCCTCCCACACCTCTCATCGTCCCTCACAGACTCCCTGCCTTCCTTGAATCTCTTATGCCACTCAAAAACTGATGCTTGATTCATGAAAAATGGTCCAAAAACAGTCTGAAGCATTCCATACGTTTCTGTGGCATTTTTTTCAAGTTTAAAACAGAATTTTATTGCATATCGTTCTTCTAAAGTGTCAGATTTCATTTTTGAAATTCACCAGCTGTGACAATCAGGTTTTAGTAGGGTGTATTCCAATTCCTGTTGTATCTGTTTTTTTGAAGCTGGTCAGTCATCTCATAAGATGTATAGCAATAACATACAGAATTTTCAAGAGTCTACAACAATTTTAAATGCCCATACGAAAAAAGTCTGGAAACTTATTGAAGGCACCGCGTATATGGATAAACTGTAGAGCAGACTAGGTTCTTTTGCCTTAATAAAGTAATCAGTCAAGGAGAAAAGAAACTGAATTGAAACCAGCTTTACTCCGCTTAAAAAAAATCAACCTTGTGTCATATCTTGTCGGTGACAGTGGAAGAGGGTAAATTCGAACAAGTTTTATTTTGTTATATTGGTAGTTCTTTTGTTGTGTCTCCAATCAGGATTAAACTTTCACATCACAAAAATGCTCACATGTCTCGCATCTACAATTTTCTGTTCTCGTTTACATCGTGACTCATATGTATGATATTTGTCGCTGCCTCCCACCAGGCAGGACTCGACACAAAGTCAATGGCCCGAAGGCCGATTATAGTGGGAATTTAGGGGAGGGGAAAGTCGGGCACGAGTCAAGGCTCGAACCCTGCTAGTCTGTGCTGCTCACCGACCCACTTAATGCAATGTGGGCCTAATGAGCCAAGCTGTTTCTTGGACCCAAATCTGGGTCCAGGCTCGGATGCCTGGTTATAGCTTAAAGTAGACAGCAAGGTCTAGTACTATACTTAGGGGACAAAGGTGTCGATGTTGCAGCTCACCCACCCGAAGGCGGCCCAGCCGAGCTGAGGGCCTTTCGGCCTCGAATCTGCCATTGATTTCGATACCCCATCCAGCACGAATGCCAGAAGGCCCAGCTAAGGCCAGGTGAGTATCATCGTGACTCATAAGTAGTTATACTTATCAACCCAGATAATGTTTAGTACCACACTTGTTGAACTCATTTGTATCACCCACTTGGTGAGTAAACACCTATTACTCACTCACTGATTCCACGGGACTCGCTAGTCATGTAGTTTGTCTTGGCCAGGAAATATTTGGCGGAGCCCATACCTCTCCAGGTCTACGACTGGTTTGAATTTAGTTTTTCTTCTACAGGACCAGTTGCTATACCAAGGTTAAGGAGACCAATCTGCCCTACTATTTACTCATAACTGGAGTGAGAAAAGTTAGATTCATTTACCAAGGGCATTAGCGCCATGTGAAATGCAAATAGCCTCATTCAGGTTTTAAACCCGGGTAGCCAATTTCACTTTCTACGACGATAACCGTTACGCAATGAACACCTCTAAGCCCTAATACTTATTTTAAAATCTGTCGCAGCCAACAATTATTGCTACTCTACCCAGGATAAGAATGGTTTTTTTAAAGAAATGGGATGATTATTATTAATTTTGATTGATATTTCTTTCATCTTCATTTCGATTGCTTTTCGTCGTTTTTCTACGGCCGTGCTATGCAAATAAGAAAATAAAGAATAAGCTTTCAGCGAAACCCGAACTTACATCCCTTTTTTTTTTGTTTCCTTTAGAAACATTATTGTTTTTACGCTTAGAAGTTACTAAGCTATTCTTAATCTGGCAACTGCTGTCCCTCGTGGTCACATGACGACCCTTCTGATTACTGGGGAAGTCCATCATTGCATAACCTCGATGGCAATTATTTTTGTCTTTATGATTTTCATATATATATATATATATATATATATATATATATATATATATAAGAGTGTTCAGTATATATCTAAGTTAGGATAGCGTAGACACATTGTCAGTAGCTCTTGATGACTATTAGTTTCTCATCAATGTAATCATCAAACCAATATATGTAAGTATGTAAGTAAAGTAAGTAAAGTTGGCGACCGTTGTCGAGGGTGACCTTTTCAATTGCTACTACACCAAGGCGGCATCAAGTACCATTTTTTGAGCCTTTGGTATGACTCGACCTGGGATAGAACCCCGGTCTCCCGGACCATTGGCAATAGTATGTTTTATGGATTAATTTGAACGTAAAGTAGTTATTTTCAGTTTTCATTCCTGTAGAGAAACGAACTGTATTTATTTGTTATATGAATTTTACTTTTGTTTTCTTGCTTTTCTAGGTTTACCTGGAATCCTGTTCCCATTGCAAGCAGAAGCTGCCTACTCCAACTTTCAACTGGTTATTGCCCTTGCAATGATGACTGGATATTCTTACGCACACGAACTTTGTATGACAGAGAAAATCTATTTGAACGGCGCAGCTTGTATAACAGCCATCTTATCTTATCTTATATTGAGTAAAATGAAACGAAGGTCATTGCAAATGGACTAAATACATGAAAACCCAGTCGAGGTTTGAGGGAAACATTTTTCAGGATGCCTTTTGTAGAATTTTGGAAGACAATATCGCGGAAAAAAAGCATGAACCAACACAGCTGACGCCCGAGAATCGACTGCGCCACTCACTCCGAGGGGATTTATGAATACCAAAATATTTTGTGCCTCCTGATTTTTGACAGAAACGCCATAGAGACAATAAAAACTATTTTAAAAAAAAGAGAGTACCCTCTGAACATTTGTTTTAATTTCTCATCAAATACTTTTTATATACTTGGAAGTTGTCCATTGATAGAAGTCATCGCCACACTCTGGAAACAAACATATTCGAGAACGACATTAAAAAAAAACAAGCACAATTTTAAACATACAGAATAACATTGACTCTCATAATAATGTAAGAAGAAACACAAATGCATAAAAATGCATACAGAAAACTAGACATTTTCAATGTTTTTGCCCAAATAGAAAATACTGTGTGTGTGTGTGTGAGAGAGAGAGAGAGAGAGAGAGAGAGAGAGAGAGAGAGAGAGAGAGATCATAATTTAAAATTAGAATATCAATTTTTCACAAAGTAGAAAAGAAATGTTTAAACTTTTCTACAGTACCAAGATTATAACCTAGAATGAAACAAACTGTTCTTTCACGAATTCTTTTTCTTTTTCAAATTTCTTAATGTATATCTTTTTTTATTTATTTTTTTTGTGAGTGTATTTTTAATCGGATTTGTTTGTTTTTTGTTTTTATTTTATTTATTTATCTATTTACTTACCACGCAGCGTTATGCTTAATCTGTGTTCTAAATATCAAAATTCTATTTTATTTATTTTCACATTACTAAAAAAAAAAAAAAAAAAAAAAAAAAATCAAATCATGTTTTACAACTTTTCGATATATTTCTAGAACTGATTCCCAAACTCCTACAGGGTCTAGTCCCCATTGTAAATCGACTATTTCTATTATGTAATAATCAATATAAAAAGGATTTTGAAAACTTTCTGAATACATTCAACTTGTTCTAGGTTATTCGTAACATTTTACATTAATAGGAATCATCAAAAACATTAATTCGAAATGCTATTGATACTCAACTGACTGTATAAAAAGTCTATCACGGAAAGTTTATACAATTAATATACAAGTAAGCGACTTTCATCCATTTTGATGTAAACCTAACATTCCGAGATTAAATTTCCTGCTTTACTGTAAAGGTAAAATGATTCTCATTTTGAATAGATCCGAACACGTTATTTTTCAATCGATTTCATTGAAAAATGTATCTGTATATTAAAACTTTATTTCATACAAATCGATCCGTTGGATTCCCTTTCTAACGGCAATCCATAATGATACTGATGTTTCTATCTAGAAAGAAGTGTAGGGTTCTAATTAGCACTTCTTTGTAATCATCATTATATCGAGAATTTGGATGATTAAAAAAGAACGTTCAGCACAGATACTGACTCCACAAAATTATCATTCATTGGAGTAGAAATTACTTTATTCGCTCACCCAGAACCTTTTTAAATGTATTGATCTAATAAAAATTTCGCCATGATGTGCCGTTTCGGGAGGTTTACAGTTACATACATACATACATACATACATACAAAAATGAGATTTCTTATAATATATAGAGACGATAACGGTATTTATTTTCTTCCTTTTTTTTTCTTTTGAAAATATGTGAAGTCAAGTTAATACTAGTTATGAGAATGTTTTCTTATGCCTAATATGATGTGTTATATTTTGTGGTTAGTGTAAGATTTTGAGTTCTAGTTAAATAGGATCAGATCAATATAGAATGTGAACTGAAATCTTCATTGCAGAAGGATTGAAGAATATCCATTTCTTCCGTTGAGACATACTTCCATTTATTCATTTTTTTCCGTCTATTTTTTCACTTTTTTCTTAGCATTATATCAAGTAGTTTATAGCAATGAGAGTTTGTTGTAATACAAATAAAACTGATCATTTGAAGCGTTTAACGACTTCAAGAGCCATTAAATAGAAAATCATTTGATTCAAATGACAAATTTTCATTATTATGTATTGATCAATTTATTCAGGAACCATTATCTTAATTTTTTAATATAGAAAAGCTTTCCTTCAAATCGTATTTAAAGATGACCCTGACATTATATGTTGTTTCAATGAGTTACCAAATTGAAATTCCTCTCAGCCTTCAATGACCAGCGCCTTCCAGACAAAACCAGTTGACATTTTAAAAATCGACTAACTTGTCAATCACATCATATTTCAAAATGTTTTTCACTCACATTCAACGTCGTCTTCTTGATCCAAATCCAATTTGTATTTAGGCTTGCTGTTTTACTTTTTTCCATATGCCAATGCAAGAAGATCCTCGATATCCGCTTTCTTATAAGCGAGACTTGAATTTATAACGATAATGTAAGGCGGATAGTTCTGGTAGAGTTTAAAATTCAAAATATCTAAGTAACTGAGCGCATCCTTCTTATTCTTATTTATTTGACTTCTTCGTTCTCTTTTGAATGATATATTGGAGTTTTATGATGTGGTGAACTGAATTACCACAACTAGAAAATCCAATTCAATTCACAATATAATTCATCTACTTAAAAAAAGGAAATGTACATCGTTTTATGATGTGATTTAGGTTTTCCATAGTTCGGCTGTCACCGTCTTGTAAATTTTCTCATGAAATTAACTAGAAGATTTATGAACTTAGTTTTTGTATCATCTGGATTGATTGATTGATTTTGACGGTATGTCAACTCGTCTAGGGTTATTTTATGCCGAGAGATTAGGAAATCGCGTACATTTTTGTGAAGTTGTTTCTGAAGAGGTTTCTTTTGCACACGGTATTATCGAATACAAATAATTTTCAACAGATCTATTTGGCTCACAGATGTGACCCTAACAGGTACTAACACTCCAGGTCTAAATGGACCGGGGAGTAATAGCAATGAAGGGAGCTCTACATTCCCCCAGATCTCCAGATCTTTTTTGTCATGCGCAGAACACTTGAGCGTTTTCTAAACCCTACTGATAGGGTGGCTATTATTTGAATATCATCTGTCCGCTATTCTATTTTAATTGCTTTGTCTTATATGATACAATCAAAATTTTTTTATCAGTTTTTATTACTGTTTGTAGTTAATTTTTAATCCTTGGTTGTTCTACGAATACTATCTTTAAATATTGTATTTCTCTGGGAAATTTGAAACAAGATGGTTTCTTTTTCCTGTATCAAAATTTGTTATTCATTTATTTTTCTTTGTTTTTATGTTTATTTTTTGTTTTGTTTTGATCATGTTGTCAGGAGTCTTCTACTTTCTTGTCTTTTTGTTTTTGTTTTTGTTTTTGTTTTTTAACTTTATTTCATTATTCATTCGCTTGCAAGCGTTTCCTTTTGATTTAAGCATTCAAACAAATCACATTATTATCATTTGCATGGATTCTAGTGAGCTGACCTTTTATATTAGCATCAACATTTGTCAAATTAATATATTTAATTTCACAGAATTCATTAATATTTTTGTACATCTAATTACGTCGTAGCACCCAATTTTATGGGAATTATTGTTTGAACACTAATTTACAGTCTGCGACACCATTGAGGCTTATTTTATGTTTTATTCAGTAAGTTTTTATTGCAAGTTTAAACCCATTATATCCTTGAATAGAGCTCGTTTACATCTTTCTTTTGCACATCAAAATAAAACTGTAGTTTATCTGCTATATTTATCTCCGAATATCATCAAAGCTTTGTGCTTAAAAAAAAAAAACACCCTCAATGGTGTCGTGGAACGTTAAAAAGAATTTTGGACAATAACTAACAATGAATATTTACCATATTCTGCTAAGGTCGGTGCCAATCACTTGTGAGATTAAGAATAGTATGGGTTACACTCATTATTAATAATAGGCTTTTGCGATGTTTTCACACGTGTTGTTTAAAATCAAAATTTTTGTTTTCTTTGTTTTTTGTCGTGGGTGTTTTTTGTTTTTTGTTTGTTTTCTTCTTCTTCTTCTTCTTCAGGGTAAATTCAAAACAACGAGTCGTATTCTTGAGTCAAAAAATCAGATCTCCGTCAGCAGTTTTTCCTAACGCACAGCAATATACACTGAACGATTTACCCAGAGATATTTTCAGTGACCCACCATCAGCAGTTCTATAAAAAAATTCGACATAAACCATCGTCATTTTAATGATAGCTATTCTATAGATCAAAATGCAAAATGTTTTTATTCTTGTGTATTATACGACAGGAAAATGTTGAAGGAAAGAATCGATTCAGTTTATTTTTGAATATCAACTTCTGTAATTTAAAAATTATTATTTTGTTTCTGCTTTTGTTAATTACAACGGTTCTAAGTACTGAAATATGAACAGGTGCATTAAAAGCCATATAAAACTGTTTTTTCAGATTACTATCGAAGTTTTATATAAAATAATGTAAAAAATATTTCATGTTCTTTTTTTATTTGATGATAATTAAATGGTTCGACGCTTTTGATATGGTTAAATAATTAGCCATTGCCTTTAAAAATAACATTCAAATATACTTAAATGTTCTAAAGGTCTTTGTTAACAATTATTCAATTCCCCAATACTTTTTTTTAGCATGATCATTGAAGCAACGAAATTTGTAGCTTGTTCCAATACTTGAAAGTTCTTGATTCGAACCAATTTTGATCATTAGAAATCTTACTCCGAATCGGGCTGCAAATAATACAGGTCGTTTAATATATAGAATTTAGATAATTGTTGACAATTCCTTCTGTAATATCGTCCTCATGTTTTCTTAATCCATATATCATTTCATGATAAACAGTATTTTGAGTATTAAGACCAGTTACAATACACAACGCATTATACAATCATCAATATATTTGAATAATAATTGGAACAACTGAAATAACTATGTAGCTAATTCTGTTCTCTTATTCATATCGTAAATATTTTATCTTAACTCCCAGTTCTAAAAACGATTTTAACAGCTTTTTCGATACAATAATGAAAATAGAACACTTATTTTAAAAAGTGAAAAATAGCTCTGAAAATTGTCTGAAATCAATCTAAACATACTTTTTAAAAGGTAATCCCACTCTCTTTGTTAGTTTATATAGAAACGTTTGTATTGTGGCTATTAAAATGTAATCTTCAATACAAAACTCTGTGGTTGTTTTCTATGACACGAAGTATTATTAATTTTAAAAATAGATTTAAAAGTAGATAGAAAAATTGTTGTGAAGAAAAGAACTTATCTAAGTTTTATTTCACGCAAAACCTCTTAAAAACGTGGAATTCTTATTGTATCTAAACATGAAGAATGGTTCATACTCTGCACGTCCTTGTGATGAATACACCAAGCATATTTTTTATTGATAACACGAGCTAAAAAAAACGCTGAATGATGAATAATGGTATTTCTGTCTCTTTCCACCAACAATGCAATCTACAAACATCGAAAATATCATTATTATATATTTATTTATTCATTCATTGACATTCACGGCAGGGTAGTTTTTTGTTGTTGTTTTTTTTTTCTTCTTCTTCTTTTCCCTGATAGAAAAGGAAAGAGATTTTTAATATTCTAAAGACTGCAAAGAGAAAAAAAATTAAAAAGAGAATTCAAGAAAAAGTATGAACAGAAATTTCATTAAATTTATTTTGTGGATATATATTAATTTTGAGCGCTACAAATATATGTATCTGTGTATCTTTTTTTTTTTGCGCGTGTGCGTGCGCGCGTGCTTGTGTGTTTGTGTCTGCTAAATAGAAAGGGTTATTCATTTAATAATTTTACTATGAATATTTTTTTTAATTGTACGCGTTCTAAGGCAAACTACTCAAAGTCTCGAGACTTGACTGAAAACACCGGTTTTGTCGATTTATATATATATATATATATATATATATATATATATATATATAGGGGAGTCTCACCCTTCTGCTGAGAGGGATACAGTCAGCGTATTCAAAGCCCCACGGACAGGTCATAAGTTTTATTAGAGTGAATCTTAATGGTTAGCAACACGTAAAAAAAGGTTAAAACATGAACCATAATTTCAATCAGATTTTTGGGGGGTGGGGGCGGATAGATTCAGCAAGTTTGTTAAACTGTTGCAGCATCAAACATTTTATTATTTTATCCCCCCAACCCAAAAGTCATTTTTAGAAGTTTCTTTTTATTAAATTCAACTCTGGCAAAAATGGAAGGATTCCATTTGGCCACCTCATAATCGTTTTTGGTGTACGAGCAGGATGTGACACAAGGTCATCTTTTAAGCAGAGTTTAATATGTTTGTATTCAAAATTTTCCTTCTCCTATACCGGTTGCCATACCAAGGTTGAACAGCATCGTAGGCCCTACTATTTACCATTGCTGGAAGAGGAATGATTGGATTCATGCCTATAAGCTCGTCCAGGGTTTGAACTCGTGTCGCCGTGTCCATTTCCTACGACGGTATCCATTACACTACGATCGCCTTATAATTTTTGTTGAAGAGTCAAGAATAAAATTGTGTCACCTGTATCCGCTTTTAGAAGCAACTTGAAACTTATGCAGATAAGTTTAAAATCACACACATTTATTGTATGAATTGAAGTTTTTATACAGTGTCAGAATGATTGCCTGCATTTATAATTACCGCCTCACAGACGCTAGTAACAGTGCGTAGATAGGAAGTATGTCTTTGAGCAGCAGCCATGCCATTTCAGTTATCATCGTAGCGTGGAATAGTGAACATCGTGCTTTTTATATTAAAACTCATCTCACTACGAGGTAACATCTCGTGGCCGGATTGCTCGCCAGATTTATCTCCTCCTGATTACTTCCTCTGGGTATACCTGAAGGCTCAAGTCTTTAAACTTAGCCCCCTGACAACTGATGAACAAAAAGATTTTATTCGTTATGAAATCGTAACAATACCAGAGGCAATGGCTTGTTGAGAACAGCAGAACTTTAAGGTGAGGCTTCCAGAGAGTTTAGCACGTGAAGGCAAGCATTTGGACGATAAAAACAGTGACGTATTATTCTCTCTTATAGTACGATTAAATTTTGGGTAGCATCAATGTTGCCTTTTTTTATCTACGTTCCAAACGCAAGAGATTATTCTGCCGGACTCTGTACAAAGAATTAGCAAGAAGAGAAACAAGGCCAAGGAGAAGTCGAATCAGGAACAGGAATGGTAAGAGGAAAAAAAAGATTAAAAATTAGAAGAGAAGGATAGAAGAAAAAGTAGAAAAAAATCAAGTGGAGAGAGCGGTAAAGGTTAGTAAGAGGAAGAAATGCAAAAAGAAAAGCTTGTCTAACTGGAGGACGGAGGAGTGGGAGGTAGAAAGAGAAGGGATACTAGAGGGAAAAGAAAAGAACAGGAGAACTACAGAAAAGGAAGGAGAGAATGTCTGTAGAGAGGAAGAAAAGAAAACTCTAAAGAAGAGAAAAGAAAAACTGTATTCCTGGCGTAGAAGTGTGGAAATCGAGATTTAGAATTGCGTATCTTCCCACGTTTATTGCAGGAATCGGACAGTCGAAACTAATTTCTTGAAGATGGAAAGACATTTTTAAACTTGTAAATAGAAATGTATTTATAGAGCTTGAAAGTTCCAAGTTAGTATGCTAGTATATATGTTTGAATTTATCATTATTGTTCGCTGTTTTTTTTTGGGGGGGGGGTTAAACTTTCAAACAAACAGTTTGTATAACTGTTATCATTGAGGGAAATGGACGCTAAAAGCCAATCTCAAATTCTGGACGCGGCTGTTTGTGTTTCTCATCGAATTAATGCTTTTAGGGGGAAAAATCCCAGATAAGAATAAGTTGCAGGGCAGACTTGACTCAAGTTTTGGTACGGCAACTCTTCTAGATGAAAAAGATGTGAATTCAAATCACCTGAAGTCCATTTAAAAATTGCCCCTGTATCACATCCTGCTCTTAGCGGAAGGTTTGAGTAAATACAATTATAAAAAAAAAATTAATTGTTATCTAATGAGATCTTTTAAAATTCTTCCTGAATGAGCATGTAAATGATATTTTATAAATAAAAAATAGTAACACAAACTTTCCTCAACAGTAAGACATTTTTATAATGGATCTAAGTATTACTTGTAGATCGAAAACTAAATAAAAATTGATCAATGTCTGTCAAAACGAACGGTTGTGTTATTTCTATGTGTTCAATATAATTTACGATGTACATTAGATTACCGCTATGGGAAAGAATATTTTTTCTTGGTGGCCAAGAAAAGAGTATTGCTAGCTTTAAAGAAAAATTAAGTGTTATATATAAAGTGTAAATATTTTCATATTTTACAGAACTAATCTAAATATGAATGAATGCGAAAATATTTATTATAGTTCAAGAACTGTTAAGAGATTTGTAGTCGACTTAACTAAAGTTCTAATTAATCAAATACCTGACTCTTGGGAACTTACCAAGTATAATTAATTATGATTTACAGCTTGTCTCATAAAAGTAATTACATTTTAGGGTATTAAATTTATATGTAAATGAAACGACTATTTTGAGTAATATTTTTGAAGTGCACCATTTGTAACGGAAAAAAGTATAGAGTACTATGAGTCTAAGTAAGGGTAACCCAAAGAACATTTTTTCCGATGCAGGTATCATTGGGGAATGAGGAAAGTTTTAGTAAACGAGTCAAAGGATGGACCGTTTACCAAAACTTTTCTCGCTGTCCAATGAAACCTGCATCGGAAAAATAGGCTCTAAAAAATTCGGCTTACTCTTACTGGGCTTTTATACTGGATTATATGAAACATGACTTGGCTCTGTCTACACTGCCGAGGCGCCTTTGGTGGTGTAATGGTTAGCAAGCTCGACTAGCAAACCTACACGAATGAGTTCGAGTCTCATTGGGTGCCCCTTTCATATGGCCTTGTGCCACATCTAAGCAAAAAGCTTAGTAAATTACCTCTGTCTACACAGCCGAAAGTGTATTGATCGTTTTAGTACAGTTCTTTTAGTTTCACGTTCCTCATTATATAGCAGCTAACAAAATATATACGTACGCCAATAAAAGGAACACAAAAAGAACAAGAGATTTCTAAAGCTAAAACAAATGATATTTATAAACCTAAGTCGATACATCTGGAAATAAAAGTAAAGTTGGCGACCTTAGTCGAGGGTGACTCGAAGGCTCAATTCTCTGGATTGTTCCACTTTACCCTTGATCCCTAACCTTATAATGCTGAGTGTTAAGCAAGGTGACATCAAGAACCATTCTTTGGTATGACTTGACCTGGGATTGAACCTTGGTCTCCCGGACCATAGGCGAACACTAATTATGCCCATGGCTCGATCATACCGTATGTTTATTAACGGATTTTTGCAGTTAAACTTTGAATAACAAAAATTCATCAAATGCATACAAATTATAATAGTCATTTAGGAAATATTTGTTTGATCTGTGAATTAAAAAAAATGAATGGATGAAAACATTAAAAGTCTACCAAAGGGTAAAATGTTAGTAAAAGATATTCACAGTTGTCTATGCGATCATAAAAGGCATATTGCAAGTGGCATAGTCATATTGACATTCAAATGCTGACAAACAAGATTCAAAGTTCTTTCTTTAAATCTTTTGAGAGGCTTTTTTTTAAACGCTTATTTTTATTAAGTGAAAAATTTTAATTTGGGCTAAATAATCAGGAAATTTTGTTTTTATAACCTGCGTCAAACATTTTTGCCGTCCCTAAAAGAAATATTTGCCTTTTTGCGGTCTTAAAGGAATAGATTATAAGTAAATTTCAAAGACTTGTATGCCAAACAAAACAAAATTTGATAAATAACAAGATCTAATGTTCAAAGCAAAACATCTTTTTCAGTAATCAGTTATTTTCTTCCCAATACCGTAGAGTGTCAAAACAAAATCCAAATATACAGAGCATAGACACTTTTCCTTCTTTTCACTTCTTAAATTCATTTGCTTGGTTCATAAACTTTGACAGTTTGCACGAACATACACGCGGTGGAGGGGGAAACATCTCATCACAATCATTGACTTGAAATATTTATTCTTCTATAGTTTCAAGTTGTAACTTAAAATACAAATATAAAGTATTTTTAATTGTGTTAAATTCGTTTGCTTTTTCTAAGATTGGGATAGATTTTTGGTCGATATCTATATTCATACTTAGAACATCCAAGATATTCATTTTTGATGGGGGGAATTTTTAGGTTTCTATTTTTATATTTAAATGTTATATAAGTTTCATTAGAATAGAGTAAAAATGCGTGTCTTAATGAATAATTTTGGGAAAGACATGTACTCATCTTTTTCTCACACCATATCAACTATGTAAAATAGAGTCAATTTTGGATGGTAATCAATATAGGAGAAGGAAAACTTTCCATTCAAAACCAACAGTGGCGCTTCTTGAAGCTCATCGGATACCAACTTTCTTCTGCTAACTCCTATAGTTAAACTGATGCATAGATTCCTGAAATGTATGGCTGACGAGGCTCTGAACAAATCTTCGATGGTCCTGTCAAGCCAGAAGTGTATTTTAAAGAAATTTTGTTCAAAAATACGAAAGGAAAATAACATCAAAACACTCCGTGAATATGTAAAAATATATCTTTAACAAGATATTAGTTTGGGAAATTTGAAATGCACAATTCTTTTTGTGGAAAATTAAAAAGCGTGTCTCTTATTACAAACATCGGTTATCATTACCGAGGATTAATTTGGTTGAAATGTTCATTTTGATACGCCACATTAAAAACTTAGCCATTTTATAAAATTCTAGTTAGTACGGCAAGAATGTGCAAAGCGCGTAGTGATTTCATTTATTTTTCTAAAAGCTAATCGTAGAGTCGAACAATTTATAAAACCATTACAAATTTTCACGTGATAAATATTTAGTATCCATGTTATCGTAAGTTTTTTTTTAGTTGTTGAATTTTATTAAATCAGTTTTGTGGGGTTTTTTTTTAAATCATTGTTTTTCTGTGCCAAAAATTACAACTTAGTACAAATAAAGTATTTGAAAATATTTACCACTTTCTTTAAGGATCATCTCACATATCAGAAAAAAAATAAAAAAATGATTTAATTCATTTTTTTTTAATAAAGTTAATTTTATAAAATGAACGCTACAAAAATGTTTTGAATTGTTGACATTTCCATTGCTCTCGATTTTGTTTACTTTCTTTTCAAATTTAATGAGATTATTTTTACCAAGAGGCTATTGGTATTTATATTTCAGAGTTTGAATAATGTATAAAAATCCTCCAAATCCATCTATCTTAATGAAGAATATTTTTGCTGGTCATCATATTTGATTGCATAAATTTGAATTCATTAGCTAAAGTGTACAGTATCAGAATTTTCACACCGACACCAAAGTCAATCATGCAAAAATGTTTAATCTTACGATATGTAATGTTCTAATGAACATTACATTTAAAGGTTTCTTTCTTGTGTCTCTATTTCATTGACGTCGCTAAAGAGATAAAATAGATGATAGAGAAATCCACAGAAAAATCTGGGATCAACCAATTTGATATGAAATTGAAAGAGCTACTTTTCTTTCTGCTAGAAAAATTAAAGTAGCTTTTCATATGATTTATTCTCAACGATGTAATAATTGAAATTAATTCACTCAAATCTACATTCCGAATGCATCAAAGAAATATCTACAAATCATATGAATAAAAAAGTTAACTTCTTCCAAAGGATTAAACGAAAAAAAAAAAAAAAAAAAAAAAGTAGTTAAATTTCGTGTAATGTCTGTTATGTTCTCGGTGGATATATATCATATATATTTACTCTCCCCCGCCGCGAACAGGATGCGACACAGTGTGGGTTTGTTTTTGTTTTTTTTTTAGCAGAGTCGTATAATTCATCGTACTCCCATTTTGTTATATAAGAAAAAATGAGTCATATTTTGTTATAGATTAAGGGGGTAAAATCGTCACTAAGATTCTTGCTAAAATCTTTTTTTTTTTACAACAAAATATCCTAATTTTTTAGAAATATTACAACAGACCCGATATATAGAAAATGTTTATATGATAAAGTTAAGGCGGCCATCGACAAACGAAGGAAAAAGGAAAGCGGAATGTCACTACAACCAAAAAAACCGCATCAACAAAATATTATTAACATTTGGTGCGGCAACAAGATCACCTGCTTCATTGGGAGGCGAGCACAAAGTATTGACAACCAGGATTTGGACTTATGCAGAAACAAAATATGAAGGAGTTGAAATTGCTGCTGCAATAAACTAGACTCATGAAATTATGGTCTAACACGCGACAGTAAGAATAAATTCTAGTTCCACATAGGTCACTTAACTCAAAGCTTATTTAAATACAACCTGGAAAGGGGCGTAAAATTCGAAAAGTTAAGTTCAGACCCAATGGAAACCTTAAAAATATTGACAAGAAAGAAAATCAGAAAACCCAGCTACTATTTAAAAATTAAATATTATTGAGTACCGAGTTCGTTTGGTGGGGTCTCTCCACCCCGACACTGAAATTAATTGTGAAAGCTATTTTTTTAAATCTTAATGTAATCAAAATTTTGCTTAAACTTCATTTTGATGTTGAATCCAGTATAACAAAAACGCTTGAAAAGAGGTCAGCTTCCAAATAATTTCCAAAAGATTTTGGTTAAAAAGTGTTTCAAGAACAAAATTATACGTGAACTGGTATACAAATTTACCGACTCCTTCCGACGGTCAGGTTGCGACACAAGGCCAATTTCAAGTGGGGTTGAACCGGTTTGAATTCAGAGTTTTCCTTCTCCTAGACCGGTTCCCTTACCAAGGTTAAAGAGCTCAGTCTGACCTACTATTTACTCATAGTTGGAGGGAAAACAGATTCATACCTTTCACAAAAGTACTAGCGCTATGTAAAATGCAAACAGCCTCGTCTGGGACTTGAATTCGGGTCACCGTGCCCATTTCCTACGATGGTAACCATTACACCATGAACGCCTCCGTAAAATTTAACTTGTGTTGTTCCTCAAAAATACTACCAGCTTTTTGGTGAGGTTTTGAGAAGGCTAGCTGTACTCCCTGCAGAGAGGTAAGACTCCCACCACCAAAAAGGCAGTATCTGAAGGTGAGGCTACAGATCTGGGGTATGTGGAGTACCTCTTCATTGCCAAAACTCCCAGACTCGGAGTTAGGGTCCCATCTACGGATCAAATAGATTTGTCTAAAAAGTATTCGTATTTGATAAGACCATATGCCAAAAAAAAAAAAAAAATAAATAAATAAATAAAACTCATGAGAAACAAGTAAACCAAAAATGTAAATCTGAATGTACAATGAATGCAATTTCCTAATTTCTAGACATAAAATAGACAGGTTTGAATTCCAACTAGGTAGTCCTTATTTCTCGTAGGGTATATCAAAAGTTATGCGATACTAAGGTACGTGCTAGTGTGTGTGGTTTTAAAGCCGTTCGGATGAACGGGCAACGTAGCCTTATTTGGGAATTTATACTTTACGAGTTGGAACTGGCCTATAAACACAGTTGAAGCAACCACAAAAAAGATTTGTTGTGCAAATCAAATTCAAATCTCAGCACGAATACCTGCTATTTAGGTTCTTATTGTCATCAAGATGTATCAACAGCAGAATCCTTTCTTTCCCACCATCCATTCATATCGACTATTATACTTAAGTCGTCTAGACGGCACTCAGTGTCTGCACAGAGCTGATGAATGTAAGGAGAAAGTCGCTTATGAGCAATGTCTTGTTCTCCCTTTTTTTGAATGGTTTGCAAGATGAGAGAAAAGTTAAGGAATTACTAACATCCGATTTGTTAAACCCAACTCAATTGTATGTATCCACCACAAAGTCAGTCTTTAAGTGGAGTTTAACAAGTTTGAATTCAAAGTTTTCCTCCTAGCCTACTTTTTAACGATAGCTGAATGGAAAATAGTTGGCTGCATACCCCTCCTAAGTGCGTCAGCGCAAGAAATCCAGACTTGTGCGGGAATTAAAGTCGAGTCGCCGTGACCATTTCCTACGACGATAACCGTTACGCTTCAATGCTACATATTTCTCATTCACGGTCAGAATGAAAAAGATTTAGCAATTATTTTTGTCGTGAAATGTTACATAGTAGTAGAGCAGGATAATTAGAAAAAGACAAAAATTGTGATACAGATTATGAAAATCATATCAATTTCAATCCAAATCAACATCAGACCAACTACATGTTTGCCAATTTCCAAGATGGTAGCAAGACTTCAATATTTTAAGTATTAACATTCTAGAAGTCAGCAAATCTTAAATACAGACCATATAGTAATGATAATTTATATTCTAAATAAATTTCTGAAGGTACAAAATTTAATAATTGAAAGGCTTAACAGACTCGATTGTGTGTAGTAAAGAGATACTTGTTTTCCATCATAAGGTTGGAGGAATTATACAAAAGGCTTGATTAGTTCTAATAAATTGATTTGGAGAAGAGTTTGTAAGGATCAAACAAACTTGCAGTTAACCAGACATCCTTCACACCAACTCCAGGACCCTGAGTGACTTTAAAAAATAAATAACCGACACAGGAAAACTTACCGTCTCCTCAATATTAACATTGCTTTAGGGTGTCAAAAGCTGAAAGTGAAAGAATTTACGTCTGACACACTGATCTCGGCACTTAGCAATAATCTTAATCATTATCTCAAGTAGACAACCATTTGAATCAGGTTTGGCAGGACAAAGAGGCTGTGGTCAATATGCATCAGTCAAGCGGTAGACACGTGACGAGTCGGTAGCCAACAATGCAACAGAGGACATGCGCTTTACTAGAGAAAAAGAAGAGTAATTTGAGATGACCAGTTGATAGACGTCAGGCCATGACTGAGACGAAGCAGACCCAGGAAATCCGGGAACTGAGGAATTTTGATCAATTGATCTAGTTCAAACTAAGAGGGAAAATGATAAACATTTCACAGTTGACAGTACAAAAGAACTAGCAGTCATAAAAAGAGAAGGGGCGAGCATAAGTCATCCAAGTTGGCCTGTACCCACTAGCTAAGTGAATATTTTGTCTTGTGGGTTTGGGAGAAGCAACATAGAAGGCATTGATTGGTGAGACACACACGGTCGGAAGTAGCAGCTGTCAACCCTAAAGAAATCGTAGCAGACATCGCCAAGCACCCATCAGTAATTTAGAGCAGGAGGTGCCCGTGGTGTAATGGTTACCGTCGCAGGATATGGACACGGCAATACGAGTTCAATTCCTGTACAAGACTGATTGCATTTCACATAGCACTAATACTCTTAGGAAAGGTATGAATCCAATATCCTCCCTCCAGCTATGGGTAAATAGTAGGGCAGACTTGGTTCTTCAGCCCTTGGTAAGGCAACTAGTCTAGGAGAAGGAAAACTGAATTCAAACCTGTTAAACTCCGCTTAAAAAATTGACCTTGTGTCATATCCTGCCTGAGCGGAGGGGTTGGGTAAATAGGATCAGTAATTTAGAGCAGACACACGGAAGCAACAGAAAGCACAGAAAGTTTGAGTTTAGTGAAGAATAACAGAAGAATCAAAAGTAAAGCAGAACGAAGAGTTAAAGTTTAATGCAGCAGCAGTCTTCCTATCCACAGTGAACGTCTGTGTAACTTGACAAACGAGAACTCTCTTGATAAGTACGAGAAGCAATCACACGAAAGTAGGGTATTTTTAAGAGGATCAATCAAGCAGTTAGCACTCAGCATGAACCAGCTTTAATTTTGGAGCTAGCAAAGGAAAGATTGAAACAATAAAAATGATATTAGTTGTCACTACGTGTCTGACTTTCCTTTTCTATAAAATTTCCACTCATCTTCTTTTGTTATGTTCCGCCCTCTGGTCAAACAAACAACACGGAATTTGTATATAACAATATATATTTATTTTCTCGACGGACGCTTGTGTGAAGTAGAAGCAGTCAGGAGGGGAATTAGGATCGTTCGTCGATGAGGCTTGAACTTTTCGATGTCAGGAGACGATGGCCAAGACAACGCACACAGCGTGACGACGAGAGAGGTTTCGTGAACAGCGGGATCCTTTTTTCTCTATTTTCTTCTGTTCAATTCGTCGGTCTTATGTTACCTTCGAACTCCCACGCAGAGATAAAGACACGCCTCTGCAATCTTCCCGATCTCAGGCGATTGGGATGTGTTACTTCCGCTCATTTGGAATGGCCTGTGTGATCATCGTCGAGCAGAAAAAACAGTCATGCAGTTCACAGGTCACTCTCTTCCGGTGCATCATTGAAGTGGGACCTTCACCTTGTCCCATATTATCAGCCGAGCACACCTGCGCGATTTCTTTCGATTATTGGCCATTGGGATGTGTCACATCCGCTATCTTCGGAATTGCAGGTGTGATCATCATCGAGCGGAAATAACTATCATGCAGTTCATCGGTCAATCTCTTCCGGCGCATCACTTTTTTTACGGCACAGTGAGAATTTTTACCTTGTCTCATATTGTGAGCCAAGCTGTATTTTACACTTTCTCTGACAACATTGGTCGATATCCAGCAACACAAAGAAATGCCCAAATATAGTAGATGAGCATGGCCTATCAATTAACTGAATATGTTCAACAATTAAGTCCCTTGTTAAATTGACGAATCGTGCAAAGACTATCAAGAGGCGCACTCAGCATAACGGTTTACGTTGTTGAAATGGAGTCAACGACCAGAGACGATGTTTGCATTTCATTTTGTGCTAATGCCCTTAGAAAAGGCATGAATCCATCTGTTCTCCCCACCATTACTATGGGTAAATAGAGCAGATGGTTAAGGCAACTCAGTTTAAAAGGAAAACAGAATTTAAACCAGCTTTTACTCCACTTCAAAATTGACCTTGGGTTGAAAATTGACCTTGGATCACATAACAGAGTTTGGGTAAATGCTAACAAAAGTGCCACTCAGTTGATGCTGTTAAATTTCCATTTGGCTTTTTCGTATTTATAATAAAATATAATATAATTAAAGGTAAATTAGGTGTCTACTCACGTTTTCACATTCTATCCTTTACTTTAAATTATATTTGAGAGCCATATATGACCCTGAAACATGTCACCAGAAATACGTTTGAGACGGGGATTAAATCCTGATTTTGTCAATATGGCCACTAAGGCTTTAAATGACATCTCTTGATCACAATTAGCTATTAATTGTTTAGTAAACAGTGAAATTTCCTATTATGAATTCAACAAATATCATTTCCAAAAGTCCAGGTTTTAGCACATAAATTGAAAACTACCAAATAATGTCCTCGTGGTGTAATGGTTAAAGCGATGAACTGCGGAATCGTAGTACGCGAGTTCGTACTCCAGTCGTGCTATTACGTTCACTTTCGGGCAAATACCCTTGGGAAAGGTATGAACCCCATTATTCTCCCTCCAGCTATGGGTAAATAGTAGGACAGACTAGGTTCTTCAGCCTTGTTGAGGCAACTAGTCTAGGAGAAGGAAAACTCTGAATTCAAACCTGTTAAACTCTGCTTAAAAATTGACCTTGTGTCATATCCTGCCCGAGCGGAGGGGTTGGTAAATAGTACCAAATAATGTACATACATGATCCAGAGCCCAAAAAGGAAAGAATGAGTTCTTGTAGTACATCTTTGCACAATTGGAGACTTGGATAAATACGAAAAATTTCATTTGAAGATTCTAAAATTCTTTTTGTAAAACGAAATTGTTTTTCAATCCAGGTTTTAAAACCAAGATTGCTTTCTTCATCTACCACTTTCATAAAGATTATGTATGCTGATTTATATAAGCTACAAGCAGTCACCTGATGTTGTTCAAGGAATATTTTTACTTTTGCAAAACTAATTCAAAAAGATCAAGGATCTTGAATGCAGCCATTTCTAAATGATGTTGCTTCATATAACTTTATCAATAGAGATAGTACTTCCTTGTAAATTGCAGTGGCTGATCAATTGCCACAAGTTTGGTCAAAGAAAAAAAAAAGGTCAGCAATATTCATGCTGTGATTCACCATTGCTACTGAATGGACATGCTGGAGGTAACACTGATGACAAGATTTTGTTGGATATCACTTAATAGCATGATGAGCTGTTTAAGATAACTATGGCATTGTTACTCCAAGTCAAGCCATTCATACTCAAGAGAAATACATCTACATAAAGCAGTTGATTTCCTATACTTTGAATGAAAGGGCATTATGCTTAAAATGAACAGGTAATACAATTAGAAAAAGTTGTTTTAGGGACTTGCTTCAAATGATTCAGGTTGAACATTCCCTTCATCATTGCTGGGGTGTTAAAATAAGTACAAGCCAGTCTAAATTTCTGAGATGAAGTTTGACGATTTTTATCATTAAGGGTTTTTGGACTATTGTCTTCATCTATATTGTTATTTCCACAATGTTTGAGGACACAGTGTAACGGCTATAGGCGTTGGTTCCCTAAGCTTCTAAGGAGACAATCATCTGGAGGTTGCAGGTTCAATCCTGAATTCAGGTGAGTATCAATACAGGAATACTTAACATTTGTACCTGGTTATGGCCAACAGAATCAGAACAGGCGACCCCCGTGGATTCAATGAAGGACGTAGTTCGAAGTTCTGTTTAGGTTCCCAAGTTCGACAAATATCTGAAGGCTGGAGGACATATCAGCCAAGATGTGGAAATAACAATATAGATGACGACAGTCCAAAGACCCTTAATAATAAAAAGCACAAGACTTCCTTGATTTGCCAACACATTGTAGTCATTTTCCTTTTATCAGCGTTATGAGAAAACTCCTTCTCCCAACCCTTTTTGTCAGTTCCAGAAATTGTCATTGCTGATGCTGATTAAGACAATGCATATTGGAAATGGAAGCTCCCTAAACTTGGAATAAATCTAGAAACTGTCTAGTTAAATTGTTGACAATTGTGCTAGAGGTAAATTAGGTTTTGTATCCTAGAAAAGATTTAATATCTTTAACAGCTCACAAATTTTAACCAAATGAGCAGCAACAACTTTTCTAATGTTTGCTTTTAATATATAAAATTCACAAGCATCTGCTTCCTCTTGACTAACTTTACAACAATTGGATCTTCTTTAACTTTCCTTGTAATCAAGCAAAACTTCATCTTTTGCTTTTTGGAAGACCTCCAGTTCTGAAAAATAACCAATTATCTCCTTTAGACAAGTTTAGTGAATAAAAGCATTAACTTTAAGCTGTTACAATATTTGCTTGTAACAATCACCAAGTTGCATCAAACTGAACACAAAGCTAAGCAATGGCACATACTTCTTGTCAGTACTGTGTTATTTCCAGTTTTCTATGTAGATCTAGCCAAGGTTTTAACAAGACAATAGGTACATAGGATCCCTCCCTCTCAAAAACACCTCCACACTTAGATTGACAAAAAGATTAACTATAACAAATTAATAGTATATTATATTATTGAAGTCAACATAATGACCAATCTAATCTTGGACCAATACTGGTTTGTAAAAAAAAACAGATTGATTTAACCACCTCCTGGCTATTATATATGAATTTTGAAGCAGTCTTTAATCGCAGTGAGACGGCTCCTTTTCTAATCTTGTGGTTTTAAACTTCAGCATTGTTTTCTTCCCATATCTTTAAAATTCCACAAATCTTCATTAAGATCAAACGCATTGCATTAAACTGAAAGATTCAGGAATGTTCGTCATAATAGCCACAGGAATCCGATTAATTTTTTTTTTATTACTGTCCTAGGATCTCATCCTTGCAAGAGCAATTGGTGCACATCCCTACATAAAATTGATTCACAAGCCACCACACTGTCAAAATCTAATTTCTGCTAATTTAGTCTCAGAGAGAGAGAGAGAATGCAAAATCCCTTTTCTACAAATGGAGTAAATTGCTCATGGGGTAGTTTGTTACTTAGTCAAACAAGTGACTTAGGTTAAATTACAATCAACCAGAATTTCCAATTCGAATAAATTTGTGCAAAGGCCCACTCTACCATGAAAACTAAATAGCAAGCCAATGCTCAATACTATTTACAATATCTGGTTAGGAGGAATTCGAAAATCCCAATATAATTTGGTAATAGATAACGCCAGCACTTTGATTGGTTATATATATATATATATATATATATATATATGTGAGAAAAAAATTAGTCATGAAGACCTGAGTGCTGAGAAAAAATGTTATTTCAGATGATTTTCCTTTAAAGACTAAAAAAATAATTCTTGAAAATTAGGTTATAATTGAGACGAGAAAGAAAGGGGGAAAAAAAGTCATGAAGCAAGGATTTTTTTTTCAAAAAACTTATTTATTTTAAGATGAGTGATGATGATACTTAATCAAAGAGACCAAAACCCATGTCTTCATCAGATTCTTCTGATTCTTCTTTCTTTTCTTCTTTCTTGGCTGAAAAATAAAATTATGTAAAATTAAATTTAAGACATTTAGAGCAAAAGATCAATTTAATATTTCAGATATGCAAACTCATAATGCACATTATAACAAAAAAGTTTTTTTTGGATAAGAAATTATTTTATACAAGAACTGCCTTAAATATGTGCTTAGATATGATCCAAACATGGCAAATTTTGCAACTTAAGAATCTTACCTTCTTCTTTGGCTGGAGCAGCAGCAGAATCTGCAGCAGCAGGGGCACCAGCAGCAGAGACAGCAACACCTCCAGATGGAACTGAGGCAAGTTTCTGTTGACCTGAAATTTTAGATAACATTGAAGATATTTTACACACAGCAACAGAAAGTAAAAATGTCTAAATAACTATATTAAAGGAAAATCATTCTTTTATAAAACTGGAAATAAGAGCAAGAGATCTTTGCAAACAAAACAAATCAGGATGTAACAGTTTAGATTGCAAATAGGCAAATACTTTCACTGTGATTTAATAATGGACAGTAGATTGTGCAAAATTTTTAATTAGAAAAATGTTAATATGAAAGATGGGCATTAAAACCTTGCTTAAAATTAAATTTTTTTTTGACCAACTATAATTTCCAAAAATCAAGACAGAGAACCCCCCCCCCACACACACACACACACACTTTTAAAAAAAGTAAATCAATCTGTAAAGACATGGCTAACAACTGAATAAAATCCAAATGAGAAAGCAGATTTGCTAATAGATAAAAATTCAAACAAATGAAAAAATATTACAATAGAATTTTACTTTGAAACATACCCATCAATCCAACATATGATAAAATTTTTAAGTGTCCTAGTGTTGCTAATCAGTTAAAGTTCCATTCATTGAGCACAAAACCCAAATCAGACAAGTGTTGGATTATTATATACAATCATCATTTTAGCATCACTAATGAACATCATCTTAAATTTACTGCACATTCTGTGCTTGTGTCAACTGAAATTAGTCTACAGGACTGAATGGTCCACTAACCATTTAATTCTAAACATGCAAGATTATAATAAAGAAAAAATTCATTAAAATTGAGCTAGAAATTATTTCTACAAACAAAATGAATTTTAATGCTTAAAATAATTTTAGCCAATCATCTTAAAAATAATGCAACTAAATATGAGGGAGGGGAGAAGTAACCATATTGTAGGAATTTTTTTTTTTTTTTTTTTTACTAATACTTGCTAACTGGTTAATAGCCAAACAGCAAGAATTATTTTAACAGCATTTCTGATATTTTGAACCTTGAGCCTGAATTTACCCTCTATCTTGGTAAACCAGTGCTAAGGTTTAGGAATGAGTAAATAAAAGTAACAAGATTAAAAGGTTAAATCATATATGAAATATACCTATCAATCGAATATATTGTTAAATGTTGCTATTCAATATAAGCTCCATTCATTGAGCACAGAAACCAAATGAGAAAAATGTTGAATATATAATCATTTTAGCATCAGTGAGAAAAAAAAAAGCAGCAAAATATAATTCCAATTGGATTTTACCTTAATTTCTAAATCTTTTTGAAAATTATATTGAGTTAATTATCTATTTCATGGAATATTTGCTAAATAAATTACATGCAATAATTACTTATTAAATACAGGAAGTTTTGAAATTAATGATTGAATATACATGGATACAGATGTGATTAACTGATTTTTTCCCCCACAAAGCAAACTTTATGAAAATTGAACTTTTCATATTGCCCAATACAGAAACATAATTCATAAAACATTAATGTTATTTCAAATTAAAAAGAACTTACCAGCAGCAATAAGTGCTTCAAGATCTTTTCCTTTCAGTTCTGAGACAACAGCCTTCATTTTATCATTTTCAGCCTCAATACCCACACTACCTAGGATTTTTTCGAGATCTGCCTCAGTGGGGTTCTTGGAACCACCAAGAGTAGCAAGAAGATAAGCGGCCACGTAACGCATTCTGAAAATTTTAAAATATCAAAGAAAGATTCACTTACATCAATCTGAAAACAATGTACATTCAGTTAAACTTAGTCTTTTTGTAGGTAAATGAACAAAACTTTAAAAAATCTTACATTTTTAAAGGTAAATTACAACGAACTAGCAGTATTTACCTATATTACATGATATATAAGACTACATACATAGTTAAAAATAAAGGATGCTTTTAATCAGTTAAAAGATGATTATTGAATTTAAAGATCCTTAAATTTAAATTGTACTTCTAAGGTCTTTTTTAGGTTAGGTGACTAAAATTATTTCTTAGTCTGACACATGGCTATAAAAGTAAGTGCAAATAAATATCAAGTGGGTAAATGCAGTATGTGAAATTAACTTTTTTACAGCAAGGTAAAAAAAAGTAAAGTTTAAAGTGTTTTAGTGTTGCTAATCAGTTAAAGTTCCATTCATTGAGCACAAAACCCAAATCAGACAAGTGTTGGATTATTATATACAATCATCATTTTAGCATCACTAATGAACATCATCTTAAATTTACTGCACATTCTGTGCTTTTGTGTCAACTGAAATTAGTCTACAGGACTGAATGGTCCACTAACCATTTAATTCCAAACATGCAAAATTATAATCATAAGGAAAAAATTCATTAAAATTGAGCTAGAAATTATTTCTACAAACAAAATGAATTTTAATGCTTAAAACAATTTTAGCCAATCTTAAAAAATAATACAGCTAAAATAGCCAAACATTAAGAATTATTTGTTAACAAACCCTGGGCTAAAAATGGCAGTCTTAGCTATGTTGAAAAGATAGATTTGTAGTGAATCTGACAGTATGATAAAAATGTGGAAGATTTACCCAACTTTCCACATTTTTATCAGTCTTAGCGATACAGATATCTGAGTTTTTAATCCTCAGTCATCACTTAGCATCTAATAATTAATACAGTTGGGACAATTATATAGGTGCTAGGGTTTCATTTGACAAGCTGATTCTCCAACTGTCCACATAGTCCAGTAAGGAGTCCATGTTGTGTTGCAAGCCACATAACCACTTTGGTTGCCACTCAACCACCATCCTACCCTCAAGCATTGCAGATCACCACCTATGACCAACAGGTGGCCTGGTTTGGGTGGGTGGTGGTTTGGTTGGTTGGATTTACGGCATATCAACCTTTGTAGGTTATTTAATGCCAAATCTATTTTATATAAATAATCAGTTCTATCTCAATTTAGTTTATCATAAATATGCCGTTTAAATGTAAAAACAGTTAACTCTCAAAACCACAGTTCTATTTGACCCATAGATAGGACCCTATCAGGTGCTACCACTCCAACAATTGTTTGATTAGAAAGTTTTCAGGATTTTTTTAATTTTTCACAATAAGGTTTTTCAAAAAGCAATATATTAGGGGAAATTACTGAGATCAATTTTTTTATAAGATTCTTGTAGTCTTTAGTTAAAATCAATACAACAGAAAAAATTAACTGCCTGCAGTTAATTAGTTAAGTACTTTAAAATAGAGATGTAGGGGATCTTTTTATGTATTGAAATGAATCCAGAAACTTAATTTCTTTAATGGAGTTAAAGCAATGATGGTTTCAGCCAACAACTAATATATTTGAAAATGATCATACTAAATCAAATTCAAGTTTTAAAGTGAAATAGGCCAAAGTGGGGGTCTGGTTGAAACTAGAGCCTTATTTGTGTCCATTCTCAAAAAATATTAATTAAATAGCATTTTTTAGACAAATTTGACAAATACTTCAAAGCAATTCATCCAATCACTAATTATTCAACGACTGAACTAGTATGTAAAACACCTGGAATGCATTTTTTTTTTAATTTACTGAGGGGAAAAAAAAAAAAGTTGAAGTTGTCAGATATAAACCAATCTTTCATAAAATGTCAGACTGGGGCGGTAATCAAAATTCATCATGAAACATTTAATCTTACAAAGTTTGAGTCGTCAACCAAAAAACATCCACAACCAAACTGATTTTTTTTTTCTTTCAATAAATTTAATTTGTGTGCAGTTTTTAATATTTTCTTAGCATTATTCGCTATAAAATGCGCTAACATTTAAAATCTGCACAATGTTATTCCAAATGGTGATAATTGTATTTTCTGTTGGAAGGAATATTAAAAAATCTAACTCAATTACTGTTTATGTAAGGTTTCTTCAAGTTTAAATTCCCACCAAATAACTTACTGAATAACTGATAATAAAATAAAAGCAAGGTTAAATGTCAGAATAAACCAATCTTTCATAAAATGTCAGACTGGGGCGGTAATCAAAATTCATCATGAAACATTCAATCTTGCAAAGTTTTAGTCAACAATCAATAAAAACAAAAAGGACAAATTTTCACAATTAAGCAGATTTTTCTTTCAATAAATTTGTGCAGATTTTCTTTAAAACATTTATAGCATTATTCACTCTAAAATACACTAAAATTCAAAATGTTATTGCAAATGGTGATAAATTGTATTTTCTGTTGAAAACAATATTAAAAAATTTAACTTAAATGTAAGGTTTCTTCAAGTTTAAATTCCCTCCAAATAACTTACTGAATAACTGATAATAAAATAAAAGCAAGGTTGAATTTGTCAGAATAAACCAATCTTTCATAAAATGTCAGACTGGGGCGGTAATTAAAATTCATCATGAAACATTCAATCTTGCAAAGGAAGTTTCACTGGTAAAAGGAGAGAGAAAAATCAGTTTTCCCAATAAAATTACACCAACTTTCATAAACAAAAATGTCTAGGGCAATAATACTATTCTTCTAACAAATTTTAAATACTTAATTAGCCTTGAAAAAGGATTTTAAAAAAGAAAAGAAAAAAAGGCTGCAATTTATTAATGACTTGATTTTGCTTTCTAAACCAAAAAGAGTATTAAGTTGTATTTTCTGTTGAAAGAGATCAAACTATTTCATTACTGATTATAAGCTTTCTTCTGTTTAAACTTAACATTTTAAAAGATAAAGCAAGGTTGGATTTGTCAGATATATACCAATCTTTCATA
The DNA here is from genome assembly GCA_963585895.1 of Sepioteuthis lessoniana. Taxonomy (NCBI): domain Eukaryota; kingdom Metazoa; phylum Mollusca; class Cephalopoda; order Myopsida; family Loliginidae; genus Sepioteuthis; species Sepioteuthis lessoniana. Next base: position 20,504,079 of record OY757933.1, read on the forward strand.
AAATGTCAGACTGGGGCGGTAATTAAAATTCATCATGAAACATTCAATCTTGCAAAGGAAGTTTCACTGGTAAAGGAGAGAGAAAATCAGTTTTCCCAATTACACCAACTTTCATAAACAAAAATGTCTAGGGCAATAATACTATTCTTCTAACAAATTTTAAATACTTAATTAGCCTTGAAAAAGGATTTTAAAAAAGAAAAGAAAAAAGGCTGCAATTTATTAATGACTTGATTTTGCTCTCTAAACCAAAAAGAGTATTAAGTTGTATTTTCTGTTGAAAGAGATCAAACTATTTCATTACTGATTATAAGCTTTCTTCTGTTTAAACTTAACATTTTAAAAGATAAAGCAAGGTTGGATTTGTCAGATATATACCAATCTTTCATAAAATGTCAGACTGGGGCGGTAATCAAAATTCATCATGAAATGTTTAACCTTGCAGAGGAATCTTTACATAATAAAATCTACTAAGACTTTAGTAAGTGATATTTTTCTTTAAACAATCCATTTTTGATGACTTAAACACTAATTAGTCTAAAAGTAATAAAAGAAAACTGGTATAAAAAATATACTTAATTTTTGTTGTCTAAACCAAAAAGTATTAAATTGTATTTTCTGTTGAAAGAAATCATTTCACTATATAAGACTCAGTTCATTAAATTTTTTCCTAATTATCTCACTATAATAAAGTTCACATTCATAAAATGTCAGACTGGGGCAGTATTTAAAATTCATGAAAGTCAATCTTGCAGAGGAGTATTTCATTTTAAGGAGATAAACTTGAAATTAGAAAAAAAAATTTTTTTCAAGTAAAAAAAAAAAAAAAAAAAAAGCAAAAAAAAAATTTTACTTGATATCAGACAGGATGGGGTATATGCACGAATTAGTTCTATTTTGTTTAAATCAGAAAGGAAGTAGAATCTCTTAAAAAGAAGTACTATATTTTACTAGCTTCATTTGTTACTTTTTAACTCCAAATATTTATAAAGGAAGCATGGTTGAATTTTTCAGAATAAACCAATCTTTCATAAAATGTCAGACTGGGGCGGTAATTATAATTCATCATGAAACCATCTTGCTTCAGGAAAAAAAAAATCACTCTACAGCAGGAACGAATTTTTACATATATAAAAGAGAAAAAAAAGGGGGGGTCTAACTAGTATGCAAGAGTTTTGAAATAAGCTTTGATTTTTGCAAATATTTCTTCCGATTAATGAACATACTATTATAAGCTAAATATTAAAGATAGAACTGTTGCTGTGTATCAGACGGTGGTAAAGTAGCAAAATTCTGAGTACTTGGTCATTCAACTAGACATCAGATGTTGGTACTTTATGTCATCATATAAACAGCAACAAAACTTGAAGTTTTGTTTATTAATTTTCTTTACAAATCTTTTTTGATGACCGACTATTGCTAGAATTTAAGACTAGATAATGTCAATTTCAATAAGTTTAGAGCGGGAGTAAAAAAAAAAAAAAACACACAAAAAGTTGTGCGCATGTGCAGAAGTATTCGCTGTCATAGAAGTGAATAAAATTCAAGACTTTTTGTGCAAAGCAATACGTTCTTTCCGAGACCTTCCCCTTTTCACTTAGATTGACCATATTAACTGTTAACAGTTTTGTTTTCTTTTAATAGCCACAAAATTTGCTTCGACAAAAATTTTATACTGTGCAAATAAAGTTTATCTTGCACTTGAATTCTCTAGAAAAAAAATATAACATTGAAACGATGCTTTAAATCACATTGGAAAATGAATATTACAAAACTGTAATAAAACCCTACAAAATCGCTTTTGTTTAGTATTCAATAGCAATTTTTTTTTTAAGCGAGTTAAAAAATTTACTCGATATCAGACAGGATGGGGTATATGCACGAATTAGTTCTATTTTGTTTAAATTAAAAGGAAGTAGAATCTCTTAAAATGAAGTGCTATATTTTACTAGCTTTGTTACTTTTTAACTCCAAATATCTATAAAGGAAGCAAGGTTGAATTTTTCAGAATAAACCAATCTTTCATAAAATGTCAGACTGGGGCGGTAATTATAATTCATCATGAAACAATCTTGCTTAAGGGGAAAAAAACATTCTACAGCAGGAATGAATTTTTACATATATAAAAGAAAAAAAGGGGGTGGTCTAACTGGTATGCTTGTGTTTCGGCCGTAGTAACTTTCCGGCCATCTCCACTGGTCCATCATTATTCGGTAATGTGGAAATTAAGAACTGAACTCTGAATCCAGAAATATGAAACAGTTTACAAATTTTTAATGGTCAATTTGGTTATGGATTCTCCTGAAAACTATACGACTAATATCAATTTTGGTTTGGAATAATTAATTGTATAAAAGAATGATCAATTTTTAAAAAGACGAGAAATTTAAACTTACTTTCATTAAGTTAAATGTCATCCAATGGAGTATAAAAAGATAGATAATTCGGTAAACATTGTAAACCCAATAATATTAACGATAAAATTGCTGCTGTGTATCAGACGGTGGTTAAGTAGCAAAATTCTGAGTACTTGGTCATTCAACTGAACATCAGATGTTGGTACTTTATGTCATCATATAAACAGCAACAAAACAGATTTTAATATGGAGACAAAGAAAAACCCTTTTACCAGAAACAATCTGGTAATCAAAAAAAATTTTACGGGAAAGCAAACGTAGGAAAATTTACAGATGAACTCAAGACTAATGTTAAGACTTTGCGCTACCTTTTCCAAAAGAATGGCAATGTATGTTAAATGTGATAATGGCAATTTTTTGGTTTTACCGCAAATAACATTATCCAACTACGGCCACAATTTTACAAAGTATAGACTTAAAAATGGCGGGATTGGAAAAGTTTTTAACTTGAGGATTTTTTTTTTTTTTTTTTTTACACAATCGGTTAAGCACTGAAGAATCGATTGAAACGAGAGCGGCATATTTTAAGGGGAGGGGAATTTAGTCGCCTTCGAAAATCAAGTCTATTACATTTCCGACCTGTTGAGAACCTATGGTGAACTGCTCTTTTTAAATTTCCTTGACAATTTTTGGGGGAATTTTTTTTTTAAAGAAATTTTTAGCTCTATCGTGGGGACTCGCAGAAATTGTCCATGTCTTCTGAGAGATGAGATGTTGAAAAAATAATATTAAACAACTTATGAGGGAAATACACAAGATTTGAACATTTTGTAAAATCTAATACAATGATAATGCTGCTGGTCGATATAATGATTATACTGCTTTTAAGCGGTCAACCGCGCACATGCCTAGACATGAAATTTTCGATGAGCACCGGTCGGTGTGCACTTTACAAGACATTTACATAGCAAATTGACCCCCCCCCACCTTCTGGTCTTCAGATCGCCAATCTGTTATTTTTCTTAAAGTCTTTCTCATTGACAACCGACCGACATAATTTTGGGCATTTAAATATTATTGAAGAAAATGATTTACTTACTCTAATAAAAATAGTGAATGTAGACAAATTTTTTTAACATTATCTCAGAAATAAGTTTTCTTAGTCTGAGCAAGCACCAACTATTCTATAAGTTTCAGTAACCTTTAGCAATTTATTTTATATCGTAATTGTTAACTTACAGGAAATACCTATATTTTCTGTAAGCACGTGTCGTGACTTAATTTATCAAGCGCTAAAAACGGAGCAAAGCTCGTCTTAGTGCCCGCGAATTTTCACATTCATTATAGCACAATTTGACACCATAAACTTAAACAGGTTAAGTAAAGGCTCTTAAATGTGCACGATTTTAACTGCTTATGTCCCATAAAAATCCTGAGCAAATATAACCCATGCAAAAAGAGAGTATATCGAGGGAAGGCTATAGAATGATTCGGTTTGAATATTGCGATTATAGAAAGGGGTGGTCTTTCGTGAAAAAAATTACGATCACTTAAAATAATAATGGCGGTCCATAATGCCAAGAGGTTTCCTTCGCTGAATATTCATTTGGGTACACAAAAGATAATTGGAATTAAAATAAAAAGCAATTTTACGAAAAATACTGCATCCGTGCATTTATTTTATATAAATTGGTGTATAATTTATACATTTAAAATAAACCGCCTAATCTTGTTTAAGTGAACTTTAATTTGGATTCACTAGACCACGTGGTGGCCATATTTTTAGTTATTAGATTTAGTTTTTATTCAGTAGGTAAAATGGAAATGAAGTTTTAATAAATAACGAATTTTAACTATCGTTGTAATTTAATAACGAATTTTAACTATCGTTGTAACAAATTTATTTTTAAGACCAAAATACCATATTCAATTAGTGCTAAAGTTGCTTATTAAAAAAATGTCGTTTCAATGGCGACTGTAAAAAAGGTTATAAAAAAACCTTGAATATAAATTAAAAACAATAAGATTATTAATCATTGGATTACAGTAGGGAATCCCAACCTATGTAAAGCATTTTTTTCAATAAATCTCTAACAAGGAGTAAAAAAAAAGTAGTTTACTTACTTTAAGTCTGTCAGAGACACGAAAACGTGTATGTGCCAAGCAAATGCAAAGTATGAAAAGGGAACGTATCTTCTCGATGTTATTTAACCACGTGACTAGTGCTTCGTGACTTTGCAGATGCTAATTTTTTAGATGGAAATAATTATCTATATGCACTCGAAATAGAATTAAAATAATATTCAAAATAAAATGAAAATAATATATTTTAAAAATGAAAATCTATTGGATTTTATTCTAACCCACGGTCGTAATCGTGGATTACGGAAATACCCGAATAGGTTTGGGTTTACACGGAAGTGTTAAGATCAATTACTCTAACTACCAACGTAAAAATGAATAAAAGCTCTTGAATTAAAACATGACTTTATCTACATATATTGAGCAATTTTCATTAACAAAATACAAAATGTTTTATATTTGAATCTCAGTCTTGTTTTACTTTACACGATATAAACAAAATAAAGTTCATATGGGCTTAAAATAAATTTTGCTGATTTAAAAAAATATAAAATTCTTCTTAAAAAAAACTAGTGATTTCGCACAATTATCTCCGTAACTCGTGCAGGATTTACGCCACGGTATTAAACAAATCAATTAATTAATTAATGTTTAAGTTGCTAAATGAAAAAAATAATGTAAATACTACAATGGTCCCATGCTTTTTTTTACGTCATCGATTTTGGTTTGTGAAGACTCTCACGTAGAGATAACGCTAAATCTTTATTTATTCAATTAAATATTATCATTACTAGTAGTAGTATTGTTATTGTGGTCGTTAATAGAAATAATGATCGTAGAAGAAACGGCTTCAGCGGTCAACAGCAATGAAAGAGCAGGGTTGAGTAGACATCACAAAATCAACAGGGCCACAGCTGTACCATTGTACCAACATTCGCAAAAATACTTAGTTTATAATTCTAACTACAAATCAGCTCTTTTATTTTGAATAACCTTAAATGTATAAACGTTAATATTCTTAAATGATCTACTTTTTTTATTGACTAGTATTTAAATTAAAGACCTCAACATGTGTAAACCAAATGTTTGATGGTATTTGTCCTCTGTCCCACCTACAGGACGAGTATGGCACAAGGCCTTTTTTAAGGTGGGTCTGGGCACAGGGCCGGAGCCCACAAGCTCCAGGCATTTCCCAAAATGCCTCTGACCTCGTTGGCATTCCCCTAAAAGAGGCGTCGGGCGATGAACCAAACCCCTCCAAATAGGGTTAAAGCCTGGGGGGACAGCCCCCTGAGGCCAGAGGTATATCCAGTAACAAGACACACCCGACCTGAACCGCCCATCGCATCACGGCCAGCTGAATGTGTCCCATCAACTGGATATGTCGCTAGGAAAAACAGATTTTCTTAAACCATAAACAAAACATGTATTTATTGATACAACATTTTTGAAAATGATTTCTAATTAGTGCAAAAAAGTTTCTTTCATTTTATCTGATATTTGTTATATATATGCGAGGTTCATTAAATAAGTTTTCAGACTTTTTTCATATGGGCACTTTTATTGATAGTACACACATGAAACTCTAGTCCCCTTCGAAGTAATCTCCTCCGGCTGCAATGCACTTGTTGTACCGATCTAACAACTTTTACAAGGCCCCATGGAAGTCCTCTTGTGTGAGCGTGTCAATGACCTTCGTAACTGCCTCCTTCATCTCCTCAATTGCCTTATAATGACAGCCTCTGAGCTTAGGGAATAATATAGGATACACATTTTTTCTAGTCTTAAAATAAGCAATAAAAACATACTTAAGAACATTCTAGAAATTTAGGATCAAAACTGCATTAGCATTTAAATTACATTTTTATATTTTTCAACCAATCAGCTAAAAACATAGAATAGAACATTCTAGAAAAATAGGATCGGAAGTGAACTAACAGAAAATATTTAGGCTTGAAAATAAAATAGTAAAATACAAATCTGATTGGTCAATAAATGTCTACGCGCCAAAATTTTAGGACGATTCTTTGATCCACCTGTAGGATATAAATAACACAGAGTTAGGGAGCCATACACACAAGACAACAAGCTTACACACAAACGAAGACACAGATGAAGACAAGCCACTAAGCCGGTAAAGCAGTAGCCAATACATTCCGACAAATTCCTTTCCTTCCTCAACTAAAGTTCATGAACTCTCTTCAAATGGCCGAGAATTATATTCAAAAGAAAAACCCGACAAACTTTCTTTCATCAATGCGACATGCTGTCGCCACAGTCATAAAACCCGCCATAAACTTAATGTAAGTAAGAACGACTTATTTACGGACTTCGTTAACATGAACATACACACATCTTTCAACAAATTTATTCTCTTCTTGTCAAACTTTATTTTCCAAAAGGCCATTTACACATCATGTATTTTATTTGTTTTCATATTCTGTTATATGCTTATTAAATTGTTTGTTGTTTAATGTTCGTTGTGTTCTATTCCATTTCTTTTGCGCGATTGTAAAGTTTTGTGTTGTATTTGTGGTGGGAATAATTTAGAGAGCAATCTACTGAAATAACCAAATTACATACTCCCCCCACAACAACCAAAAGTCACAGGGAGCAAGATCTGGACTATAGGGATGCTGAGGAACTGTCTTGATGCCCATCTTGGTCAAATAGTCTGTGACAAGGATGGAGTTGTAGACTGGTGCATTGTCCTGATGGAAATGCCACTGACCCGATTTGAAGAGTGCTGGCCTCTTCCCTAGGAATCTCTTCCTGAACTTCCTTAAAACCTCAACATAGTAACCCTAACCCTAACCCTTCGGCCAATCAACTATGATGTATTGACTTCCTTACTCCTCCAACACCTCTCATCGTCCCTCACAGACTCCCTGCCTTCCTTGAATCTCTTATGCCACTCAAAAACTGATGCTCGATTCATGCAAGATGGTCGAAAAGCAGTCTGAAGCATTCCATACGTTTCTGTGGCATTATTTCCAAGTTTAAAACAAAATTTTATTGCATATCATTCTTCTAAAGTGTCCTCACATCCAGATTTCAATTTTGAAATTCACCAGCTGTGACAATCTGGGTTTAGTAGGGTGTATTCCAATTCCTGCTGTAGCTGTTCATTTGTACCTGAAATCATGAAAATTGGTCAGTCATCTGATAAGATGTATAGCAATAACATTTTCAAGAGTCTTTGACAACTTTAAATGCCTGTACAAAAAAAGTCACTATTGAATGCACCACGTATATATATATATATATATATATATATATATATATATATATATATATGAAAATGTAGAGAGATGAAAAATCACTTGGTTTTCTTATGATGATTTTATTTGCAACAATATTTGTGGACTTTTTTTTTTTTAGTTTCTCATCTTTTTCATTTCATTCAATAACTTACTCGCCCTGATGAAGGTCTGAACACCAAAATGTTTAATCTTGGCAAATATTTCTACAGATAAATCAGCCTCTGCAGCACCTTTCAAATATATATATATATATATAAAGGCTTTTGGTTTACATTTGCTAAAAAAAAATCCTTATTTACCTAAAAAAAACATTTTTGTTTTTTGGTTTTTGTTTTTAAAATTAAATTACCTGACTCTATTTAAAATTTCATTTTAATAGACAAGAAGCTTAAATTTTTTGGTTAGCTACAAATGCAGATGTCAGCAACTTATCTGCCTTGTTCAATCCTGGTTTATCAAACTGTGAATCTTGAGGATGGATTAACTTTAGAAAAGTGTGAATATCTCAATACTTTTTAACTCCTTTTGAAACTAATTGCCATTTGTAAGTAATAAATGCAATAACTGAACTTTCTTAAGTATTTTAAGTACTTGAATTTCTAAATATTTAAACAACTTATAATCTTTTCTTTTTTTTTTTTATTTATTGCAGACTTTTTGTCCTCATCTTGGTAGTTTTTGTGTTGTTTCTTCTTCACTACGTTTCGGCCAAATTTCACCTCTGGCCTTCTTCAGGTGATTAACTGCGACCTCGGATAGGAATGCAATAAATAAAAATTTAAAAAAATAAAAATTAGTTCTCAAATTAAGAAGCCTCATCTCAAAATGATTCCAATTAAAGACAATAACTTATAATTTAAATGCAAAGACTGTAAAATATAAGAAGATAATCATTCAACTAAAAAAAGATTTTAAAAATTTTATCCATTTTGCTTAAATTAGGAAAATTAATCTATAAAGTACATTGTATAAATGATGTACCAAAGAAATTTAGACTTTTTGTAAATATGCCAGAAATAAAAAATTAAAATAAAAGAGATTATCTTGCCAAAGGAATGGATCTGCTGAAATTTCATGATGATAACGTCAAGAATTAATAGAAGAAGTTCCGAACAATTTCTGGCATATAAATGACTCTTCTCAAATTTATACCCAGTAAATTTCTAAAAAGAGTCGAAATGGTTATTAACTCTGCTTATTTTACTTGTCATTGATAAATGCAACAACTGAAATCTCTTATATTAAGTACTTAAATACCTGAATCATATTTCTATAATATACTTATAAAGTATATTCCAAAGTTTTTGAACAAATTATGATTTTAATTTCTCTATATCAAATATAAATAACTTGTAAAATATAAGAAGATAATTATTCAAGATTCAGTAAAATGCTATCTTTTTTAAAAGCTTTTAGAGAAGTAGCTAAAATATTATTACAAAAGATAAAAGCAAAAGTGGCAGAACATTGATATTTTCCTAGTTATTAACAAAGCAGATTAAGATGTTATCTTAATCAATGACTTCTTATTGTAATTGTTATGACCTTAAGCAGATCTTTTACTACCAGGATTTTGTACTTAGAATTGGTTTTATAGAAAAGCCAGCCATTGGCCTAATGAGTAGAGTGTTCGCTAATGGTCAGGGAGACTGAGGTTCAATTCCAGTCATACAAAAGACTCAAAAAATGGTAGTTGATGCCCCTTGCTTAACATTCAACATTATAAGATAAGGATCAAGGGTAAAGTGAAGCAATCCAGGGAATGGAGTAGCACCCTCCTCTACGCCTTGGCGTAGCAGCTGTTGACAAGGAAGCCTTCAGGTCACTCTCAACTAAGGTTGCCAACTTTACTTAACCGGCTCCTTGGTCTAGTGGGTAGAGTGTTTGCCAATGGTACAGGAAACCTGGGTTCAATACCAGGTCACGTCATACAAAAGACTTTGAAAATGGTACTTGATACCTCCTTGCTTAACACTCAGCAATATAAGGTATGTATCAAGGGTAAAGTGGAGCAATCCAGGAAAAGGAGTAGCGCCCTCCCCTGCACCTCGGTGTAGTAGCTATTGAAAAGGAAGCCTTCTGGTCGCCCTCGACTACGTTTGCCAACTTTACTACTTACAGTATAAAATAAAAACGTAGCTAAATTTCAACTTCTTTCTTGGTTTGGTTTGGTTTGGTTTGTTGGGTTTTATGGCATATCAACCTCTGTAGGTTATTTAACGCCAAATCTATTTTTATGTAAAATAATCAGTTCTATTTTAAATAATTCAGTTTAGCATAAATACGCAGATTAAATGCAAAAATCAGTATAGTGAAGGAAGCATGGTTTAGTTCTATTTAACCCATAGATAGGACCCTTATCAGATGCTACCACTCTGGGCTAGAGTGGACCTGGGAGCGATGGCAATGAAGGGGTACTCCGCATTCCCCAAAGTTCCAGCATCACTGGAGCCTCACCATCAGATTATTTAGTGTTATATCCAGGACACTCATTGGGGGGTCCTACCCCTCTGTAGGTAAAACTTCTTTCTTGTACATCAACTAATCATGTAGATGTTCTTAGAGCTGTAACACTGAGACAATATTAAATAATAATGTTTTTTTTTCTTTTTCAATGTCTTGGCCAGCTTATTCTCCAGTCATCATTAAGTGAAATTTTATTCAGTGTCATACCTTCTGTTGGTCCATTACTTGTATAGCATTATAATAGAAGAATTAACTTATAAAATTCCAGACAAAATTGAATAGACTCGGACACTGAAATATTCTTTCCTGTTGATAGAGCCTCAAATAGCCTGACTATATCTCCTGCTGAGGGGTAAGATCCCTTCCAAAAACAGAGTGGGTGGGGGTGTCCTGAGTATAACATTAAACTGCATCTGGTGGTGAGGCTCCAGTTCTGGAACTCTAAGGAGTGTAGAGTCACTCTTTCATTGCTATTATTTTTAAGTTCATAGACTCAGAATGATAGAATAGATTTCTTTGAAAATTATTTGCATTAGATAAAAATACTTGAAACCATGTATCTATGAGCAAAATATCCATATTAGATTGTTATTATTGTTAGCAAACAAATGATTTTTATTGCTAAATAAGAATAGTTTCTTGAAACCATATAATTATGAATAAATTATTAGTATTAGATAGTAATATAGCAATATGCAAATAAATGATTACCATCAGAATCAAAACTATATACTTGTATATGAATTATCAAATACTTGATACTATATGAGTACAAAAATGATTATTAATAAATACGAATAGTTACATGAAAACATAATTGTGCTTAAATTATTAGAATTAAGAATAGATTCTTGAAGCTATAATTGTTTGAAAATGATTATCAATAGTTGCTTGAATAAAGAGTGGTATCAGCATTAAATAACCCAATAAGGACTGACATGTCATTAAACAAATCAATCGACCAACTAATCAATAAATTAAATCTCAATTGCTTCCATGTAGATTATTTCTTTTAGACCTTATTTGAAAATTGTTTTGAAACGAACCAAATAAGGACAAAAAATTTTACAGTACAAGAGGATCAAATTTATCTTCTGATTTCAACTTTACCATTAATTCATTCTAACCATTTATTTTTCAATATAATCAACTATGTTATAATTAGATTCAAAGATAAAAAGTTAAAATTAAATTCAGAAGAAAAATTTTTAAAGTGTAAAGTTCACCTAATCTAAACTATTAGTCAATGTTTAAGAGTTAAATAAGGAGAGATTTATTGAATCAAATTAAAAAATTAATTTTATAGTTCATCAATTTGACTAATAAAATGAGAATGAAAAACAGATTTTTCCTCATTTGTCTATATTGAACTTACATTTAGAACAACCTTAGATACAAATAAAGAAATATGATTAACCTAATGAGATTTTTCCAACCTTCGGGACTAATTTGCCACTTGGTTTAATTTTTTGGTTTTAGAGTCTTAAAATTATAAAAACTAAGACTTAGAATTACTTCATACAATATATAGTTTAAGAATAAAATGTTAGATTGTCATTTTTGGAAATCATTAATTTCTAGCAGTTTATGAAACATGTGATATAATAGGTAAGATAAGTACATAAAATTCTTCATTTGCTGTAATGATTACATCTACAGTGATACAACAAATTCAGATAATAGACAAGAAAGAAATGAAACAATAACAAAGGTTGTATTCTAACATTATGGAAGCTATTTGGATTATTTCCCCTGAGTAAAATCTTTTGCCACCTGAGTCCTTTGAATATAGAATTGTTTCTATGGAAATCAAATCAAAAACAGTTTCAAATAAAAGAACACCAAATTTAAGTTCTCTATTTCTGGGATACCACAAATCATGATTAGTTAATTGATCTTAATGGAATGTCAATCCATCTAGGGGTATTTTATGCCTCATTAGATTCATTGTATGCTCATGTCATCACTATGTCATCAGCGTAGTTACCGATGACATAGCACTTCTGGAAAATGCACCCGCCCAAGCCAAAGCCCTGTTACATAGTCTGGAACAAGCAGCTGTAGGCATAGGCCTCCACATCAATGCACATAAGACAGAATATATGTGCTTTAATCAAAGAGGTGACATCTCCACACTAAACAGTTGCTCTCTGAAACTAGTAGACATGTTCACTACCTAGGAAGCAGTGTCTCATCAACCGAGACAGACATCAACACACAACTAGCAAAGGCATGGACAGCTATCGATAGGTTATTGGTCATATGGAAGTCAGACCTGACCGATTAAATAAAACGCAGTTTCTTCCGAGCAGCGGTTGTGTCGATACTGCTGTATGGATGCACTACGTGAATGCTAACTAAACGTATGGAGAAAAAGCAACTACATAAGAATGCTGTGAGTAATATTGAACAAATCATAGAGGCAGCACCCCACAAAGCTGCAGCTGAACAGCCACTTACCACCCATCACAAAAACTATCAAAGTTAGATGAACCAGACATGCAGGACACTGTTGGAAAAGTAAGGATGAACTCATAAGTGATGTACTCCTGCGGACCCCTTCACATGGACGAGCAAAGGCAGGACAATCAGCTAGAAACTACATACAGCAGCTCTGTGCCAATACAGGATGTAGCCCTGAAGACCTGCCGGAGGCAATGGACGATAGAGAAGGGTGGTGAGAAAGGGTCAGAGATATCCGTGTTGATGGCGCAACATGATGATGATGATAATGATATATGTTCATATTTACATTTTTTGTGTAGTTATTTCTTAAGAGTTGTTTTTTTTGTTTGTTTTTTTTTGCATTGGGTCCAATCGAATATGAATAATTCTTAGACAGATCTATTTGACCCAGATAGGACCCTAGTAGGTATATTCACTCTGGATCAGAGTAAGACTAGGAGTAATGGGCCACAAATCATGTATAGGTAAATCAAGAATTGTCATGGTAGGGACATTAAACAGTTTATCAGCTATATGTGTAAAAAATTTGCAAACCATTTATAAGATTTCTACATCTAAACCTATGAACATTTAAGAATTATGTTGTAAGTAATAAATAAATGAATATATATATATATATATATATATATATATATATATATTTTAAAAGTTGAACTGGCCCACAATGAGATTATTTTTAAAAAAATGTTTATTTCATAAATGTTTGTATCATAAAATGTTTATTATATTCTTTATTTCATTTTATTTTATTTTGTTATTTCATTTCCTTCTAACATGTTTCAGTTCTCGTCAGAGGAAGGGGGATGTCCTCATGGTGTAATGGTTAAAGCGATGGACTGCGGAATCGTAGTAAGCAAGTTCGAATTCCAGTCGTGCTATTACGTTCACCTTCGGGTAAATACCCTTGGGAAAGGTATGAACCCCCTTATCCTCCCAGCTATGGGTTAAATAGTACCACTACTGCTCTTCTAGGAGGATAGCTTTGGCATTAAATAACCTAAAAAGGTTGATATGCCGTTAAACCAAGAAACCAAACCAAACCAAACCAAACCTTCGTCAGAGGAAGGAATGAAAAGTTTTCTAGGTACTTTTTTTCAAAAAAATTTTTCCATCCCTCAATGTATAACTATTATGAGGTGATATTCTCTTATTAAAATTCTTAGAACAGCCATTGTATGTTTGTTTACAATTTTCCCATTTTATTATGTATATTACATTTTTTGAGTTGCAGCTTAAATTTTTATTTATAATGAAAGTTTTTTTAGAGTCTTTGCAAGTATATGATTGTCATTCTATTATTATATTGCAAACCCCACATCTTTTATTTTTGCATTTATTGACCCCATTAATGTGTTGTTCCCTAAATTTGGAAGAAGTGAGTATTTTCTTTTATGTTTTTGGGCTGTTGATGGCTTTTGATAATTTTAGTTGTATCTAGTATTTCTTTGATTTTGTCATTATGTTTAAGTTCCTTGAGATTTTTTGTTATTTCTCTGAATAGTTCTGGGTTGTTTTTATAATAGGTTGTAACATATGTTAAGAGTTTTTCGTTGTTATGTTTTTCATGGGATCTGAGCTCTTTTAATGGTATTTTTTCTGCTATTTCTATCCCTTATTTATAAGAGTTTTTGGGTATCTTCTCTAGTAGAGGTTTATGTAGAGTCCTTTAAGGCAATTTTTTTTTAGTTTCTTATTTGTTATTATTGTACATATTCTCTGTGCTAGGGTATAAGGGATGGATTTTAAGCAGTTTTAGGGGTGATTACTATTAAAATGGAGATATCGTTGGGTATCTGTTGGTTTGTGGTAGATGTCTGTTATTATTTCACCATTTTCATTTTTGATGAGTATGTCTAAAAATGGTAGTTCCTTGAAGCTATATTCCATTGTAGATTTTATTTTAGGGTGTAGGTTTTGGAGTGTGTTGCGCAAGTCATTAATGTTTCTCTGTGTACAATTCCAGACTATGAAACTATCATCTAAGTATCTCTTCCATCAATTAGTAAATTCTTTTTGTATATTTCCATTGTATTTTTTACCTATGATTTCATATAAACTTTCTTCCAAAAATGCTAAGGTAAGAGTAGCATATGTGAGAGCCATTTTTGTTCCCATAGTTGTTCCTAGGGTCTGAATTTAATTTCTGTTGTGAAAATGGAAAGAGTTATTATTTAGGATTAATTCTTTACCATATAAATTCTTTGTTAAATCTTGGATCTAGTATTTCAGGGTATTTATCAATCCAAAATGAGATAGCTTTTATTCCTAATTCATAGGATATATTGCTTTATAAGTTCGTAATGTCAAATGTGACTATGAGAGTATTGGAATCAATTTTTAGGGGTATGGAGTTTAAAAATTGTATAATGTCCCTTATATAGTTTTTTATTTTATTGTATAGTAAAATGTCTATTAATTTACTGAGTTTGTTTGCTGGGTATGACGTGCCAGCTACTATGGGTCTAAATTTGAGGTCATTAGGGTTTGAGATAGTTATATATTCAGATTTTTATGTTTCTATATATACATATATAAGCTTTTTTACTATTTTATCTCTAAAACACATATTCTGGCCAATAAGTACCAACACATGTAAACTGTAAGATCAAAAAGTATTAAGAGAGAATCTTTAAATCTTTTTAAATTCTAAAAACTAAATAAAGACATGTACACAGCTGAGCAATTTGTATAATAATGTGATGATGTTTAGACAGTTACCTAGATCAGTCAGTTCCAATTTGAAAAGAAATTATGAAATCAGTCTTGATACTTTTTGATCAGCAGATTTTGGCAAAAAACAGAATATTGCAAGTAAAACACCCTCCATACTTACCAGGTATGCTTAATATAATGAATATCATCTTAGGAAATGAATTTACTGACCTGAGTTCAAATCCTGGATGTGGTTGTTTGCATTTCACTTCACACTAATGCCCTTGGGAAAGGCATGAATCCATCTGTTCTGTTCCCCAGCTATAGGTAAATAGTTGGACAGACTGGATTCTTTAGCCTTGGTTAGGCAACCAGTCTAGAAGGAAAAACCAGTTTTACTTCACCTAAAAATCTTGTGTCATATCTTACCCAAAGTGGAAGGGTTGGGTAAAATTATCTCCATGCAACGTTTCCTAACCTGAAAAATTTCAAGGGTAAGATATGAGGATGTGGAGAACATTAAAAAATTTGAGGATGTGGAGAACATTAAAAGATTTGAGGATGTGGAGGACATTAAAAGATTTGAGGATGTGGAGGACATTAAAAGATTTGAGGATGTGGAGGACATTAAAACATTTGAGGCTGTGGAGGACATTAAAACATTTGAGGCTGTGGAGGACATTAAAACATTTGAGGATGTGAAGAACATTAAAATATTTGAGGATGTGGAGGATATGTTTTATTTTTTGTTCATTTATGTCTTAGTAAATACAGCTTCATTCTCACTTCATTTTTTACAGACTTTGTATATCTATTCTCTATATTGTAATAAAAACACTCTTTTGAAGTAAATTCAATTATATTACTTTAATGACATTTCATTCTCTTTAGTCAAGAATTGCTGGTAAATAAAAAATCACCATGCTTCCACTCTTTTTTACCTGAGGTCATAATTCTGAAATATCTATTCTGTGAAGCATGCTATTTTTTATATTTGTTTTAAGTTAAATATTATTTATTGAAGTATAAACATCCAATTTTTGTTTATTATTTTATGAGAAATTCAGAAATATATTTTTACACTAGTAACCACAATAGTAGCAATCAAACTTCTTATCTTTAAGCTTTTGAAAAAGAGAAATAATGAACTCAGTCATCAGTAGCAGAAACTACTTTGGAAGATGGCAAGATTTTCCGTTTTAACAAATGAATTACTATTTGCAGAAAGGGGAAAAAAACCTGATCAAACACCAAAATGTGCAATTTTGACTTCATTTTTTTAAAGTGTCATTCATATTGTGAACTGGTCACCCCATTTCTTTGATCTAAAGTCATTAAAAATATTTTGCTTGAGGTCAAAACTGAAATAACCATGAAAGTTGATATGCCATTAAACAAAGAAACCAAACCAACAAACCAAAAAACCACCCAACCAACCAACCTACTATTTTTTAAATAAGTTTCAATCACAAATTTTCAATGTTGATAACTGAAATGGTATGGCTGCTGCTGAAGCTATTCAAAAACATATCTCTAATCTGATCACTGCTTCTAGCACCAGCACAGCTGCAATTTTGAATACAGGAGATCATTTTACTAGACACTTGCATTTAAAAATCCACTGTAGTGATTTGACATTATGTATGTATACACAGAGTAGGTGGTGTAGTTTAAGCAGCAACAAGATGTGAAGACCACAAGTGCTGAGGCAAAACTGAGAAAACTTGGTCTTTGTGCAACAGGTGCAACATATATCTACTGGATAAAGTCAATTATTTTTATTTGAACTATCAGTCAAACATTAAATCACTTTGGTCACTGCACTAATCTTTGCTATTCTGGCTAGCTTTTTGCAAAACTAACTAAAACTTTTTTGAATTACACATATTACAAACATTGATTCTTATTACAAGTTTTTATGAATAATTGGTATGTGAATGAATAATTGGTATGTAAAGGAATAATTGGTATGTGAATGAATAATTGCTATGTGAATGAATAATTGGTATGTAAAGGAATAATTGCTATGTGAATGAATAATTGGTATGTGAATGAATAATTGGTATGTAAAAGAATAATTGGTATGTGAATGAATAATTGCTATGTGAATGAATAATGAGAATAGATATTGTTAAATTACATATTTTTGTTTCTTTGTTATTTTACATAATTTTGCATATTTAGAAATATCAATTTCAGTACCCTGCTGATTGCTATTATAATTTCATATAAAATCCTTTGGCCTAGACATTCTAAACATTACATCAATATGTATATGGTTGGTTTTACAGCACATTAATCCTTATTAGGTTATTTTATGCTGAAGACAAGGCAACAATTATATACAGTACAAAAATAACTTAATAATCACTCCAAACAAGCAAACAGGTCTACTTAACTGATGATACCCTAACAAATAATACTCCTCCAGGTCAGAGTGGACCTGGGAGTAATGGCAATGAGTTAGTGACTCAACAATCCCCAGAGTTCCAGAACTGGAGCCTCATCATTGAATGAAGTTTAGGAACATATCCAGCACATACTTTTTTGGAGGAATCTTATCCCTCTGCAGGAGATGCAATCCAGCAACCAAGCAATTGTCACATTTGAATTGCTTTGTATAACCTGTACAATACCTTCTGAAATGAAATGGAAATGTTATCAGAATATCTTAATATGATATCCAAAAGAATTTAAGAAAAAACATTATTTTTCAACATGTAATAATTTTAAAGAAGAAATAAAATAATCCTTCTTCAACATTTGGTTGCACACCTTTTGACAATGATGACTGCCACCGATGTTGTTTTTTTTGAGAAATTTTGTGGAAGAAGCTTATAAATATTATAAGCTTCTTTTGCTAAATTTCTCCTTTGCAATTTGTTCAATGTTAGTTGGATTCTTTTCCTTAATAGCAAATTTAAGTGAAGATATTGTTGCAAAAGATGAATCAATTACAATTTCTTTAGACATGGACTTTTGTTTATTACCTTAGAATTTCTTTTTGATTTGGTAGTTTGAAAGCTGAAATCCAAGTCATTTGGAACAAAGGTATAAAGTTATATTTTGTGTTTGGGTCTCAGGTGTTATTCAAACTTTTTCAACTGTGCAAACTACTTCTTAACTTTTTTAGAGTGATTGTTTCAAATTTATTCACAACTCATTGCCAATATGCCATTTGGGTTGACCTCATAACATTACCTGATAATATATTTTTATGTTTTTACAGTATGTCAACTCTGGTTGATTCATTTAATACCAAAGTCATTTTTAAAGCGATTATATGGTTTTAAATTACTAATGATAATAATTTGTAAAAAAATTATAACTTCAAGTAATTATTCTTAATACAAATAATTTGTACATAATTATATGGATTCAAGTAAATATTCCTATTTTATAATAGCAATCATTTATTTGCATAGTTATATAATTTCAAATATTCCTAATACAAATAATGTTCAACCATATGGTTTCAAGTATTCCTAATACTAATAATTTGTATATAGTTATAAGGTTACATATATTACAAGTAATTTTAAAGTAACTAATAATAATCCTTTATAAATTATAAATTTAATTGTAAATTATAGCTTCAAGTAACTATTCTTTATACAAATAATTTGTAAATTATCATATAGTTTCAAGTATTCCTATCTAATACAAATAACTTTCAAACAGATCTATTTGATCTATAAATGGGACCCAAACAGGTACCACCACGCTGAGACAAAGTGGAACTGGAAGTAATGAAGAGGTGATTCCACACTCTCTAGAGGTCTAAAACTGGAACCTCACCACTAGATGCACTTTAGTGTCAAACTCAGGACACCTCGTTTTTAGGGGGGAAGGTCTTAACCGTGTGATGGGTATGCAGTCAATGCCTAGCTAACAGAGCAGAAAGTAGAAAAAGTACAGATTCAGAAAAAAAAAAAAAAAAAAAAGGTTTTGAATAAATTTGATTTGCTTTCACAAATGTGAGCAAGATGTATTTTTATAACTGACAACTTGGATGATTGTATATACAAATGAAAATTGGTATAATAATGTTTGACAACATACTTCATGTGAACTAATATCTTTATTTTATTAATCCTTGTAGGACTTTAATATTTGTTTATAGAATTATTATATATATTATCATTAAATATATTATCCTACAGAATGATTCTATATGTTGTAGGAGGTGCTTGTAGTAAAACGGTTATCATTGTAGAAAGTGAACTTTGCTACCTGATTTCAAATCTTGAATGAGGTTGTTTGCATTTTACATAGCATTAATACCTTTGAGAAAGGTAGGAATCCAACTATTCTCCCACCAGCTATGAGTAGGACAGACTTTGTTCTCGAATCTTGGCATGGCAACCAGTCTAGGAGAAGGAAAACTCTGAATTCAAACCAGTAGACCTAGCACAAGACACACTACACGAGTGCTCCCACAACCAAATGTGGTTTCAAGACCAGTAAAGGAGAGATATATGTTGGGGAATGGAATTGTCTTCTTCATGTGCTAACATATACGATGCCAAGAAACCTACGATAGTTGTATATTTTATAGAAGGGGTTGAAAATCAGAACAATTTGTACAACTCCACAAGTTTTATTACTAGAGCAAATGAAACAGAAAAGAGGAATCATTAAGAAATGAGTTACAAAGTGTAAATGAAGGTGTATATATAGAAAAGTTCTTTATGGCATGTATGTGTGTGTGAAGTTTCTAAGTGGTATGAAACTTTGTGAGAGACTAACATATTTGAGATGAGTTCCTTTAGTTGTTAGTTGTATAGAATTATAGATATGTCTGTACGTATAAAAGTAAGCTCAAGTCATTGTGTACTGTGCACTATTTTGTAGTGTAATGTTCAACATTCCACATTCCACATGGTCCGTTGGTGATGAATGTCCCAATCTCAGAGGGATGAGACAGGTCTTTGCTTCTAAGTTATACTGTGTGAGAAAGAGAATCAAGTCTTTGCACTATTTTCTTTTATACTAGGCTAAGTTACTATAGTAATACTATGGTGTTGCCAACTAGCAATATTTTGTAGAAGTCCTTTGGCAGACAAGGGAGGTAATCTTACATCCTTTAGAATAACATTAAAAAAGTGACCACTAAACAAGCATTATTGTAGAGACTCTGCTTTTAATAACTTGGAGACAGTATCAGGAAAGATGTTATCTTGAACATGAAGAAATGAACAGACAACTTATGAGGTATATTTGAATAACATATTTTATTCAATATATAAAACAAACAAGAATGATTAGGGAAGGTCCATCAGTAGTTACTGCAGATTTCTTAGAGCTTAGAAAAATTCTTAGGTTGTAATATCTTTTAAAGACAAGAATGCATAGATGTGTATGCATAAAGAAAGAATCAGTTATTGGTTTTTGGTGTTTCAGTCATGACCATTGTGAAGAGCTGTAAAGTTTTTCCACATTTTTTACTTTTGTTGTATTCTGTAAGGCTTGTCCTTAGTTTGAAAATGGGGGAAAATAGAAATATTTCAACGTAGTCAAAACAGGACCATGAAAAATCTTGATTTATTATAGAGGATATGTCAGCTTTTGCTGGAAAAGAGATGACTTGGTTTTATTAACATAGCAGCCATTTGCATTATGACAATGTTTAATTTGTTTCAGCATTTCTTTACAAGGCATACAAAGAAAGAGAATTGATATTTTACATTTCTGCTTTTTATATATGAATTGTTTCCAAAAGAAATAAGGTATGGTTTCTATAGTAACAAGTTTCTTTGCATCAAAATTTGTTCAAGGCTAAATAATTAAATATTTTCCACATAAAATGATTTAGCTGGTCACTCTAACAATTTTTCATTCGTTATTCTATTGCCTAGCTCATTTCATGGTCAACAAGCAAGAATCAATATTTCATTAAATTTTAGCTGTTGGTAGCCAATAACTATTACCATCAGAGTGTTACTAATTCTAATTAATGTCAGTAGAGTATTTTGTCAGTAAAAAAGTTACTTTTTCATCCGCTTGGAAATCCAAATATTAGAAAATACTGTTGAAAATATGAGCATGTACATTTGTGTCAAAGATACAAAATAATGTGATTCATTTTGGATTGTCTTAAAATCTTGACAAATCATTTGACATTTTGTCAAGGTTTTTGAATGTCAATTTTTTATAATAATTGAAACTATTTTTATAGGAGAATTGTCTTGAAAGTAATGCCTATCAAGTCATTACTCCTTTAATAGTGACTTTACATGTGTAGAGTAATTCTTTGTTGTTCCAACCACTTATAAAAATAGTTTAATTGCACTTGCTTAATGTTCATCAAGAGGACTTATAATTCATAGGTTTATGTTTTGTTACATATAATTCATAGGTTATGTTTAGTTACTTGAAAGTTTTTGGCACGATTAGAATTTACATGTTGTTGTGATAGTAACATTAAAGTCCTAAGCAGTCCTTTTTGTTTTATATTGTTGTAAGCAACAACTTAAGTAGTTAATAAATGTACACACGTATTCAACTCCTTTTCAACTATCAACACTCCATACAAAGCATGTAAATCCATTAATCTATGTCAGAAATTGGATTAGCTGTGTTACTCAGACCTCATTTAATTCAGAACTCACCTATAATGGAAAGATTATCCACACCTAAACCAATCAAATTCAAGCAGGAAAATTTGTCTGATGACTGGAGGAGGTGGAAAGAGGAACTAAAACTATTTTTACAGGCAACATAATCAAAACCCAGAAGAGTCCAAACTTTCATTTTACTAACATGTATAGGAGAAAAAGGAAGAGACATTTTTTTATGTTCAAGTTTAAAAATGACAACAATAAAGAAAATATTACAAAAGTAATTGAGAAATTTGACAATTAATGCAAACCCAGAAAAAGCTTAACAATAATAAGAAATAAGTTTTTTATTTGCAAACAAACAATTAAAGATTTGATGATTATGTGACAAAACTAAGTTGATGAATGAGTATATGTGAATTCAGGGACTTATGCAACTCCTCAATAAAAGACATTTTAAAAGTAAGTCTCAAGGTTTTACATCTCACAAAATGCCTACTTAGGTAACCTGACTTTACACTAAGAGGAGCAATTCAAGTTGGTCAGACTGCTGAAAAAAAGAAAGGAAAGCTAAGGAATTCATAGTTTCCAAGATTCCAAAAATGGACATTTCCTTTATTAAACGTTAACATAAAAACAGACCTGGAACATATCTTCAGACTAACCATAATGAATATAAACATGACAACACAGCAAACAGTCCCATATTAACTCCTTCAAATTTTGTGCAAGTTCTTACATGGACAATGTCTGGCATACAAGCAATGCCCAAAAAGCAACTGCAAAGGACACTTTGCCAGTTGCCGTCACTCACAAAAATCAGTGCAGCAAATAGAAATATATCTTGACTCATCTGACTGACTCAAACCCAGATCAATCAAAGTTCTTCCTGAGCATGATCAATGCCATCATGAAACACAACTTTCAAATCATCTACATTTTCCATGACTCACTCAACTCTGATAGGCAAGTTAAACTCTGGACTGTAGATCAGACTCTGACTCAAACCCAGATCAATCAAAATTCTTCAAAGTTGTAATCAAGTCAGTACTACTGTATAGTTGCACGACTTGAACTCTAACAAAATGCTTTGAGGAAAAGCTTGATGGGAACTACACCAGGATGCTTCATGCAGTTTTGAACAAACCCTGGAAGCACCACCCTGCAAAAATTGCAGTTGTATGACCACTGACCTCCCATCACACAAATCATCCAAGTATGTATTTACCAACCCTTCCACATAGGCAGGATGTGACACAAGGTCAATTTTTAAGCAGAATTTAACAGGCTTGAATTCAGAGTTTTCCTTCTCCTGGACTGGTTGCCTAACCAAGGCAAAAGAACGCAGTCTGCCCTATTATTTACTCATAACAGGAGAGAGAATAATTGGATTCATAACTTTTCCAAGGGTATTAGTGTTATGTAAAACAAACAAGACATATTGAGCACTGCTGGAGATGTAAGGACAAACTCATAAGATACATTCTCCTATAGACTCCTATACATGGTTAGCCAACCAGAAAAAACTTACATGTCCCAGCTCTGTCATCTAAAGGACCTACAAAGAGTGAAGGCCAATAGGGACGGATAGTGAGAGAGAGTCAAAGGAACCTTTGGAACCTTCCTTGATCATGATAATGATGATATTAAAAATTTTATTCAATCAAACACCTCTAAAAAAGATCTCAGCTTTCATATTGGGACAAAGAGCAGTATACTTTTTATCTATGATACGGAAATATTCAAAATGGTCTTCACCTGTACTAAACCATTTGTGCCATTTTTGAACCAACTTGTCAAATCCATTTCAGAAAAGTCTTTGGAGTGCTGCAATATTGGGTAGCATCCTCTATTTAATCTGTATCATTAAAGCACCATCCCCAAATACTTCCCGTCATAAGTCAAAGTTTGAGGATTCCAGATTGAAGCTGTTAAACAGATGTGGCACGAATGACCTCCCCACTTATTCAAGAAGCTATGATGCTGCTAAAGAACTGTCAGATAAAGTTTCTGTGATCTTTTCTAACAAATGGCTTCTCAGAATTTCTGGGGTGATGCAATGCAGCAGTTGCTATTCAATGTTGTTTCACACTGAAAGAAATCAAATAAAATTAATTCCTCCTCCTCCTCCTCCTCTTCCTCATCCCAGGAAACATTCACCTTGATTTTGCATGTTGAATGTTGGTGTTTGAAGTTCTTTGGTCTCGGGGAGGTAGAGTGCTGCCACTCTATCGACTGATTCTTTATCTCTAGGTTATTCAAGTTTACCTAGGTCTCATAATCAGTGTAAATATTATGAAAAAAAGATGTCTTTGTGGGCTTCAAATGCTTCCAACAGTTCTGGACACATATTCAAATTTTTCTCTTCAAAATCAGCTGTTCATTGACGAGGAATCCATTTAGCACCCACTTTCCTGTATCCAAGGTTATGAATAATCTGTTC
The DNA here is from genome assembly GCA_963585895.1 of Sepioteuthis lessoniana. Lineage (NCBI taxonomy): Eukaryota > Metazoa > Mollusca > Cephalopoda > Myopsida > Loliginidae > Sepioteuthis > Sepioteuthis lessoniana. The sequence goes on from OY757933.1 coordinate 20,528,368, forward strand.
AACTGCACTGTGGCCACAACCAAGTTCTTTAACAATCTTTCGGACAGTGATACATTGGTCTGCACGTATCATGTCATTCACCTTATTTTGGTTTTCTTCAGTGGCTGCTGTTAATGGCCTTCCACTACGTGGTTTGTCTTGAACCCTAGTTTCACCTTCTTTAAACTTTTTCACCCATCTTCTCACATTACTCTCATCAATTGTTGCCTCACCAAACACATTTCTGAGTCTTCGGTGAATATTAACAGCAGTACATCCTTCTTTGGTCAAAAACTCAATAACTGCTCTTTGCTTCTGTTTTACATCCATAGTTATGTAACACCTGAAAATACAGACACTGTCAGTTATGTAATAAAAATTAATTTATCTCATGCTACAAAAAAATTACATTTCAATTAGGACTTTTAGAGAAAAAGTAGCAAACATGCATTACTTTCAATACAAGCATTGTATATAAAAAAAATTATAATTCCATTTTTTGGTATAGATTGTTAGAATATATTCTATTTTATCACTTAAAACAAAAATCATATCTCATAGGCTATCATTAAAACAGATATTGAAGTATTTTTTATTGACTGATTTTGATAGCATATCACACTAAAGTAATTCTATGTTGCAGTATAAATAATTTTCAAACAGATCTATTTGACCTGTAGATAGGACCCTAACAGATACTACCACTCTGAGTCAGAGTGGACCAAGGAGTAATGGAAATGAAAATATTTCTTAAGTTACACATTACAAATCAAGAAAAGAAAATCTCTATTCTTCCTTTTGCTTAAATGTACTCATACATAGAACAGTTATTATACATACATATATATATATATATATGCAAATTTCATTAAACATAATAGACATTTTATGCCTACATATTCTCTTTTGGATCCGTTCGAATTCCCGTATTACTTTTATCATATTCGGGGGGAATTGATTTAGGTATTGTCCATAGTTGTATGTATCCCTAGTACTTTCTGCCCGACTTTGGGCCATCATCAGGGGAGAATCTGTTACAAAAGTGATGTAACTTTTGTTTTAGCAAATTACTACTGTGTAAGGACGTCTTTGCTGTTGGAGATTATGGCACTTGCTTTTAAATGTAATTCTGTAAGCAAGCGCCATAATCTCCAACAGCAAAGACGTCCTTACACAGTAGTAATTTGCTAAAACAAAAGTTACATCACTTTTGTAACAGATTCTTCCCTGATGATGGCCCAAAGTCGGGCAGAAAGTACTAGGGATACATACAACTATGGATAATACCTAAATCAATTCCCCCCGAATATGATAAAAGTAATACGGGAATTCGAACGGATCCAAAAGAGAATATATAGGCATAAAATGTCTATTATGTTTAATGAAATTTGCATTAACGAAGAAATGCTGCCTAAATATATATATATATCTATATATATATATATATATCTATATATATATATATATATATATATATATATTTTTAAATGAGTTGGTCCTCAAAGAGATTTGTATTTTTTAAGATTTATTTATTAATTTTGTTCTTACATACATGTATGTTTCCAGATTGTTGCTTTCGTCAGAGAACATATATGGCACAAGGCCTTGTTAATGTGGTACTTAACGAGACTTGAACTCACTCGTGTTTGCAGTTTGAATGGTTGTCAGTTGGTTATGGAGGTCACTCCTCTCTTTTTCTTAGAGAATGTTTACTCTACCCCTCATTTGCTTTTGATATTTGATAAGTTTTTTCATTGTGTGTGTGTGTGTGTGTGTGTGTGTGTGTGTGTGTGTGTGTGTGTGTGTGTGTGTGTGTGTGTGTGTGTGTTGGAGTGGTTTCAGATTTCACTTACAATTATTTTTTCTGTGAATGTGTGCCTTGAGATTTTTGTGTGTGTGAGTGATAGTGTAGTTTGAAATATACTGAGAATTATTTTTTACTAATAATTTTTGTGTGTGTATATATATACATATCTATGTATGTTTGTGTCCATTTGTGTGTGTATGCATGATTCATGTTTTGTTCAACTTCGGTTTAAATTTATCTATAAATTTTTTTTTCCTTTATTTGAAGTAGGGTGTAGTCATTAGTTTGGTATATGGGCATTATTTTAAATCCACCTTGACTACATTTATATATTCAATACATTTAATTTTCTGTTTTCTGTTATTTTGATATTGCTCCTGTGAAGTGATATCCTTGTATTAAGGGTCTGTGTTGACCCTACGTATATTTCTTTGCACTTGCTACATTCAATTATGTTTTTTGAGTTGCAGCTTACATTTTTATTTTGAATTTTGTTTCTGGCTTTTTAAAGGTATAGGATTTCCCTTTTATGATTATATCATATATTTTACATTGTTTATTATTGCATTTGGTAACCCTTTGTGTTGTGTTTTCTCTGAATGTAGAAGAGGTGAGTATTTTTTAAAGATTTTGGGGTTGTATCTGGTTGTATAATTCATTTAGTAGGTTGTGTAAATCATTTAGATGATTGCTTCATATTTTGGAAATGCTCATGGGGAGACATTAATAAATTACACAACCTACTATAAAACCAACACCTCAAAATAAAATTTACTATGGAACACAGAATAAAATAACTACCATTTTTAGACATCCTTATAAAAAGCTTAAATGGCCAAATCATCACAGATATCTACCACAAACCCACCAACACCCAACAATACCTCCACTTCAAAAGTTCCCCCCCCAAAAAAAAACTGAATAAAATCCACCTTATGCTCTAGCACATAGAATACACACAATAATCACGGATAAAAACCTAAAAAAAACTCACCTTAAAGAACTACACACAACCCTAAACCAGAGAGGATATCCAACAATACTAATAAATAAGGGATTCAAATTAGCAGAAAAAATACCACAAAGAGAATTAAGGAACCTGAAAAAGCACAAAAATGAGAAACCCTTAGTATATGTTGCAACCAACAACAAAAACAACCCAGAACTATTCACAGAAATAATTTAAAAAATCCAGAAGAACTTACAATGACAAAATCAAAGAAATACTAGACACAACAAAAATCATTAGAAGCCAGATACAACCCCAAAATCTTAATAGTGAGTTTAGGTCTTATTGAGTACCCCATTAAAAAGGCTTTGTGCCATATATGTTCCCTGACAAAAGCAACAAGCTGGAAACATACACATATGTAAGAACAAAATAAATAAATAAATTCTAAAAAAATACAAATCTCTTCGTGGACCTACTCATTTAAAAATATTTCTTTCTGTCTTTGGCTCTACAACAAAAATTTTAATATATATATATATATATATATATATATATATATATATATATATATTAAAAAATATAACATGAAAAACAAAATCTTATAGAATATTTGTTTATCTTAATGCTTTGATCTCTATAAGCTTTATCAGACAATGATTTGGAAATTTTTAAAAATCAGGAAAGAATACAGAGGAATGTTGAAATTGTCTATGAGTTTGTCATGGTAATGAAATAAGGAATGGTAATTATTTTGAAACTTTAAAATGTAGGAATAAAAAATGTTTGAAAAAAGCATACATCAGTTATTTAAGCTATGATTTGAAAATATCCCATTATTTGGTGTAATTGATTTCTAATATTATTGTTTTATTCTCAAACATATTAGATGCAATACAATGAATAATTTCATATAGAAATCAATAAAAATAAAATAAAAATAAGAGTAAGGTGTTCTTATTTAGTTTTGTTAGTCTTTCTAATTCAATATATTTTATTACATTAAAACTTAAATAGTTGCATCTGGAGGCACAGATTTTTGCTAGTATGTCTTATAAATTTTCATAGTTATATTACATGGGTTATGAAAAAATATATCTAAAGGCTCAAAATGTCAAGAACATCAAAAAATGTCAAATTCATACATATTGTCATCTTTGATAGCTACTGTTACACTCATGCTACATATCGAGCTGGCTAGTTGTTTTTTTTTATTATCTAAGTCAGTAACAATAAAAGTTAATCAAGTGACATTCATTTTCATAGACAATTAATATTTTCCTTATAATCTTTGAGCATATATTTCCAAATTTTCTTTTAATATTATTCATGTTCCAATTTATTATTATTAGCAAAGGGAAAATTATTACAGTAAAATTATTAAAACCAGATTCAGATTGATTTTAATGGCATGTCTACCTGTCTAGAGTTATTTTATCATTACAGGTCAGTAAATTGTGTTCATTGTACATTTATATTTACATTTTTTGTGCAGTTGTTTCTTAAGAGTTTTTTTAGGG
>OY757933.1:20537622-20731957 GCA_963585895.1 Sepioteuthis lessoniana
TAACCAACTTTACGAGAGTCTTTATTTATGCGTGTATTAAAAATCTAAGATTCGGTTAAAAAACGGAAATGAGCAAGAAAAATTCAAAACTTTTTAGAATAACAAAAATATCTTATCGCTCTGTCGGCGGGGTTTAGAAAATGCTAACTGTATGTCTTGCTGAGGGGTAAGATTCCTCCCCGCGAGTATGACACTAAATTGTACATGATGGTGAGCCTTCGGTTCTGATCTGGAGAGTGTGGAGTCACTGCTTCATTACCATTACTCCCAGGTCCAATCTGATTCAGAATGGTACTACCTGTTAAGGTTCCATCTAAAGATCAACTAGATTTGTTTAAAAACTATTGGTATTCGATAGTATCATGTAAAAAAAGGAATAACAGGACCTCTTTAGAAATAACTACACAAAAATGTAAGTGTGAATATGAAATAAATGTGATTCCCTAACCTCTATTGCCCAGTCGGCTGGGGCTGTAGAATACACCGACTGCTTCACTACAGAGGAGTAAGACCCCCCCCCCCATAACGAGTGTCCCGAATATGACACTAAACAATCTGATGGTGAGGTTCTAGTGGTGCTGGAGCTTTGGGGAATGCATAGCACCCCTTCATTGCCATTGCTCCCAGGTCCACTCTGGCCCAGAATGGTAGCACCTGATAGGGCCCTATGTATGGGTTAAATAGAACTAACTGCATACTTATGCTAAACTGAATTGTTTGAATTGGAACTGTTTGATTAAACTGAATAGCTTGAAATAGAAATGTTTTTGACAAATAAACTGTATGTACATTTAAACTGTGTGCTTATGCTCAACTGAATTGTTTGAAATGGAACTATTTTTGACATTGAAACTCTACTTACACAAAATTGTTTAATATAGAACTGTTTTGACATTTAACTGTGTGTAAACAAAATCTGTACTTATACTTAACTGAATTAGCTGATTTGGAACTTTTTGAATAAACTGAATAGCTTAAAATAGAAATGTTTTTGACAAACTGTATACTCATGCTAAACTTTGACAAACTGTATACTCATGCTAAACTTTGAAATAGAACTATTTGCATAAAAATGAATTTGGCATTAAATAACCATCAATGGTTAATATGCCATAAAACCCAAACAACCAACCAATCCCTAACCTCTAGACATGAAATAACCTTTAGAAGTGTTTACATACCATTAAAATCAATCAAAAATATCTAAATCCCTTGTACAATTAAGAATAATCATAATCCAAAAGTTTAATGCCTGAATAAATACTGCATCAAAAAACACATTTTGAAAAACTAAAATGTTTACATTTCTTCTCTTGCTCTATCTCTTTTTGGTATAATGTATGGAGCACATAAAGGGTTTTTCACTGTTGTGGCAAATTGTTGGCAAATTTTGAGGTTTATGTCTGATTCCTTTTGTTATGTTTTGACCTTCGACCCGGCCCCAAAAAACTGCTATTCCAAGGTGATGCACCGGAAGGAAGTGACACATTCCAATGGCCAGTAATTGAAAGAGATCGCGTGGGCGGATTAAGGCTTATAATATGGGACAAGGTGAAGGTCCCACTGTGCCAATACAGACTGATGCACCGGAAGAGAGTGACCTCTGAATTGCATGACAGTTATTTCCGCATGATGACGATTAAACATTCGATTTCAAAGATCCAGTGGGCGATCATGTGGGCGTTGAATTATTATTTAACTCAGTTGAGTTTGAGTCCAAGAAGCAGTTGTTAGTAGAATTCCAGACAGCTAGAGACCAGATGTGGTAGGGAGGGCCACACCCGACCGAGGAGGCCCTCGGAAACCCCGATGGAGTTTGGGGTCCAGAGAAGATGCTGATAAGATGCAATAAAGAAAGCCAGCCTCCAGCAGTGGGCCCTAGGCCTCCGGTTGAACAGCACTAAAGAACAAGAAAGAGACAACGTGACGGTCATAACAGTGGGGTCAAGAAATTACAGTTTATGTTCGGTCTCCAGCTCCCTCTCCCATGCAACCCTTGAACAACCCTTTCGAACCCTTGCAATAAAGTGAGAGGTATATATTTTTGTAAAGAAGTCTTCCTGCGTCTTTGTCACTGCGTCCTTATTTATTGCGTCAGTATGTATCCAGCGTATATATGTATATTTCTGCTTGAATCAGCAGATGACAATATAACACTTTTTCTTCTTACTCCATTCACTTGTTATCTTCTTATTTGTTTGTTGAAGCTGCAAGGGAATTAAGTAACAGCAGGAAACAGACCTTTTGACTCAAATCTTATTTTGAGGGTTTATGACTCTTCTGTGATGAAAATGTTTTCCTAAACCAGTAGAAATCGTCATGCTCTCTCAGATAAGATGTTTGAGGACATCATGGAATCATCAGTCTGCTACTAGTGGGAGACACAATGTGCTGCTAAGTTTAGGACTTAACAAGCATGTACACTCCCCATGAACAGTCGAGAGAAAAAAGTGCATCTAAGTCAATGTAATGAAAGCTTCTGAGGTTGAGTTCCTCTTTGACACCAGGAAGCCTCTCTTTTTAGGTTTGCATCTTGTCAGAGGCCTCTTAGGAAACATTTACTTTTGCATTTATTTATTTTACTTTTTATTTCTTTTTAATCCCTACAAATGGTCTACATGCTAGTTTTACAGATCAATACAGAGTCGTGATCTTGATCCTAATTAAATGCTTCATACTTCTGACCTTGTGCCAAACTAAGCTAATCATAATAACAACTGAAAGTTTTTTACCATTTTCTGAAAATAAAGGAAAATTGTGAATAGCACTTTATTTCAGTCTGTGATTTTAGTTTGGTTTAATGGCATATCAGCTTTTGTGGGTTATTTAATGCCATCCTTGTAGAATAGTAATGGTACTATTCAACTCATAGCTGGTGGGGATAGCTCGACTTGAATGTTCACTCGTTTACAGTCCTGAACATTTACCACCATGCTTCGAGAAACTCTCCAAACATGAGGGATATGGAATCAGAAAAAATCTTCCATGTTAAAACAAAACTGAATTTTAATAATTTATTAAAATGGAATTCTTTTCCTCTTTAAATTTAACATCATTTGAAAGAGAACAGAGGTAATATATGTAGAAGAAAAAGTAAATATTGTAAAAAATGGATACTTAAAAATGGTAATAATCCATGAAACTGTTTTATAGCACTGTCAAATAAATGGTCTAATTTTTACTTATTTCCTTGTTGGCCTTCTTTCTAAGCATTGCTTGTTATATATTGTTGACATCTAAAATTCTCATATGCATAATGAAACCCAGCAAAAATGGCACATCATTGACATATTTTTATTAGAGCAATGCAATTAAAATGTTTTGATTTAGATAAAACAATTTCCAGTTCAATTTGCAACTGAATGATAATTTTGTGGGAGTTTCTGTTTGCACTGAATGTTATTTTTTAATCATCCAAATTCTTAATGAAGAAATGCTAATTAGAATTTTTCATTCCTTCCTGAATAGAAACATCAATATCATCTATTAGAAATGGAACCCAACAAGTTCATGTATTGTCTAGTATATTTTAAGTCTGTGTTGGAGCACAAAGCAGGGTGATATTACATAGGAAAGGTTTCAATAAATAAAGAATAGGTAAAAGCAGACAATATGAACAAATCAAGTGAGAATGTGAAAAGATTTTGATCTTTGTATTTATCCAAGCCCTTTGTCACAGGCAGAATGCAAACCATGGTCAGTTTTTAAGTGAAGATGGTTTGAAATCAGTTTCCCCCACTCCTAGATTAGTTGCCTTACCAAGGCTAAAGAACTCTTTTTGCCCTATTTATTTACCCATAGTTGGAGGAGAAACAAATGGATTCATGCCTTTCCCAAATTTTGATCTTTCTCTGTTTAGTTCAATCTGGGGAAATGTAGAAAACTAATTCAGATGATAAATTGGTGTTTATTTATGCAAACCAAATGTAAATTATCTTGAAGAGTCTGACCCACTTACAGCACAAATCTATCAGGTGACCATTCAGTCACATACAGTTGATACTAGATGATCTTTGTATCAGAATCTGTTGAATTCTTAAAGAATCTAAGTTATTGCTATTGTGATGTTGTATAAATAATTATCCCAGGACGAGAGCCCATTTTATGCGCATGTCTCGTTGAATTCTACTCTGACCTGAAGGGACTGACATCTCGGTCATTGTCCTCTGTAGAAGCCTGTTATGTAGAATGTGGATCGCCAAGGGCAGTCTGGCACTTGACACTCCACAAAATAAATCCCGGTCAAGATTCCTATTTCGGGCGTATAATAAACAGACAAATAATGTGGAGGTTAATTTGGGGCCAGACTGACCTCAGATGTTGGTAAGGGGGTGCTAATTCACTTTCACATACACCACCAAGTTCTTTGTCTTCCTACTCCCTCAGATCACGGAAGAACAAACTTCTAGGTTAGATAATATTAACTGTAGACAGATTTCCAAAATTCTCTTGTAATGTTTTAAGGAGCCAATAAGACGTTTAGCGAGAATTAATGAAAGCGGTACGAGGCTGTGACAGGATACATGCAAAAGAAGTCAAATCAACAGAGGAAATAACACACCCAAAAGATTTCAACACAAGGGTGTATTTAAAATATAACAAAATTTTAATGTGCGATGACCAAACAAATAATGATGAGATTTAAGAAACTGTTTTTTCTTCTTTTCTCTTTTCTTTTTAAAATACCGGCAATATTAAGCCAACAGGAAATATCAAACAAAATTGTCTCTCAACAGTCCTTTTTCTTCTTTCTCTTTTTTTCCTTTCTTTTTCTCTTACTTGAGTAACAGTGTCTAAGTCGCCAGACTGATGCTTGTAGCAGTGTTCATTCAATAAATTTAATTATTGGTGAAATAGAATCTTTACTGTCTCTCTTTCTTTTGATATATATAACTTTCCAATATTTAAGAATTGTAGAAGGAAAACGGTTTGAGTTGTACTTATCTTTGACAGGTTCTCAATTTTCAGATTTCCTTTTCTCTTTTTTACGGGTGAGTGACCTTCCTGGAGCTGGTTGACCTCAGTGATCTGGTTCTAACGCTGGCTGTATCCAAACTAAAATTCTTCTTCAAATTTCTCTAACGGGTGATGGTCTTTTTGGCGCGACGAGCCTGTCGATCAATCATTCAACTTTTCCTTTTCTACCACCTCGTCAGGTCATGCCACTTGATTGATCTAGACCTCTTTCGATACATTTAATGTTTATTTTTTTCCATTCAAACTTAATCTTCACTTCTCTAAAGCCCTGTCAGCTGAGGCTGTAGAATGCACCCTTTGCATCTTTGCAAGGAGGTAAGACCCACCACCCCACTTTCCCAGTGAGTGTCTTGGATATAACACTAAACAACCTGATAGTGAAGCTCTCATTCTAGAACTTTTGGGAATGTGGAGTACCCCTTCATTGCCATTACTCCCAGGCTCACTCTGACCTGAAATGGTAGTACATAATAAGGTCCCACCTATGGATTAAATACAGCTGTTTGACCATTGACTGTTTAATTGTTAGTGTTATATAGCAATATTTGAAACCATTTAACTGTGTAAATAAATGAAGTCTAGTTTGTTTAAAAATGTTATCTACAAAATGTGCATTTAATAAATATATATTTAAAATATATATATATACACTAAAGATTTGGCATTAGATTATTTACAAGGGTTAATATACCATAAAACCCAACCAACCAACCACTTCTCCAGGCTTTGTCTTATTAGTGAGGCTTAGAACATGTCAACTGAATTCTCTGCCAAGGGATAAGACCCCACTACGAAAAAAAAGGGTGTTTTAGGTATGATACTAAACTGTATCAGGTGGTGAGGCTCCAGTTTTAGAGCTCTGGGGAATGTGGAGTTCCTCTTCATTGTCATTAGTCTCAGGCCCACTTTGACCCAGAGTAATACTACCTGTTAGTCACATCTATGGGTCAAATAGGTTTGTCTGAAAATTATTAGTATTGAATAGGAATGCTTGAAACCATATAATTGTGTGCAAACAAATTATTATTATTACTATTAAATAGAAATAGTTACTTGAAATCATATAATTGATAATAAATTATTTGTATTAGAGAGGAACACTTGAAATCATATAAGTGTGTGCAAATCATTTTGTTTTACAAGTACTTGATATCAAATGATTATGCGTAAACAAATAAAGCAAGATAAAAAAAAAATGACTGCAATTAAATGTTGAAAATGTAAGTAATTATTATCATTATTGAACATTTACAAATGAATCAAATTTCAGCATTAAATAATCCATAAGGAGTTGATAAATCAAACCAAATCTCTGGGCCTTTGGAATACTGCAAGAGTTTTCCACATCAACTCCCTAAAATGTTAAGGAACACTCCTTGAGCCAACTTGTTGCAGATCAACAAACATATGTTACCACCTTATATACTATTTGTGAGAGAGAATCATTTCAAGAAGACTTGTCTATTTCAAAACTATTACTATTTTCCAGTCACTTCATTGTAACTTTTACACCAAACAGCTTTATGGTACAATCTGTTACCTTATTCAAAAAGTCATTTCATAGCACATTTAGCCAAGCTGATGTTCAATTTCGGGGTGGGGGGGTCTTCCTTCAAGTAGAATCTTACATTGTATCCAGATGCTTGAGAAATCCCAAAAGAAGAATACTTATACAATTTTTGTCTCGACTTATATATATATATATAGTTAAGGCCTCCCTCCTTACTAAATGCAACTTTGTGTCAAATTTCTACTCTTTTAGGAAGGTGGATGAATCCCTTTTTAGCCTTTTGGCTTTTTCTTCCTAATCTTTGATCATTCTTTTAATGATTTTCATTTTGAGGACTTGTTTGTTACTCTTTCCTAGACTGCCCTGTCAGTGGGGTTTCAGATATGCTGGCTGTATTCCATGCAGAGGAACAAGAAAAAGGGGTGATCTAAATATGACACTGAAATGCATCTGATGGTGAGGCTCCATTTCTGGAGGTTAGGAATACTTCTTCATTGCCATTACTTCCAAGTCCACTCTGACTCAGATTGGTAGTACCTGTTAGGGCCCCATCTGTGGGTCAAATGGATCTTTTTTAAAAGAATTTGTATTTAATAGAAATACTTGATGCCATATAAATGTAAATTATTTGTATTAAGAAGAGTTACTTGAAGCCATAATTGTTTATGAAGGATGATTATTAGTTGATTGAGATGCTACAACTGAATCCAAACAAATGACTGTTTGATAGAAATAAGTACTTGAAATCATAAAATTATTATTATCAAATAGGAATGTTAAAAACCATACAACTGTGAGAATTATTTGTATTAGATAGGAACATTTGATATCATATAAGTCTGTACAAAAACCTATCAAGAAACAACTACACAAAATATGTAAAGATAAACTTACAATCAATACAATTCCCTATTCTCTCAGCATGAAATAACTCTAGATGGGTGGACATGTCATGAAAATCAGTTAATCTTTCTTGAAGCTCTTGTTTATTTTGAGAGGACTGCTGATACTGACTTGTTACAACAAATGATTTGGATGGTCTTGAAACAAAAGTTTCTCATAACAAAATACTTAGATTTTTAAGAGCCAGACTTTTTAGGGCTTTCCTTACCAGACATTAAATGATTAGTTTGTCTAAAGAGCCAGCCACCACAACTTGTAGTTTCCAACACATCACATTTAAAAATTTGAGAATGGAGATTTTTTCTTTTCTCAGTTTAATATGAGGTCAAATCATTCCCCATGCACATCATTAGAGGATAGAGCAGTAGTATATCTAAAGTGTTGGAAATAATATATTACTTTCTGCCAAAATACTCTAATGCTTCATGTTCTTTGACTCTAATTTCCTCTAACTTGGTTGAATCATCCAAGAACACCCCTCCTTAAAATGAGTGTATTTAGTTTTCTACATCATCAAAGTATGTTGATTCTCTGACTCTCTCTCGTCATTTGTCCCTATTGGCCATTACTCTTGGTAAATCCTCTAGATAGCATCCAGTGTCCACATAAAGCTGATGAATGTAAGTTAGGTTTGGCTGGGTTAGTCTATGTGTTAGAGTCTATAAAATGTCGTTTATGAATTTGTTCATCTGATATGTATCCATTTTCAAGGCAACTCTATTTTCTATATCACCTCACCTAAATCCATCACTTCTACTAGAGGAGAATTTGCCAATTATGAAGTAGTCCTTTTTGTTTGTTGGAGTAAGTTCCCCTTCAATACCATTACTCCCAGGTCGACTCTAACCAGGAGTGCTAGTACCTATTAGGGTCCCATCTATGAATCAAATCATCATTATGGCATGTTGACAGCAAGGATGGGGGGTGTCCTCATGGTGTAATGGTTAAAGTGATGGACTGCGGGATCGTAGTAAGCGAGTTTGTACTCCAGTCGCGCTATTACATTCACTTTTGGGCAATTACCCTTGGGAAAGATATGAACCCCCTTATCCTCCTAGCTATGGGTTAAATAGTAGACTACTGTTCAAGGAGAATAGCTTTGGCATTAAATAACCTACAAAGGTTGATATGCCATTAAAAACAAAGAAACCAAGAAAGAAAGACAGCAAGGATTTCCCTGTCTCTCTCTCTCTATCCATCCCTATCATCATGTCTTTCAAACTACATTCTGTGTCTGCACAGAGCTGATGTAAATAAGTTCTTGCTTGTTGTCCAACACTGGCACATCCATGTGTAGGAGTCCATTGAAGAACATTACTTAGGAGTTTGTTTTTGCTTCTCCAGCAGTGTCCCACATGTCTTGTTCATCATACTTCAATGTATTTTTTTTTTTTTTTTTTTTTTAGATGGGAGGTAAGTGGTTGTACAGCTGTTATTTTGTAGGGTGTTGCTTCCAGGATTTGTTCAAAATAGCTTGTAGAACAAGCTATGAGTCAAATAGATCTGTTTAAAATTTTTTGTATTTGATAGGACCATGTGCCGAAAAAAACCTCTTAAGAAACAACTACTAAAAAAATGTAAATATGAACATGATTCCCTTACTAATAGGCATAAAATAACTCTAACAGATTGACATGCTGTTAAAATCAATCATAAATCATTTTCTTGGACTAATTTTTTCAGGATTTTTTTTCATGTTGACTTCATGGCATATGAAAGTTCTTCAACCATAATTTTTCTTCCTTACGTAAGAACTGTCCTATTTTCCAAATAAAAGATTGTTTGATAAAATGTTAATGCCAAATTAAAATGTTTTCCTTTAGTTTGTCACATTAACAATTTTTTCCAGTTGAAAAAACTGGAAATAAGAAATGTTTTTCTCTGTAATACAATAAACCAGAAAATGATGTGCAGTTCAGCTCATTTCTAGTAATGTTTTTTGAACCAGTAATTTCATTCTTAGTAACCTGTGTAACGCATTTGATTCCATATTTTCCCACCCCTCTTAGCATATTGTATCTCCTGCCGAGGGGTAAAACCTTCCTTCCCAAAAAATGAATAAAACCAAAGATGTCTTGTGTATGACATCTGATGGTGAGGCTCCAGTTCTTGAGATTAGGGGGAGTGTGGAGTCACTCTTCCATTGCCATGACTCCCAGTTCCACTCTGACCCATAGTGGTAGTACTTATGAGTCAAATATGCTGATAGTATCCTCTGAAGTGGGGTCAGACCTCCATAAAAATGAAGTATCCTGGTTATGACACTAAATTGTATCTGCTGATAATGCTCCAGTCCTTGAGTTCCTGGGAGTGTGGTGTACCCCTTCATTGCCATGATTCCCAGTTCCACTCTGACCAAGAATGTTAATAAAGACGTCCCATCTATGAGTCAAATTCATCTGTTTAAAAATTATTCATATTTAATAGAAATACTCTATGCCATATAACGGTAAATTATTTGTATTAAGAATAATTAGTTGAAGCTATAATTATTTACTAAGGATTATTATTAGTAATTACTAATTATTATTAGTAACATGAAACCATATAAGTGTGTGCCAATTATTTGTATTAGATAGAAATACTTGAAACCATACAACTGGGTACCAATTATTTGTATTAGAAATATTTAAAATCAAATCACTGTGCAAAAAACTTTTTTAAAAAAAGACTAAAAAAATATAAATGTACATAGAATAACTCTAGATATGTTGACAGAATCAATCATTCCATATTTATCAAATGTAAAGAGTGCTCTCCAGTTTTTTCCATGCAGAGCCACACAATTCCCACCAGCCTTGTTTATTAGTTTTATATATATATATACTGTTTCCTTCAATTTTCTTATTTTTCACTAATGTTCCTTAACATTTATTTGGACTTTCTCTCCAAAGATATAATCTCTTCTCCTTGCATATATGAACAATCATACCAAACTTTTCTATTTTCTTTGGATATGACTTTGTTTCTAAAGTTTAACTTCTTAGAACCAGCTAGTTTCTTCTTATATTCTTATTCATATGATATACATGGAGTCTTTTGTAATGTCATACAGGTGTCTTGCTGACACTTGCTTTCAGACATATCGGATCTGGCCATTTCTGTGGATTATTACTTCTTGGCCTTTTGGCTAAGATCAAAGTGAGGTATCTGTGCCAAAAGGTTGAGATGCACCAAAAGTTGGCTCAGTTCTAGGGTGCCATCCCTCCAGGTAGTACCTGACCCCTCATCTACAAAAGGTAAAAACTGGGTTTATTGCCCAGTGCCTGAAGTGTCCTACCTGGGGGATCCTGACAATTTTTATACTTACCTCTGCAGGAAGCTTGCTTCCTGTGTGGCACCCCACATTAAAATCTGATCTTCTGTCTCTTTTGACTTGGTAGTAAGCCAAAAAAAATAATGCTTCTCAGTCTTTTGGCTAAAATCAAAGTGAGGTATCTGTGCCAAAAGCTTCTGGATTGGCTCCAAGGGGCCATCTCCCCATACAGCACCTGCTCCCTTGCCTAATAGGAGTAAGAGTTGGATTTATTACCTGCTGCTTGGAGTGACTTACAAGAGAAATGCTGACAGAATTTTAAGCAATTTTAAAATTCTGTGGGAAGCTTGCTTCTTTTGTGGCATTCCATTTTAAAAAAATGACTTTGTGTCGATTTTGGCTTGGTGGAGAGCCAAAAAAATAAATTGGCTATTTCTGTGGGTTTTCAACTATCATTTCATAAATTCATAGGCAAAAGAAAAATCTTTTCAATGTAAAGCATCAATGCAAGATTCAAAACATACAACTGTTTCTGTGGTTCTCCAAAAAACAAAAAACAAAAAAAAAACTCAGTCTCATTCCTTTACCTGGTTATGTGACTTCCTTCAGCCAATCAATCATCATGCATCTCTGAGTCCAAATTGTTAGTTTTTGTATTTCATTCAGTTCACATGCTGGTTCAAAACTTGATACTGTTGTCAGTCACCACAATTAAAGGTGACTGACCTCAGGGTCAAAACCAGTTAACAGGTTCTGTGCTCAATGACACATTACATTCTCTCAAGCCCAGTCAGTTGGGGCTGTAGAATACACTGAATACATCTTTGTAGAAGGGTACCCCCCCTCCCCGCCGCAACAAGTGTCCTGGATATAACACTAAACCATCTGACAAGGCTTCAGTATTGGAGCTTTAGGGAATATGGAATATCTTTTCATTCCACTCTGACCCAGAATGGTAGTACCTGTTAGGGTCCCATCTGTTTAACCATTTAACTGTGTACAAACAAATGACTGGTGTTGAATTGTTAGTGTTAAATAGCAATATTTGAAACTATTTGTGTACAAAGAAATGAACACTGACTTATTTAAAATGTTACCTACAAACTATTTGTTTACAAATCATATACATTTAATGTATATATGTATGAACAGGATTTAATATTGAATGACCTACTAGGGTTGATATGCCATAAAAACCAACCAACTAACCAACATTCTCTCATAAAGGACTAATTTTCATAAGAAGCTTGTGAAGAATGGTTATACTATTTTAAAAAAAATCACCTTACCGTTGATCGTATGATTTTTTTTTTTCCTAAATGTCTTTCTTGTTAAAGAACAATTTTTAACATATTCTGTTTGAATATGTTTGTCATACTTGTCCTGCAAATTTGTTGAATTATTTAAAGAATACCAATTTTGATGTAGTTACTAGTAATATTAAAAGCCTATATAGTACTATTTTATGCAAATTTTTTATAGTTTACTGACCATAGAATTGATTTAGCTTTAAGAAATAGCAATAAAAATCTGAAAAAAAAATAGATGTATGAAAATAGTCAAAATCATAAATTAGTTAACTTTGTAATCTTTAAAGTATCCAGTTTCAATATTATTATTGTAATTTCCTCATATATATCAGAAACATTTTATCAACTTTCATATGATTAAAAAAGGTAAATATTTTTAGTAAATCAGAAGTGAAATCAAGAATGTATGCTTTTATTTACAATTGGTAAATAACTTTACTTCAATTTTATATTAAGCTCTCTAGTCTTCAAAAAATATTTCTGTAAACAGCTTAAAAAGATCATAACTTGTCATGTAGATGTAATCATTGATACAACTAAACAAATCTTATTGATACAACAAAGTAATAATTCAATTGTGCTCAATAAATTTAATTTTATTTGTGACTCATCAGGAAGCTATATTTAGTTATATTGCCACTTTTTTCTCTTATTACTTGTTTACTAGATATTCTTTGTTGTCTTGATTTCTTAATATCTTTATCATTTTAATTTTTGGATAGTTTATCTTTTATTGCAGTGTATAGGTCATTTTATATATAATGTAGAACTTCTAAAAGTATTTGGCAAAATGAATTACTTTAAAAAACTTGTGGGGAGAATATTGTTAATAAAATCGTCACAAAAGAATTTTAAAAAAGTATGTTTTTGTTATTTTTTAAACATAAGATAAAAGAAATTGTTTTGTCCATGAATATAATTCTCTAATTTATTCAAACTAACATCTTCATCTTCATTCTTTTACTCATGTTTTATTATGCTGTGTATCTTTCCCCAAGAGTATATCATGTTAAGTAACCTTCAAGAAGCCAAGACACCAACTATAATGATAACCTGTATTTCATTCATAACACTTTCATTTTTTTTTTTTTTCTTTTAACTAAATTTCAATGGATTAAGAAAATTCACAAGTCTAACAAATATAAGTTCATTTTATTGTTAATAATTCTATACCCATCTCAAAACTTTGGTCAAAATTGACAAATATTGAATTTCTTAGATTCTAAAAGGAGAAAAATTTGTATTTATTCGGTTATCATTTTTAACAAGTTATGTAATATACTCCTTAAAAACATTTGATTTGGAGTTTCTTACTATTTTTATTAATGTTACTATAAAATTGGTTGATCTAGCTATCACAACTGACTGGGAGTTATTGTTTTATTTTGTGTACTACAAATATGTGTGTATGTATAAACTTGAGTCAGTCAGTTGATTCACTCTACTTCTTTATTTTTGTCATATAATTGATTTCAAGTTCCACACTTTTACATAATCACTATAAGTATGTATATGTAATATATATTACACATACTTGCACACAAAAATTTAATTTTCTTTTCTTGAATTTGTTCTTTGTAGGTTTTTGTCTATGACTAAAGCCACTGGATGATTCACCACCCATCCCACTTAAGACCCAGTAACAATGTTAGTCATTTAAGTTAACACACCCTAAGTCAGTGTGGGTTGAAAACATAAGCATCAGGATATCATTGAATTTTCTTATTCTTCAGGGGTTGTTTTTTTTTTTTTTTTTTTTTTTTTTTTTTAGATATAGTTGATGTTATTTTATTGTGTACATTTTACCATTAAAATGAATATTGCATTGTTATAATTTAAGATTTGTAGCTAAAATGATAATGTTTAATTTTTACAATTTTTTAATAAAATTAGAACTCGAATCTATAACATAATATTTTTTTACAATGTTCATTATTTTATAAAAGATAACTAACTTTTTAAGAATACTTTACTTTTTATAGGTTTCTCATGTTTTTATATTTGGTGTCTTGGTTTATTATCAAAACTATGTTAGAATTGTCCAAAGTTCTTAATGGTCATAATTAGATTTAAACTGCTTTTGAGTGTTATTGCTTATTATCAAGAAGAAATAGTGAAAAATTTAAGTCCCATATGTTGATATTATGATTACGTTGAAAATGAAAAAAAAAAATTAACTGTATATTATTGTGTATCAGTGATATCATTTATATTTCAAATGTATTTTAAAATACCTGTACTTTAATTGCAAATTGTTTTTTGAGTGATGATAAATCTAAAATCTTCAGAAATTGCCATCTCTAAAACAAATTGTTAAAAAAAAGCTATATATATGCTCTATCTGAGATATTGAGAATTTTTTTAGAAATACTGAAACATTTAAACAATGATATATAAGCAGGGATACTTGGCATTGCTTGGGCGAATGTGACTTCATATATCATCTTAAACAAATGGAGATTAAGAAATAAAGGTTTACATAGTTAAGTGTGGATAATTTACATCCTGGTTTTAACAACTAATTTCTTGGTGTTATTCATTTCTAAAAGCCAATCTTATGTATAATTTTATAGAGAAATCAATTAAAATAAAAATCAGTGTAATCTTATGTGTATTATCAAGTTTCATAAATCTTTCTAATTTAATATAATATTTTATTATATTAAAATTCATATACGTGTACTCAGAGGGCACATATTCTTATAGTAATATTAATTGCACAAAGAATTTCTGATGAAATTCTCATAAAATTTAATTTATTACAGGTTTGTGATATGTTTTGTGTCATGTTTTAAGTCTTGTCTTCCTGCACAATTTTATAAATAAATAAAATAAAAAATAATCAGTGCTGTAATCACAATAAAAAACACATTTTTCTCCAAAATTTGGAATAGAAATATCTTCATATGAAAAAAATTTAAATCTTTATTTAATAATTGCTAAAAATTTTATTAAAATTCAATTATTGGTCAATTTTTGGTGTTATTTATATATATATTTTTAAATTACTATGTTTCATGCTTAAAATTTTGCTGTGCTAGGTTTACACTATGTAAAGAATTTTTGAAACAAAATATTGTTTTCTCAAAGGAAATCAGAATTTTTTCTAATCTTTTTACTAATGACACAAAGTATTAATCAATAAAACTAAAATTCATTAAAGTTTGGGGATGTTTTTCATTTCAAACTAAAAATAAAGTTTATGACTTGGATTTTTATAGTTTTTGTTTTGTTTTTTATTTAATAAAAAGAAGATTATTTTTAATCTTTACTTTGCCCAGTCGGCTGGGGTTGTAGAATACACTAACTGCTTTTCTGCAGAGAGTTAAGAGCCCTCCTAAACACGTGTCCTGGATATGACACTAAACAATCTAATGGTGAGGTTCCAGTAATGATGGAGCTTTGGGGAATGCAGAGTACCCCTTCATTGCCATTGCTCCCAGGTCTTCTCTGACCTGGAGTGGTAGCACCTGATAGGGCCCTATAGAACTAAACTGCCTACTTATGCTAAACTGAATTATTTAAATTAGAACTGTTGGATTAAACTGAATAGCTTGAAATAAAAATGTTTTTTGACAATTCAACTGTATGCTAAACCGAATTGTTTGAAATGGAACTGTTTTTGTCATTGAAATTGTACTTAGGCTAAACTGAATTGTTTAATATAGAACTGTTTTGACATTTAACTGTGTGTAGACTAAACTGAATTGGTTGAATTAGAACTGATTGATTAAACTGAATAGCTTGATATAGAATTGTTTTTGGCAAACTGTACTCATGCTAAACTGAATTGTTTGAAATAGAACTGATTATTTGTATAAAAATGGATTTGGCATTAAATAACCTACAAAGGTTTATATGCCATAAAACTCAAACAACCAAACCAAACCATTTTATCTTTACTAAGACTAGTGACATTTTCAGTAGCATTATCTTTAAAATTTGGAATATTAGAAAAAGACTAGAATCTAATTAGAATTTTCTATTAGTATGTCAGGAATTTTTCTTACTTTTTAGTTTTATTGTTTCAAAGCCATTTATTCATTATTGCCTTATGTTTAAATCTATTAAATGTTTCTTACATTGACTACTTGTATTGAAGCACAATTGATTTTCCTCTCTCTCTCTCTCTCTCTCATATATATATATATATATATATATATATATATATATATATATATAACCCATCCCTAAAAGTCCGCTAAAGAAAGAAAAAAAAAAAAAATTGATAAAATAAATTTTTTTAGCTGAAACTTCCTTTTTAATATCAACTCATTGTATCACATGAGTGCTTAAAATTTCCATCAATATTAGACTTGAGTATATTGGTGGCAAACTTAGTCTAACAGGAAATGTAATTCTTGACCCAACTTTAAATCCTGGATCAGGTTGTTAGCATTTCATTTAATGCAAATGCTATGAGGAAAGGCATGAATTCATCTGTTCTCCTCCAAGCTGTGGGTAAATTGTAGGGCAGACTGTGTTCTTTAACCTTGGTTAGACAACTTTTCTAAGGAAAGGAAAACTGAATTTAAAACATCTTTATTCTGCTTAAAAATTGATTTTGTGTTACATCCTGTTTGTGGCAGAGGGGTTGGGTAAATACATGCTTGACTTAACTATATTTTTGCATTCAAACTTCAGACTTGTTGTGTAGCAGCTATACATGGTTTCGAACTTTCCAATAAATCTTTGTTTCAAAATTTTTAGTTGTTTATTTGTTAAGAAATTTTAATTTTTTTTTTCTTAGAAGTTATTATTTCCCTTTATGTACAGACTATATATTAATGTCTTGTATTTAAGTTGTTTTATTTCTACTACTGGTATTAAAAAAGTATAAATATATCTTAATTAGCAAACTTTATTCCAGGCAAACTTGCTCACTAGTCAAAATCAATATAGAATTGTAATTATATTTTATTCATTTCAAAATACATTAACATTTTGTGTGGGATTTTTCAGACTGTTATCCTCATCTTTATTATTGTTAGTTGTAACACAGCATTTATCCTCTGGCCTTCCTCAGGTGTCCCTTGTTTACCTGGGTATAGAAATGATTCAACATGGGAGATCATTTTTAAAGTTTGACTGTTGATCAAACAAGGGGCATTCAAGAAATATGAAAATGTTATTCAAATAAATCATTTGAATAACATTTTCATATTTCTTGTGAATGCCTTGTAATTATTTGAATGAGTTACATTAATTATTTTTCAATTCCTTTTTTAATTTGAAAGTTTTGTAGGAAAGTAAAAAAAAAAAAAAAGAAGTAGAACTCAAAAGATTTCGAGAAAAAAATCTAAACAAATTTTAAAAATCACAGTGTCATTTTAGTCAAGTCAACATTCTACATAGTTTAAGTTCTAATGACTATTTTTTTAAAAACTGGTAAATAAAAGAATCTTGTGTACTGTGGGGAACATGATTTTTTTTCTTTAAAATTAATTTCTGTTGCAACTTTTTAAAGAAAATTTAAAGGATTAAATATAAAAAATGAAAATAGAATGTTTATGTTCACCTAACCCCTCTTACAGGAGCAGAATATGACACAAGGTCAATTTTTAAGTGGATACAGCTGATTTGAGTTTACCTTCTTCCAGACTGCTTGCCACACCAAGGTTAAAGAGCCCAGTCTGTCCTGCTATTAACTCATAGTTGGATTCATACTTTTTCAAAGGATATGAAAATAGAAATGTTACATTGTTATCAGCAACACATTATTTCTATTTTAGGCTTCTAGGACAATTGGACTTTGATAAATCATACCAATAAAAACTCATTTTACTAAAATAATTACTTTCTACATTTCAGTAAGTTGGGGATTTTTATTGTTCTTTAATTTTATCAAAGTTTCTGAGAGAATATGATGGCTGTTTTTTGTTATCTTTTTTATCAAGTTAATGTAGTTAATTAAATGTTTGTACATATCTTTACATTTAAGTGTAGTAACTGTTGGTTTTTTTAAAGAAAAGTTAAACAAAATTTATTTCTCCAAGGAATTATCTTTAGAATGTATATGAACATGCTAGAAAGAATGGTTATCTATTCCTATAAACATCATGTCAGTGAATTTATTGGTTTGTTTGTTCAATTCAGAAATTGTCACACTAAATGCCTGTAATTATTTGAATAGTCACTTTTTTTTCTTTTCAGATAAAAATTTTCAGTCTCATTGATTTTTAAAAAAAAAAATTATGTCTTATCCCAGTTGAATAAGTCTTTAAAGAACTTTTTGTTAATGTGACATTTTGAAGATGTAAAAAAAAAAAATTGAACAAATTTTAGGTTCATCTTGCTTATTTTATATTTTTGGCTTCAGAGCAACTGGATGAAAAATTTATTGTGATAAAAAATTAATTTTCTCAAAAATATATAGTTTCCTCATTTCAGTAAGTTGCAGGTTTTCATTATTCTTAAATTCAGTATTTTTTAAAACACTGTTTATTAAAAAATAGAAAATTAGTAAAAAATAAAAAAATCTATTAAATTAAAATTTTATGTAGAACTTTGCTTTTCGGAAGAAGTTCTCCAATTTAAATTGGTTTGAATTCTGAATGATTCAAGTTTCATAAAAAACTTTCTTTGGGAATAGACGACAGAAAAATTAGATGTATAACAGATCCACATGTAAATAATACCATAATTTTTATTGGTATTATGCTCATGCATTATTAAATTTGCAATATATGAGAATGCATTGATATCTGTAACATGATGGCATAGTTAACGGAATTTCAATCTAAAATTTTTGTTCTGTAATGTTCAATCAACATAATTTATCTGTAAATTAAATGCATTGACAAGGAGCTTATGTTAATAAATATTTGTGATTTAAAAAAAATGCTTCATTTATTATTGTCTTACTGATTTTGTAAAGTTTATATTTAAATTTTTTTTTTTTTTACCTATATTGATGTAAAACAATTGTTTGTTTGTTTTTCTTGATACAGTTGGCTGATCATTTTTGTAATAGTATTGGCATCCTTCAACAATGTGCACAGTCAAGTCCTTTCCCAGGATTTGAAAGACCAGGAAACAAATCTCCTACAGAACCACCACAAGAAGGTAAAAATATTTCTAATGTAAATTAACTGTTCAACCAAATTTATTTTGTTGAAAGTTATAAGAATAATACTTGAATAATGTACAGGTTTATTGATTTTATAAAATTTAATATGATCTTAACATTTTCTGTAAATTAGTTATTGGGAAATAAAACAATGCTGTTATTAATCATTTATTGTATAAAAATTAGAAGCTAAATCTTTTACACATTTGCATAATTAAGGAATTTTAATAAGATTGGATTTTGATAGAAAATATGGTATGCATAAAATTTGTATCATAAATCCTTGAAACAATTCAAATGGATTGAATTCCTCCTCTCTCAATTTTATTATTCTGAAACTTTAAAGACTTGGTTGAAATCAGCCTAGGTATCTTATAGGCATAAAACACACTGATTCTGATAGAGAATGCAAGAAGAAAAGAAATGGTTTATGTATGTACTTTTTATTTTTTTTATGTATGTGTAATAAATTACATTTGAAAACTTTTATATCCAATTACCACTAATAAGTCTACGTATGCTTTTTTAAACTTTTTAATTCAAAATGAATTATAGCAAATCTTGTGTTGAAACAGAAACAGTTGGGATAGTCTCTTAATTTTTGTCCCATACAATGTTATCCATTTGTTATTCGTATACAAATTTTGTTCTATCCTCTTGATATGATAAAGTGTTAGCCATGAAAATTTAAGATTGCATAAAAGCTACAGTAAGAAAATTAAAAAAATATTTGCATTTTTAAATGAGAATAGAAAAATTGAACAATATAAACTATATTACAGAATGATAATGTCATATCTCAAGTAGCAAGATCATCATCAAGCTGTACTGATAGCATAGAGTTCCCTAACTCTCTCTTACTATGTCCCTATCGTCCATCGCTTCTGGGAGATCCTCTTGACTGAATCCAGTGTCTGCACAGAGCTGGATGGCTAACACTGGCATGTCCATGTGTAGGAGTCCATTTACATAAAGAAAGTTTGGTTGTGGGCTCTAGCTGATTTTTTTTATTTTTTAATTTTTTATTTATACTGTGGCTAGAGCTCACCAGAACACATCCTTAATTTACTTGCATGTAGAGCAAAGTAATTTGGAGGTATGGTTTGAATTAGTCCTGGTGATCTTTTGATGACTGTTTTTTTCCTCATCAGTAGACACCAGCCTTTTAGATGAGTAGCAGTAGTTTCCTGACTGAACTAATTAATCTTGGCCTTTAACCTATGAAGTTCTTCCACTGAGCATCAGGTGAAATGCATTGTTGAACCAACTTTGGATTCATTCACTTTGCTGCATCCCATAGTTTCTAATGCTATACATTTATGTGGTTTGTATAATATTCTCCTCTCTCAAATGATATGTCAATACATTTAGTGGGAATGGAAATTTCATGAAATTCACACATGACATCAGTTTACAAGATCTTGATAATGAATTATTTATTCAATGATGTTAATTTGAATTATATGACTATATGATAATGTCAACTTAGAGTGAAAAGTCAAGACAATATTTAAGTTCAAATTACCATTTTTAGATATTTTTTCATATATTGTTTTTGTTGTTTATTGCCTGGCGTGTGAGGCACCTCTATTGGGGGAATGCTGACGGGGCTGAAGGTATTTTTGGCATTTGCTGGATGCGTGTGGGCTGCGGCCCTATGTTCGGATCCACCTTAATAATGGCCTTGTGTCGTACTTGTCCAGTGGTGGGACGGAGAACAAATAAAACTATTTTTAAACTGAATTTTTTGATTCTGTAAAATAGTTTTTCTCTACTCAAATTCATGTCATTATTATTAGTGCATGGTTGTTTGCAGCCACTTGACAAAAGGATGCATATAAAGAAAATAGATTTGGTTTAAATTCATTCAGTAGACAAACTCTCACAGTTAAATTTTAGGTCACACAAAGAAGTTGACTTTTTTCTTTTCTTTCTTTTTTAAGATGATATTAAAATGAATATCAAAAACAACACAAACTTTTTAACCACCTGATTCTTTAGAAGTGTAAAATCTATCATGAAATAATGTTAAAAAAAGAATTTTGTCTGTTAGACATCTTTTTTTTCTTTTCATTAACAAAACTGTTGGGCAAAGTACTGTACTCCAATATAAAAAAGTAAGTAAAGTTGGCGACCGCAGTCAAAGGCTCCCAGAAGGCTCCCTTTTCAATAGCTACTACACTGCGGAAGGGCACTACTCCTTTCCTTGGATTGCTCCACTTTACCCTTAATATGTACCTTATATTGCTGAGTATTAAGCAAGGAGGTATCAAGTACCCTTTTTAAAGTCTTTGGTATGACGTGACCTGGGATTGAACCCAGGTCTCCCAAACCATTGGCAAACACTCTACCCACTAGGCCAAGTACAAATATTTTCCTTCATTATGCAAAACATTTAGAAATAAAAGATTCCTGAAATTTAATGACCTAAATAAATTTTTCAATATATAATTTATGATTTCCATTTTTAGATTATGCTGTTCTGTTCTCCAAGCTGATTGCTAGAACTGCTAAAGATATAGATGTTGTCATTGATTCTTTACCCAGTGAAGAATCATATATGGAGTTACAGGTAATGTATTGAACATGTCAATTATTTTTTCTCTGAAAAGAGTTTTGTGAATATTTTTAATCACAATTGTACATTTTTACTATTCATTAACAGACTTTAAAAAAATTGCCTTTTGTAAAGTTTGATTCATTATTAATTCCTAATGCAGAAAAATTAATAAACATTAACATTTTGTAATATTTTAAAAAAAAATTTTTTATTGGTGGCGCTTAGAATAAGCTTACTAACTGTATCTCCTGCAAAGTGGTAACTTCCCCCAAAAAAGGGCTATCTAGAGTCTGACAATTAAATGGCATCTGTTATTGAGGCTCTAGTTTAGGAGATCTGAGGAATATGGAGTAGCCCTTCATCCCCATTACTCTCAGGTCCACTCTGACTCAGAGTAGTAGAACTTGTTAGGATCTCATCTATGGGTCAAATAGATTTGTTTAAAAATCATTTCTATTCAATTGGACCATATGCAAAAAAAATTTAAGAAAAAACTCCACAAAAATTGTAAAGATATAACTGCATTTGAGCCCAATAAATGCAAGGAAATGCTTTATTTTTCATCCACTGATTTTACTCACATCTTCCTTGTTTAGCTTTAATCATTTTCTAACAATCTAGATATTTCTAAAAAGTAAAGTTGGCGACTGTAGTCGAGGGCAACCATAAGGCTCCCTTTTGACTGAGGTATAGGAGAGGGTGCTACTCCTTTCCGTGGATTGCTCCACTTTACCCTTGATGTGTACCTTATATTGCTGAGTGTTAAGCAAGGTGGTATCAAGTACCACTTTTAAAGTCTTTGGTATGACGTGACCTGGGATTGAACCTAGGTTTCCCGGACCATTGGCAAACACTCTACCCACTAGGCCAATGAGATTTCTAGTGGTACAAAAATTTGCAATTTTTGATTAAGTAATACATTTTGACTGTTCATCTGTCTATTGTAAAATGAGGGAGGAAAAAATAGGAATTAAATCAAGTGTTACACAGAATAGCACTGCTAATATCCTAAAAACGAAAAATGAAAAACCAATTATTTTTTTTTTTTTTTAATGAAAATTATGAGATATAGAATGGAATAAAGATAGTTCATTTATTAAACTAAACTAAAGCTGTATGAAAACAATACAGATTTTTTATGAAAAATGACAATGACTTGAATGTTATGACCTAATTATTATCAATAATAACAATAAAGAAATCCAGTTATCTATAATTGCTGCCTTGAATAATATTATGAATTATTTTTGAATAAAAAAGTTCAAATTATCTAAATTATATATAAAAATGTCATTTATTAAATCCATTTTTAAAATTTGTACCGGACATTGGCCTAGCGGTTAGAGTGTTTGCCAATGGCCCGGGAGACCTGGGTTCAATTCCAGGTCGAGTCATACCAAAGACTCAAAAAATGGTACTTGATGCCTCCTTGCTTAACACTCAGCATTATAAGGTGCAGATCAAGGGTAAAGTAGAGCCATCCAGGGAAGGAGTAGTGCCCTCCCCTACATCTTGGTGTAGTAGCTATCGAAAAGGGAGCCTTCGGGTTACCCTCGACTATGGTCGCCAACTTTACTTACTGTTTATCTATTGTCATTATATGTTTATCCGTGGCAGATGCCATACATTTTGGTGGGTAAAGTGATTTTCAGATGAGAGCCAATGCAATAAAAAGCAATCTCTTACAATGAAGTTGAAACTAAATGCTTCTAATGATGAAAATAGAGTAAGATATTAGCTTACCTTACATTTTGAAATTGTGTAATATTGAATATTTTAAGGGATAAAAAATAGTTTTATATACTGAACAACCAATGTAAAATCTAAAATGCTTAATATATTCAAGATTTTTGTTCTTTTTGTTTATTTAGATTCATTGTTTCTCATTTGTAGACAACCTGCAATATTCATTTAAGTTGTAAAAATAGTTTTTGTCTTGTTTTTCAGTTGGCCAGTCTAAGGAGGTTAGAAATCGAGAATCAAGATGCAGCACACAAGTTAGAAGGAGTTGTACATAAAGGTGAATTGCTGTTGGAACAAACACAACAAGCATTACACGATATTGCTCAATCGCAGCTTAAAAGTCAAGCATTGGAAAGTATGTTGCTTAATTGAACGGGATGCACAAAAGCTATTTACACATAATCAAAATCATCTGTACAATTGAAATCAAGAAAATTGATTTTAATTTTCCTAATTTCTTGGAACCAATTAGAAAATATTTATGACATTATATTAAACTTGCACAAGAATTAAATATTTTGTAGGATTTTTAACAGTTTGTTTGTTATTTATGCAAATTTAACATTTCATTCTTTTTATCTTTTCCTGTCAATAATTATGCAAGAGGAGAAAATTAGTTGTCCTTATTTAAAGTGTATTTGTATATTTGAAACACTTGGTCTACACTATTAATAAAGAAATAATTCAGTGAATACAGAAGGGTTTTTTATTTCAAAAAGTAATGAAATATATTTTTAATCATTAATGAGATCATGTACACAATCTAAGTGGAATATAAATGAGAAAATGTAGACTATATTTCAATTTGGTTTTTATAATAAAGTGAAATTTGATGGTAAAATCTTATGACTTTATTTTGTCTGAACATTCTTTAGATAAATTAACTCGACATCAAACTAAGACATTTTACGCATGAAGAACTCGACTTTGTACTAAGAAAAATTAGAAATAGGAAAGCTGCAGGTCTTGATGAAATACCTCCAGAAGTATGGAGGACAAAGAAATTTGATGACATACTGGTCTGATACTGCAATGCCGTGTATAACCAGAACACAATAGACAGATGGACATGGGCTACATCCTCCCTTTCCCCAAGAAGAGTGACCTTGGAATAGCCTAGAACTACCGATGTATAACCCTTACTTTCATAGTGGCCAAGATCTACAATGCTCTGCTACATAATCGCTTGGAACTTAAAATCGAGAAAATACTTAGAAAGAACCAAAATGGTTTTTGGAGAAATCAATCCATGACACCACTAATTTTGACTATTCGTCAAATTATAGAAGGTCTTCACACAAAAAACCTCGAGGCAACACTATTATTTGTAGACTTCTCCTAGGCATTTGATTCCATACACAGAGGGAAGATGGAACAAATACTTCTTGCCTACAGTCTCCCCCAAAAAACTGTTGCAACTATAATGATGCTCTATAAAAACACAAAAATAAAAGTTTGTTCACCAGATGGAGACACAGACTACTTTGACATTGTAGCAAGTGTGCTACAAGGAGATACATTAGCCCCATACCTGTTAATTATCTGCCTAGACTATGTGCTTTGAACATTTATAGATTTAATGACAGAAAATGGCTTTATGCTGGTGAAGGAAAGAAGCAGAAGATACCCTGCACAAACTATTATGGACGCAGACTACACTGATGACATAGTGCTTCTGGCAAATGCACCCGCTCAAGCCGAATCCCTGCTACATAGTCTGGAATGGGCAGCAGGTGGCATAGGCCTCTATGTGAATGCAGAAAAAAACAGAATACGTGTCTTTAATCAAAGAGGCGACATCTCCACACTAAATGTTGGTTCTTTGAAACTCATGGACAAGTTCACCTACTTCGGAAGCAACATCTCAGCAGCTGAGAAGGACATCAACACACGAGTAGCAAAGGCAATAGGCTATCGGTCATATGGAAGTCAGAGCTGTCCGATAAAATAAAACAGTTTTTCCAAGCGGGGGTTGTATCAATACTGCTATATGAATGCACCATATGGACGCTGACTAAGCGTATGGAGGAAAAGCTAGATAACAATTACACAAGAATGTTACAAGCGGTATTGAACAAATCCTGGAGACAACACCCCAAAAAACACCAGCTGTATGGCCGCATCACCCATCACGAAAACCATCCAAATTAGATGAACCAAACATGCAGGACACTGCTGGAGAAGTAAGGACAAACCCATAAGCAATATACTCCTGTAGACCCCTTCACATGGACAAGCAAAAGTTGGACAACCAGCTAGAACCTATCTACAGCAGTTCTGTGCCGATACGGGATGTAGTGTGGAAGACCTGCCGGGAATGATGGACAACAGAGATGAGTGTTGAGAGAGGGTCAGGAAAATCTATGCTAGCAACAAACATGATGATGATGAAGAGTGAAAAGTTATGACAATTGAGAGATTTGGACTTTTATGTTATTTGCCCTGCAACTGGCTCTTGGATAATACAAACTTTTAATCAACTTAAGTTCCTCAGTGTGTGTGTGTGTGTGTGTGTGTGTGTATATATATATATATATATATATATATATATATATATATATATATATATATATATAAAATTTATGGTGAGAAAGAATTCTAACTGAAGGATTTCCAGGATTCCTCTATTGGCATTTATCATTGAAGAAGTAAAAGGATTTTCTTGTTTGTCCAGGTTTTCTTATATATATATATAAAAGAAAACCTGAACAAACAAGAAAGTGATTTGCAATGATTTCAGGCAATATATATATATATATATATATATATAGGGATTATTGATTGGTACTTCTGTTTGTCTTTAGGTTAAAATAGAAAGATGGTGAAATCGGTGAGTTAGGAACACAGGTATATCAATTGCCTGAAATCAATGCAAATCACCTGAATCAACCAAAAAAGAAAAAGCCTGGATAGAAATTGAAAAAAAGAAAACAAAGTGACATGGAGAAGAGAGAAGTCTAAAGTATAGAAAGTTATAGTGAAGAAAGGAAGAAAGTGAAACCGTATGAGTGATTAAGTAGTGTAGTCTACCTAGTTCGTCTATGTCTCAAATGATGTCAAGTAATTCTTTGTGTTATCATAATTTCTCATTAATGACCTCTTAATAGTAAGTATCATTATATTTCAATGAATTATATTGGTAATTCATATTGTAAAAAAATTAGGCTATATATTTGTCATATTAATGCTTATTTTTTATTGTTGGATTTGTAGGGTTACTAACATTTCTAAAATCAAACGAATTGTAATAAATCTTAATGAACAAATCATAAAAACAAACTTTTGCACAAAAATGATATTCAAGCTTCACTATTTTTCGCTATATTTCTATAAAAATAAAAAAAAGACAAACATTATCTCTAATTATAAATTAACTAAGGTGAGTTGGAGAAAATTAAGTATATAATATGAATTGTAAAAGGGAAACTTATACAGAAAATGTTTACACTCTGAAAGTGAAGACACGTTTTTGCTGATGTATTTTTTCTTAGATTATATGGACTATTGAAAAACCCTTTAAGTTATATGAACAAAAATATCAACACACTGATTGATGTTTATGATATCAGCTAGAAAATGCAAGACTTAAGTTAAAAATTTGTTTTTCTAAGTACCCATAAAGGATTTAAATATGTTCTTTATGAATTAAAGACAATACTAGGCAACCCTTATATATATATATATATATATATATATATATATATATATATATATATTACTTGCCTAATGAATTAATTTGTCAGTTACTTTTTATTGTTTGTTTTTGGGCACACAGTATTTTTAAAAATTATTAAGTGAAAAATGGAAATTTTGATTTTCTTATCCAGTTGTCTTTCTTGAAATTTCCATATTGATACATTTAATTTTTTTTTTTTTTTTTTTTTTTTTTTTTTTGCTTGCATCTGCTTTAAGTTAAGAATTAAAATTTCTGTTGAAAATGCAAATCAATTTTTAAAGAAACATTTAACCTAGTGAACATTTATTTTCACTTTGCTAACTGAAGTATCAATTTTTTGCTGCACTGCAACAATTTTTTAAGATAACGTTTCATTTGAAAATCATGATAAAAGAAAAATATAAAGCCTAATTGATTTCAATTTTGTATCCATCTATAGTCCTAACAGAACTTGAGTAATGCTATGTAAAAATGAAGATTGTTACAATATTTGGGGTATGTGTATAGGTGTTTATGGCTTTGTTTTCATATTTAATTTCTTATTTCGTGTCTGTTTATATGCTTGTACATCTGTGTCTGCAGCATATTTTTTAAAGCCAATGAAAAAACCTAAACGTTAACATACATTACAAATTGCACCTTTTATTATTTAACCAAAAAGTCATTTTAATTTTATTTTCTCTTAGAAGTTATGTACAAAACTATTGCATGTGTGTGTGTATATATACATATATATATATATATATATATGAGAGAGAGAAAGTAAAACAGTTACAAATGAATAAGTTATTTATGAAAACCCCTTTTTTTTTTAATTATGCAACTTCTCATGACATATAAACACCATTTGTTAATGCATATACATTGCATTGTTGGTTAAGCATATTAACAATTTAACATGATGTTGATGTTAGCATGTGTGGTGAAACACAAATCCACAATCATAGATTTACTTTTTAGCAACTTGAACATTATTTATCATTCTGTTTTAGAGAAGATTAGTTATCTCCCTTTTCCTTCCACATTTGATCCATGATAGCCAATTTTATTGATCTCCCTTTGGACCAAGGCTAGTGCTCTTGAACTTTTTAAGTAGTTTGTTTTACCTTTTAGTTGGATCTTGTATAAACCCCTTTAATCATAATTGTTATCAGATGGTAGTTCAATTTCTGTGATATGGTTGTGTAGAAACTTAACATCCCACTAACTCTTTGCCTATCATAACTGATTATTATGAGGATGATTACTGCTAAATGAATTTGAATTTTATTTTTCATATCATTCTGTTACTATATCCTATATTGAGATATGAGGATTGTTCGAAAAGTTCTAAGCCTCATCTATAACAAAGAGACACAGAACATTATTGGTGAGTTGGTTATGTTTTATTGCCAAATCCTGTGTATACATATATATGTATATCAAATATGTATGATTTGTAAAGGAATAGTTTGTAAGTAACAATTTTTAAATGATCCAGAGCTCATTTGTTTGCACACAGTTAAATGGTTTCAAGTATTGTTACAAACACTAATAGATTTTTTTTGCACACAAATGGTTTCAAATGTTGCTATTTAAGACTAGTAATTCTATTCAACATTATTCATTCATTTGCACACAACTAATAGTGTCATATTCAGGATACTCATTGTGGAGTGCTACCCCTCAGCGAAGATGCAGTTGAGGTATTCTACAGCCCCAGTTGACTAAGCTGGAATATTTTTGTTGTGGTAATACACTACCACTTCTCATGAAACTAAAAAATTATTCATATTTCTGTTATAATTTTGGTGCAGGTGAGGCCCAGACAAAAGTGAAAGATGTGTGACACATCTACAATTTGAGTAAGGCTTAGAATTTTTTGAACCACCCTCATATATATATATATATATATATATATATATACAAGGAAGACAATATAGAAAAATTAAATTGGACATATTTTGCTATAAAGATAGATTCTTCAGAAATTTAAATTTTATTTTGCAAAAGCACGTGATGAGAGGGAAAGAAGTAAGCTACTTGTATATATCTATGCTGAAAAACACCTAAAGTGTCTTAACTTAAATACAGTAACAAGCACCCCCTTCCCATAGAGCAATCAAAAATAACTACAATAAACAAAACTGATCCAGAGTGGCAGTACCTGTTTGGATTCTATTTATGGTTCAAAGAGATATTTAAAGATTGTTTTCTGTGGGACTGTGTGCAGAAAATATACTTTTAATAATTATGCAAAAAAAAAATGCAATTCTTTAACCTATGTATAAAATAACCCTGGACAGGTTGATATTCAATTAAAATCAAACAAACAAAAATGCACTCCATGTCTGAAGCAAGAATTTATGAAAAAGCCTGGATACAATGCCAAAAACAATACACTGGTGAGGGTGTCCTCGTGGTGTAATGGTTAAAGCGATGGACTGCGGAATCGTAGTACGCGAGTTCGTACTCCAGTCGCGCTATTACATTCACTTTCGGGCAAATACCCTTGGGAAAGGTATGAACCCCCTTATCCTCCCAGCTATGGGTTAAATAGTACCACTACTGTTCTTCTAGGAGAATGGCTTTGGCATTAAATAACCTACAAAGGTTGATATGACATTAAACAAAGAAACCAAACCAAACCAATACACTGGTAAAACTAAAAGAAAAGAACAGATGAACATTAAAGGGATTTGAAGATGAATAGCACATTTGATGCTATACAACAGGAACGCACGACTACAATTTTATTTTAATTATCAAATCTTAAAAAAAAGAACAATTTTTCCTGGTGAAGGTGTAGAAAGTGAAATGAAATCACTACCTTCAATTCACAGCCAAATTTCTACAATATATACCATCCTTACCAAATAATTATTCAAGGAATGTGGGAGACTGTAAAATACATAAACAAAAAAATGAAAATAATTCATATAAATAAGATCCAAAACTTAAGCAGCAAAGGATATATTTTAACAAGAAAAAAAAAGAAAAAGTGGTACACTTCTCTCCCCACTTGCTTAATGTAGACATATATCGCTTTAATTGTTTAATATTGTCTTCCTTATATAATTCTGGATGTGTGGGTAGAATGTTTGCCAATAGCTCAGGAGACTGGAGTTGCTTAACACTCAGCATTGTAAGATGTGGAGCAATCCAGGGAAAAGAGTAATGCCCTCTCCTACACCTTGATGTAGCTAATGAAAAGAGAGCCTTTGGGTCGGCAACTTTACTTACTTTTCTATAATTCTGTCAGATTTAATCCCAACCCATACTATCATATATATATATATATATATATATATATATATATATAAAACAAAAAATAAAGACCATCATCTGAGGCTGTAAAATATCCTGATTGCATCTCTGCTGAGGGGCAAGATCCCTCCTCCCACTGAGTGTCTTGGTTATGACACAACTATCTGCTGGTGAGGCTGTAGTCTTGGAGTTTGGGGGAATGTGAAGTACCCTTTCATTGCCATTGCTTCCCAGTCCACTCTGACCTGGAGTGGTAGTACCTAACTGAGTTACATCTCTAGAATTGTTTGACCATTTAACTGTGTGCAAACAAATGACAGTTAAATTGAATTGTTAGTGTTAAATAGAAATACTTGGAACCATCTGACTGTGTGCAAATAAATGAATAGTGTTGAATAGAATTATTAGTGTTAGATAGCAATACTAGAAACCATTTAACTATGTGCAAACAGATAGCAATACTAGAAACCATTTAACTGCTTACAAAGAAATGAGCTTTGGCTCATTTAAAAATGTTACCTACAAATTCTAGAAATTTTATATATTATATATATATATATATATATATATATATAAAAACAAGATTTGGTATTAAATAAGTTACAAGAGTTGATATACCATAAAATCCAACTAACCAATAAATGTAAACCACTCAGGGTTGCATCAAAATAATGTAGGCCACACAAAAAACAAAGTCAACTCAGTTTAGAAATGTAACAATTCTTTTTGTTTATATTGTTTATGTATGCAGCCATTTTAACCCTTTCTGTTACTGTCCTAGTTGAGTAATACTGAAATATGTAACAGTTTTAAATGGTGTAGTATTAAGTCAACTCTTCAGAATTTGGAGTCTGGCACAAAGTCTCAGATTTAGCAGTAGTAGCAGATTGATTCTTCCTGGAATCGCTCTTCTTCTGACTCCAACTCTATCTGATATGTCAAAAATTCCAACCTATATTAAGTTAGGTGTCCAACTGCTGTGGGAGTTGGCTAGGTATGGTATTTGTTCATCCCTAATGTCAATTTCTCATTATCCAGTTTTCTTCAAAACAGCTTTTCCAATTTCAGAGAATTGTCCAAGTATTGGTGGGGGGTCAGAGGGTTGGATCCACCCTCTCAACTCCAACTTATTTTGATTTGTATCTCTTACTCATACCTAATATCAGAAGGGTCTTAGTAGTCCCTTATTCTTCCCACACTCTTTGAATTCAACCTAGCTCCCATCTCTGAGCATGCACAACTGTCTATTTTTTCTCTCAGTTTTAAAAGTGTTAAAGTTTTGTGGGTGAGAAGCATTATCAGTTATTAATCCTTGATTTGTTATCTTATTTCTGTTGGGAACTAAAATTGCCATAAAAAAAACAATAGAAATAGGACAAACAGTATTACTTAGAAATTAATAATACTTTATTAAAGAAATTATGGTTATTTCACTTGATATATATTTGTACATTTGAAAATTTGATAATAATTTTATGTTTTTGTAACCTATAAAATTAATATATTTTTAAACCAATTGATCTTTTAAGTTTTAGATTTAGTATTCCATATTTATGTCTAAACATAATTTGAATATTAAAATATATTTGTTTTTTAAAGTTTGTTTTGATGGCATATCAACCATTGTAGATTAGTTAATGCCTAATCCTTTTTATACATATATATGATTTCTAAACACATGCAACATTTTTAAATGAGCCTGAGCTCATTTTTTCCCACAATTAAATGGTTTCATTTATTTCTATCTAATACAAATAATTCTATTTTCTAATAATGATTTATTTTCACACAGTTTAATGTTTTCAAGTATTTCTATATATCACTAACAATTTAATTAAACATCTGTCATTTGTTTACACACAGTTAAATGATCAAACAGTTTTATTTCAAACAATTCACTTTAGCATGTCAACAAACTTAAATGGTTCTATTTATTGCTATGTATTAATAACAATTCAGTTAAACATCAGTCATTTGTTTACATAGTTAACTGATCAAGCAGTTCTATTTCAAATAATTCAGTTTAGCATAAGTACACAGCTTTTTAAATGTCAAACAATTCTATTTGATCCATAGATTCTGGTATTAGGTGCTACTATTCTGGGCCAGATGGCAATGAAGGGGTACTCTGCATTCCCCAAAGCTCCAGCATTACTGAAGCCTCACCATCAGATTATTTAGTGTCATATCAAGGACACTTGTTGGTAGAGTCTTACCTTCTACAGAGATGCAGTTAGTATATTCTGCAGCCCCAGCCAATTGGGCCATTACTTTTTAAAGACTATTTTCTGTAATTTAAACTGATTTTAAAAATAATATATATACTATGAAATAAGTTATTTTTTCTTGTTCTATAAATAAATTTTTATCCAAATAATTGAAAAAATCAATTTAACTTGTGAGAATTGATTAATGGGATATCAATCCATCTGTGGTTATTTTATGCCTAGAGGTTAGAAATTGCATACCTTGTACATTTATATTTTTGTTTCGTTTCTTAAGAATGTTTTTTGCATACAGTCATGTGATGTCAAGTATTCTTATCTAATACAAATAATTCTTAAACAGATCTATTTAACCAATAGATGGGATCCGAACAGGTGCTATCATTGTGGATCAGAGTGAACCTGGGAGTAATAGCAATGAATAGGTACTCCAGACTCCCCAGAGCTTCACAGCTGAAGCCTTACGACCAGATGCAGTTTTGTGTAATACACAAGACACCTCCCCTTTTATGGGATGAGGTCTTATTCCTTTGTGAGGTATACAGTCAGCATATTGTAAGCCCTGCCAACAGGTTGGATGTGAAAATTGATAATTCTGAATTTGTTGGGTTTTATTCAGATTAAAGATTTAATGATGATAATTTTTATAGTAAAATGTCTATTTAATTTTCTGTATTTTCCTTTTCTCATATAGACGCATATCAAATAAAAATCAAGCTTACTTCAATTTTAAAATCATTAATTCCTTGTGATCTCGTCACTATCATAATTCTAAAATACCCACATCAAGTGAAAGGGAATCTATTGCTAAAAAATTTCCTTATACAGGATGTCTCATATTAGATACAACTCATTAATATAATAATGATTTATTAATTTATTACTGAGACAAGCGTGATGGCAGTCATTTGGAACATGTCCTGTAAAAAATACATTCTTTGAGCTAGAGACATCAAATCAATACTTTTTAAAAAATTTTTATTACATCAGCTTCCAGGACATGCAATCTTTTTTTGAGTTTCTTGTCTCAATAATAAATCATTATCCTATTAATGGGTTACATCTATTTTGAAATAATTTTAAATGATTTTGTCTCCAAATAAGTAGTGATGCAAAATATTTTTTCTTCTCTTGTCCAAGGCATTGTGATCGAGAATTAATAGTTGTTATAGTATTCTATTTTCAAATCTGAAACGAAAAAGAACACAATATTATTATTAATAGAGTTATTTGCAGTCACATGAGTCCCATATATATTGAGACTCACTATATTTAATGTACATCTATTTAGTTCAATTTAAAATGAACAATTCAGCCACTCTACCTTCTAATAAAGAACACATTTGCTTCAACTAATTCAAACTCAAACATAATTTTTAAGATTTCTATGAAGTCACCCCAAACTCTCCTATTTCCTAATGTTTCTCATAATTCATATTCTGTAAATCATGTCCCAACTTGATTGCATGTTTTTGTCTAGCAGATTTTTACTTTTTACTTTCAGTACAGTGATAAGTTGTTATAATTTTCATTGTATTTGTGAGAACAATTGCTAGAAATATAGGAAGTTAAAACTATAGCAGCTAATTTCAAACACCATTTTGAAATAATATGCTAACAGGTCCAAATATTTTTTTTGATAATTATCAAATTTTTAAAGTCTTAATGTTTATATTTACCCGAACTTTTCATCACAAGTACAAGGTCAGTTTTCAAGTAGAGTAAAGCTGGTTTGAATTCAGAATTTTCTTTCTCCTAGATTGGTTGTTTTAGCAAGACTAAAGAACCTAGTTTACTCATAGCTGATGGAGAAATTGATTGATGCCTTTCCTAAGGCCATTAGTAAGAAATGTAAACTGCCTTGTTCAGGAATTTGAACTTTGGTCACTGATTCCGTTTGCCATGGCATTAACAGTTACTCTAAGTGTGCCACCAAAGTTTTAATGTTGTTATTCTAACATCTTTTATAAATTCTAATAACATTCCCTTTAAAATAAAAATAATTATTTTGTTTATCATTTTATGCTGCAACATTTGCTTTTTGTATAAGTACTTTGTCACCGATGATTTCATTTTTATACTATTATGCACTTCATCAGTTTAAATCAATACATTTACAATTTTTTATTATGGCAAATTGTTTCATTATTATTTGTGGAGTGTTTCATGAATATTCACAAATTGTGTCATTAATAATGGTGGAAGGTTTCATGAATATTGGCAGATTGTTTCATTAATATTGGTAGCTTGTTTTTTTAATATTGATGGAGTGTTTAATGAATATTGGAAGGTTGTTTGATAATGTTGACAAATTGTTTTATTAATATTGATGAAGTGTTTAATGAATATTGGAAGGTTGTTTGATAATGTTGACAAATTGTTTTATTAATATTGATGGAGTGTTTAATGAATATTGGAAGGTTGTTTCATAATATTGACAAATTGTTTCATTAATATTGTTGGAGTGTTTCATGATATTGGCAGATTGTTTCATTAATATTGGTGGGGTGTTTCATTGATATTGGGGGAGGGTGTTTCATGATATTGGCAGGTGGTTTCATAAAATTGGCAGCTTGTTTTATTAATATTTGTGAAGTGTCTAATTAATATTGGAAGATTGTTTTATAATATTGGCAGATTTTTTTATGACTATTGGTAGAGTGTTTCATCAAAAATAGCAAATTGCTTCATAAGTATTGGTGGAATGTTTCATGAATATTGGCAGATTGTATTATTAATATTGTGGAGTGTTTCATTAATATTGGTGAGGATGTTTCATGATATTGGCAGCTTGCTTTATTTATATTTGTGGAGTGTCTAATGAATATTGGAAGATTGTTTTATAATATTGGCAGATTTTTTCCTGACTATTGGTGGAGTGTTTCATCAAAAATGGCAAATTGTTTTATAAGTATTGGTGGAGTGTTTCATGAATATCGGCAGATTGTCTCATTAATAGAGTAGTGAGCATGAAGATCAGAACAATGTTAAGAAAAAGTCTAAATTTGATATAACTTTTTTATTTCAAAGTTTCATATAACAATTCATCAAGGAAAAATAAGGATATAAAGGTAAATTATATAATTCCAAAATATAAAGCTCAATAAACTTATTTTGATAAAGTTATAAGAATAATTATATAACATTTGAAAAAAAAGATGATCAAAAACATCAGAACGATTAACAAAATCATATTATTATAATGGATACATCATATCTAAATGAAAATAGTGTTAATAATTCATTAGTACTTTATGTGTAGACTTTTACTTTCTATAACAGCTTGACATATTTTTTTTACACAAGCAAATTAATGTCTTGCATTCATCAATGGATATTTTCTCCCATTCTCCTTTCAAGTGGGTCCATAGTTCTTTGACATTTCTCGGATTCTTTTCTTTAGCTCTTTCATTTAGCAACTTCAAAACATTCTCAATAGGATTCATGTCAGGGCTTTGAGCAGGCTACTCCATAACAGTAACATCCTCCTCAGAAAGAAATGTCTTAACAGCCTTTACTGTGTGACATGGGGTGTTATCTTGCATAAATATGACTGGTTGATTAATTGCAGTTCTCAAATTAGATACAGCAATATCTCTTTGTATACAGTTGCGTTAATTTTACCATGTAGCCTGACAAGAGGTCCTGTACCAGTATTGAAATCATGCCAAATACCATGACACTTCCTCTTCCAAATTTAAAGCTGCTTTTAGTGCACTGAGGTGAATATCATTCCTTAGGATTGTGTCAAACTGAACAGGTTAAACTTTGACTCATTGCTGAAATGAACACAATCCCACTGTTCTTCAGTCCATATGATGTGTTCAGTGGCAAATTTCAATCAGCTCATTTTGTTCTTTTTAGAAATGTAAGTCTTCATAGAAGCTACTCCACTGTTCAAATTTATTTCATTAAATTTTTGAGAAATAGTGTGCCTTGATATTTTAATGCCACGGTTAGCATTAGCTCTTTTAGAGATAGATCTTTTTTTTTGATTCATTACCAATCTATCAGTTTCCCCTTGCAGTAGTTTTCCTAGGCCTTCAAATGTCCCAGTTTCCTCAAGTTTTCTTAAAATACTATGAATAATAATTTTAGATTTCCCCACAGCCTTTGACATGTCCCCAGTTGAGAGTTTATCTTCATTGCATAACTTGATTATCAGATTTCTAAGTTCCAATGATGTCACTGATTTTTTTGCCATGTTTACCATGAAAGAACTTGTGAATAGCCAGTGTAATTTAGTGAAATACCCTATTTTATATTCTTACCATAAAATTTTTTTTAATAATACTAAATAATTATTGAATTTTACTGATTTATTTAATTATTCTGATGTTTTTGATCATCTATTTTTGTCGAATGTTATATAATTATTCTTATAACTTTATGAAAATAAGTTTGAGCTTTATATTTTCGAATTATATAATTTACCTGTATATCCGTATTTTTCCTTGATAAAATGTTCTATGAAGCTTTAAAATAAAAAGGTATTTCACATTTAGACTTTTTCTTAACATTGTTCTGATTTTTATGCTCTCTACTGTATTTGGAGAGTATTTTGTGAATATTGCAGAATTTTTCATTTATATTAGGGGAATTTTTCATGAATATTGGGAGATTGTTTCATAATATTGGTGGACTGATATAAATGTTGGTGGAGTGTTGCTTGAATATTAATAGGTTGTTTCATGAATATTGGCATTTTGTTTCATTAATATTGGTGTAGTGTTTCATTGATATTGGTAGAGTGTTTCACAAATATTAGTAGAATGATTTATTGATATTAGTGGAGTGTTTCATCAATATTGGCAGATTGTTCTATTGATATTAGTGGATTGTTTCATGAATATTAGTTGAGTGTTTCATGAACATTTTTCATTAATGCTGGAAGAGTGTTTCAAGTGGAATGGTAGATTGTTTCATTAATATTGGTAGAGTATTTCATTAATATTTATTGAGTTTTTCATAAATATTGATGGAGTGTTTTATAAATGTTGGTAGCGTTTTATGAGTATTGGTAGATTGTTCCATAATCTTCAGAGATTATTTCATTAATATTGGGTGAGGGTTTTCCTTAATATTGGCAAGTTGTTTAATTTATATTGTTGGGGTGTTTCATGAATATTAGTAGATTGTTTGATAACATTGGCTGCTTGTTTCATTAATATTTAATGATTGTTTCATAATATTGGCAGATTGTTTCATGACTATTGGTAGAGTGTTTCATGAAAATTGGCAAATTGTCTCATAATATTAGCAGATTGTTTTACTAATATTGGGGGAGTGTTTTGTGATTATGAAAAAATTGTTTCATGATATTGGCAGATTGTTTTATTTATTTTATTGGTGAATTTTTTCATGAATATTAGTGGAGTGTTTCATTAATATCAGTAGATTGTTTTATTAATATTGGTAGAGTGTTTCATGAATATTGGTTGATTGTTTCATTAATATGGGTAGAGTTTTTTTTATGAATATTGATAGAGTGTTTCTTTCATACTGGCTGAATGTTTCATGAACATTGGCAGATTGTTTTATTGATATTGCTGGAGTGTTTCATGAATATTGTCAGATTATTTCATGAAT
Source organism: Sepioteuthis lessoniana (assembly GCA_963585895.1). NCBI lineage: Eukaryota > Metazoa > Mollusca > Cephalopoda > Myopsida > Loliginidae > Sepioteuthis > Sepioteuthis lessoniana. The sequence goes on from OY757933.1 coordinate 20,575,687, forward strand.
TTTGGTGAAATGTTTCATGAATATTGAGGGTGTGTTTTATTCACATTGGTGGATGGTTTCATAGATATTGGTGGTGTGTTTCATAAATATTGACTGATCATTAGAAAGTAATTTTAATCCATTGTTTACCCTTTCGTAGGAAAATGATTTTTTAAATTCCTGTATAGTGAGAAATTTGTTTTCATAAAATTTGCAAAATAGATTGTATGTTCAAACAAGTCAATAAATCATATATAAAAAAACAAATAAAACACAATAATTTGATCAGAAATTATGTGTCATAATACAATAACATGAAAGCAAAGCATTCTCTTTTAATCCCGTTATTTTTCAAAACAATCTTTACATAAACCTACACAAAAGTGAGGCTTCCTAGCAATGTTTCTATGCATTAAAATTGAATTGATCAAAAAGTTAATGCAAAAAGAAAAAAAAATTGTTCTGCCTGTGTACAGTTGGTGACAAAAATGTCGGCAATCTGCTTCAAATTAATGGCAGATTGTTTCATTAATATTAGCAGATTAACAGAAGATAATTTTAATACGATGTTAATATTCATATATAAATAAATGATTAGTACTCAATAGTAAAAATGACAAAAATAGAACAGTGAGCAGTAAGACGACAACAGCAAAATAGGAAACATTGTTTATTGCACAGTAGAGAAAATAGCAATTGTAGGAGAATGATTGAGCAGAGGTCAAAGTTAACTTGATATAGCCAAATTTCTGTCCAATCCACGGAGAGGCTCCTTGGAAAAATTTCAATTGAGGCAAGAGGTAGAAAATCAAGTGAAATAGGAGTCTAATAGATTTTAAAACAAAGCAAAACATCAACCCTTAATGATTTTGAAAAAGCTACCTGTTCCTCAGTTATTGTTTATTTTATTATCATAGAGTTAGGATGGTTCAAAAAAGCATTGTAATAAGGTATCAATTAAGAGAAGATTAGGTCAGGTTCTTGACCTAAGACGTGCATATGTTATCGAGGTATCCCACTTACTACTACTACTTCATGCTAAGGCTCTTGGGAAAAGCATAAAACTATCTCTTCCTCCCCTAAGTGATGGATAAATAGTTGGGCAGACTGGGCTCTTTAGCCTTGGTAAAGACTAGTTTAGCAGAAAGTAAACACTGAATTCAAATCAATTGTACTTTGCTTAACAAATTGACCTTATGTCACATCCTGTGTGAGGTGGAGGGTTCGCGTAAATTCATGCCCCACTTACCACAGCAAAATTCAGTATTTCTGAACAAAACTGGATTTTCTGTGCATACAATCAACAACTTTTCATTGTCACCAATAAATGTAACTTCTCACATTGAAATCCCAACAGAAAAAGGAAAAAAATTAGCACTAGTAATAGCAATCTCAATGGAATGAGTACTAGCATATGAACTCATTGACAGTTCCTGTGATTTGGCAAAATCTCTGACCTTTCTTACATCTAAATTGGTGCCAATAGTTTTCATGGATAATGTCAAGACCTATCATGTGCAGTCAATTAAAGAGTTTCTGCATGATCAAAATATCTGCATAAAATTCTTGCTGCAATCAAAGAAGTTTTTGCGATGCTAATGTAAAGGTTTAATTTGATTAAACAAAAAGCCAGGAGAAGAATGGTGCTTCAGCAGAACCTAGTTGTTGCCATAAACTCAATTAGAGATTGTAATTTCAATAACTTTTATAATCAAATCAGAGATTTTTTTTATTAAATTTGCAATAATAAATTGTTTTTGATTTGGTTCAAGGTTCTGCAAATTTTCATTATCTAAGAATGTGTTTTTTCCTTATTCCATTATTTTTAGCTTCATCCAGAATCAAGATATCTATCATATTTACTCATGTATTATGTAACATTTTGGGACCTAAATTTTTGTCTAATCTTAAGAGGTCAAACAATATGCAAGATATGAACTTTGTGTGTGTAAATAGTTGGCCAAGACTTGGGATAGGCCAACTGGTACACTGACAATTTCCTGCTACAAAAGGTCTCAATTTAGGTCTCAGAGAGTTGCATGATATACAAGGTGTATGCATAGATATGAACAGGGATATTCCCAAGGTGGAGTCAGGAGGGTTTGGACTCCATCAGAAATTTCTTTGATGCCTTATTATTATAAATATAAATATAAATATTATAAAAATTATTTCAATTTTTAACTGCATATATAAAAGAAGATTCCTTAATTTAACCTATTTTTGTAGACTTTCAGTACTAGGGATACCACTATATACACATGAATATACATTCTATAATATTAAATAAAATTTTATATTTATAATAGTGGTAGCCAAAGAAAATATTTTTTTGATTTTGAGGCAAAATTTATCAAAAATCTCTTCAAAGTTGGGATTGTAGAATACACCAACTGCACCTCTGCAGAGGGGTAACAAGCGTCCTAGATATGACACTAAACAATCTGATGGTGAGGTTCCAGTAAGGCTGGAGCTTTGAGGAATGTGGAGTACCTCTTCATTGCTATCACTCCCAGGTCCACTCTGGCCCAGAGTGGTAGCCTCTGATAGGTTCCTATCTATGAATCAAATAGAACTAAACTGTGCACTTATGCTTAACTGAATTGCTTGAAATAGAACTGTTTTGACAAAAACTATACTTATATTAAACTGAATTGTTTGAAATAGAGTAGTTTATTTATATAGAAATGGATTTGGCATTAAATAACCTACAAAGATTGATATGCCATAAAACCTAAACAAACAAACTTAATATCCCCAAAACAATATGCAATGTTCATGAAAAAATGTATTAATATTAATGAAATAGTCTGTATATATAATTAGATAATTATATATTATGTTTAATTTATCTACCACTAATCTATCCATATTTATGCAGTACACTGAAAAAGTCTGTCAGTATTATGAAATAATCTACTAATTTTATGTAAATAATTTGAAACTGTCTGTCAATATTTAACGATTAGCTCTTTGTTGGCAATAGTTCACCTGAAAATATGAATAAATAAAAGATGCTACTAATATTTTTAGTATAAAAATATAACAAATATGATGGCTAGAAAGATCAAAAGAATGAGTAGAGGATGAGTTTAAAAAATTAGATTTGAGATTCTGTCAATAGTTCAGATTATCTGGGATTTGAGTCTGAATCTCACAGAAAGTTTATCCTTTTCCATTTTCAATCCATACTGGTTGTCATATAGTGATAGTTTGAGTGAGTTGCAAGTTATAAAAAAAAAGGTATTTTTTTTACAATAATTTGTTTTAAAAGTTTCTACCCAGTCTTTACTGGTGAAGAAAAAAGAGTCATATTCTTCCATCTTGCAACCAAAATTCCTATTCTTCAACTGCTTAAATTTCTGCCCCTGCTGACCAGGCTTTGGCTATTAATTTATGTTGACTTAAACGAGTAGTAATTCAGCATTATAATTAACCAATCATTGTGAAACAGATTTGTTATCTCCAATTGGTGGTTTTCTAATGGGTCTATCTAAGTTTTTATTCCTTGGAGAAATACTGGATTCATTATAAAGTGAAGTAATTGTCTTCAAACTCTAATGATGGTTAGACTCAAGTTCTGGGGAGTGTGGAGTGCCTCTTCATTGTCATTACTCCCAGGTCCACTCTGATCCTGAGTGGTAGTACCTGTTAGGGTCCCATCTGTGGGTTGGGAAAGCCACCATCGTATGTACTGAACCATCGTATGTACTGAACCATCGTATGTACTGAACTGTGACATTGTAGTAAATAAGTCTGAGCTTCAGTGGCATCATTACATTCACTTTTGGGCTAACGCCCTTGGAAAGGTATTAACTCCCTTATCCCTCCAGCTATGGGTAAAATAGTACCTCTACTGTCCTTCTACATTGATGGCAATGGCATTATGAGGGTTTATATGCCATTAAACAAAAGAAATAAAGAAACCCATCTATAGGTCAAATAAATCTGCAAAATTATTATCTATTTTCAACTGGACCATGTACAAAAAAAAACCTTTTAAGAAACAACTACACAAAAAATGTAAATATGAATGTACAATGAATGTGATTCCCTAACCTCTAGGCATATAAATCAATCCTAAACAGAATTGTGAAAAAAAATATCTAGAATATCAATGTTATTTATCTTGGCAGTATTACTCAAGATTTTGATGTTGAGAATTAAGTTAAGGTTAACAATCAAAAAGGGTCTCTTGATCAAGTTGGTGTCTGATCCCAGAGTTAAAAAAAGGGCACTTCCAGATATCCTAAAGTGTGGATAAATAATTAGTCCATTCAGATTTGACCCACAACATCCTTGTGTGGTCAGAATTATGGTTCCTGGAAATCAAATAAAGTAAGCATTCTATTTGCAACTGTCTGTGTCTATTTCCACCACTGAGTAGGTCATCAAGACTAATTCTAAAAATCCCATGGCATAACATTTTTTAATTAACATTTTTTGAAACTGTCAATCCTTGGATTGTTAGCAACAGCTTACACCTTGTAAAATCCTGAGTCATCATTACACGCACACACACACACACACAGACTCATATACTATATATATGGATCATTTCTTCTCTTACAATCACTTTGGTCTTATTAAGATAGCATCCCGCATTAGCAAATGGTTAACTAGACTTCAACAGACAACAAAGAGAGAAAAAGAAATTTTAAAAATGGAGGAATAAATGAGAGGTGAAGGATTTACAGGTTTAATACTAAACAGTGGTTATATAAAGGAATCATAGTAAATATTAAGTAAGCTACTGTAATACTTGAAAATACACAAAACCCTTTAAGTGATGAGTAATTTGTTTAAGAGATAACAATGTAAATATGATGGTAGTTGAACACTGATGAAATGAAAATAATTTTTTTTATAAAGTGCAGATTATCATATTTTCTCAGTTTTCATATATCTTCATCATTGAATGGTAGATTCATTTTAATGGCATGTCAAACTGTCTAGTGTTATTTATACCAAGAGATTAGGTAATCACATTCGTTGTATGTTCATATTTATGTTTTTTGTGTAGTTGTTTTTTAAGAGTTTTTTTTTTTTTGCAGATAATTAAATGCAAATAATTTTTAAGCATCAATTTGATGCTTAAAGTAGAATAGATGGCACCCTAACAAGTATTACTACTCTGGGTCAGAGTGGACTTTGGAGTAATGGCACTGAAGTGGTATTCCACACTTCCCAGTGCTTGAGAACTGAAGCCTCACCCTTAGATAATGTTTAGTGTCATACCTCGGACATCCTTTTTTGTTTGATTTGCATTGCAGAGAAAAAAAGAGACTTTACTCATTTATACCTTATTCGTACAGCTACAATAAAAGCAAAAAAAAAATTATTGGTCCATAATATCTTTACAGAATATCTTTACAATCTTCCACTTTATACCACAGTTCATCATTCCAACAGCATTATATTTGGTATAATCTTATAATGTTAATTTTTTCCCCATTCTGCCAAGCTGTAGCCATGTCAGTACTACTGTATAGTTGCATCATTTGAACTTTAATGAAATGTTTGGAGAAAAAGCTAAATGGGAATTCCTCAAGGATTCTGCATGCTGTTTTGAACAAATCCTGATTGCAGTACTCTACAAAACAGTAGTTGTACGGCCACTTACCTCCCATCTAACAAACCATCCAAGTAAGAACAACATATGCTGGGCACTGCTGGTGAAGTAATGGGTTAACTCATGGACAGAGTTCTTCTATGGATTCCTACACATGGGACTCATCAGTGTTGGCCAACCAGCAAAAACTTTTATTTACCAGTTCTGTCACATTGAAAGCACCAGTTCCTGCTTGATTATCGAAGTTAAGCAGCAATGAGCATGTTCCATACTTAGATGGGTAACCATTTGAGCAGCAGTAGGTAATGTAAGCAATCTGAGGACAGTGTACCATATCTAAGTAAAGATTGGTAAATAAAAGCTATGTACAGATACTGGATGTCATTTAAAGGACTTACCAAGAAAGTTGGCAAATAAGGATGGATGGCAATAAAGAGTCACGGCTTGATAATGATAGTGATGATGATTACATTGTTATAGTTTGGTATGCATTAACTTGAATATATTCTAATTGCAGTTGCATTAGTTTCCTATATAGTACTTTTGTCCAGTCAGCTGGGGTTGTAGAATACACTAACTGCTTCTCTGCAGAGAGGTAAGAACCCTCCTAAACACATGTCCTGTATATGACACTAAACAATCTAATGGCGAGGTTCAAGTAATGATGGAGCTTTGAGGAATGCAGAGTACCCCTTCATTGCCATTGCTCCTTGGTCCACTCTGGCCTGGAGTGGTGGCAACTGATAAGGTCTTATGTATACGTCAAATAGAACTAAACTGTGTACTTATGCTAAACTGAATTGTTTGAAATAGAACTATTTTTTGATGTTGAAACTGTGTACTTATGCTAAACTGAATTGTTTAAAATGAAACTGTTTTTTGGCATTGAAACTGGGTAATTATGCTAAACTGAATTGTTTGAAATAGAACTATTTTTGACATTGAAACTGTGTACTTATGCTAGACTGAACTGTTTGAGATTAAACTGTTTTGACATTTAACTGTGCGTAAATGAAAACTATACTATACTAAACTGAATTGTTTGAAATAGAACTGTTTATAAGTATAAAAATGGATTTGGCATTAGTAACATACAATGACTGATGTGCCATAAAACCAAACCAAATGTATTGGACTTATAAATTGGTTAATACAAAATAGTTATTGTTGCTAAAACACTCTTTGAAACCAGGATCAAAAAATCTTTTTTGTTTCCTCAACATCAATTTTAGATATAATAATCAAACAGCAAAAATAACTTAAAACTGTTGTTGATGCATTTATTGAAAAAAAAGTGTATTTGATACAAAGTCACATTTACAGAGCATAGAACTCTGGCTTGTCGATGAGGCTAAGTGTTCATTAACTCCATCCTCTGAGGAGGAGTAAGTTCCTGAAAAGAGCTCTTTTGGCTATGATACTAAATTGCATCTAACTTTGAGGCTTCAGTTCAGAATCTCTGGGGAGAGGGGAGTACCCCATCGTTGTCATTACTTCTCAGTTCACTGTAACCTGGAGTGGTAGTATTTGCTAGGGTCCCATCTATGGGTCAAATAGGACAGTATGCAAAAAACCCTAAAGAAACTACACAAAAAATGTAAGCGTACCATGAATGCAATTCCCTGACTTTTAGGTATAAAATAACCCAAAACGGGTTGACATACCATTAAAATCAATCAATCAATTAAATCAATCAGTATAAATTCTAAAAATAACTAAATAAGAATATTCCTATGAATTATACATTTTATGATATATAATAAAATTTTACCTGTTCTATGTCTATCAATGCCAGAGAAGATTCTTTTTGATTTTTCGGCAAAGTTAATCGAAAACCTCTTCAGAAATTAAAATCTTTTTAAAATTTGTAAATCTATCTACTGCATCTCAGATACAACTGAATACTTTGTACTTTATGAAAATATATCCTAAGAATAACTTCTTTTATAGAAATATTTTACTATTATATCTGAAAATTTCATTTATGTTCATATTCATGAAACAATTCAACAATATTAATGGAACAGTCAACCTATATTATGTAATAATCCACCAAAGCTATGAAATAACTCGCCTAAATTTTGAAACAGTTGGCCAATATTGATGAAATACTTTGTTTCTCACAATGGTATCAATTCTTGAAAAGATTCTCATATAGAGAAATTGTTATTAAAAAATAATGTTCCAATAAAAGACTTTGAATTGAATAAGAGGAAAGTTTGTTTTTTAAATTGAAAACTTCTTTTTTATTAATTTATTATCTCAGTAAATGTAATTGTATAATTGGAAAACATACTTAACATTTGTACCTCATTTTATTGTAATGTTTTTATTTATCAAGTCCAAAGTTTACCTTTAAAATATAATTTAACCCTGAAGCAAAATGTTTGATAATTTATCTGAACCAACTGAACTTGTGTCCAAAATGACTTTTAATCTGATCGATAAGAGAAACATGGGATTTTAATTATTTTCATCAAGAACACTTGATTTTATGGTAATTCTTGTACATGAAGAAAACAATAATCTACTTATATACAAAATAGAACGCAACTTTATATACAGGGTGTGATGAGTCAATTATTGTCTAGACTTCGCAAAAATGGAAACAACACGTACATCTAACTTTATCAGATACATTTACCAAAAGTACATGAAAATATCTTAAAATACTATAGACTAAATTTATTCAAAGAAATTACCATAGGCTTCAGCCACGGCCTGAAGACGACTTTGAATCTCCCATGAGCCTTTTCTAGGGTCTCCTTCTTTAAATTTGGTAAATGCTGCCATTATCCTTGCCTTCAGTTCATCTTTGGTATTGCATGCAGTTTTGTTGCTCTCATACTCAACCGTACTCCACACATAATAATCAACGGGATTGAAATCTGGGGAGCTACGCAGCCGGATGTTAGGAGTAATGTGGTCACAGAAATTTTCTGTCCGCTAACACTGGGTTCTCTTGCTTGTGTAGCGTAGCGTAGAGTCCTGTTGCCTGACGTAGGGTTTTCTAGCAGTCATTCTTTCAATCCAAGACAGCACTACTAAGATCTGATCCTGGCAGAAGTGTTTTTAATAGTGTTTTGAGAAAAGCCAAAACATATTTGGTTAGAAGGGATGCTTGAATTTGTGCAAAAGTTTTGCAGTGTGGTCTTTCCTCTTGTCCTTAATGGCCAGTGATAAAAATTGACCTTTTCTCATCTTGTATAAGAAATACCAAATGTCTTCATGCACTAATGGCCAGATAAGGAACTCAGACATTTCTTTGTCTCTGGCTATGAATCTGGTTGAGTTGCTGAGGTCATTGTCAATCATGCCTTGAATCTCAGTCACAAATTCCGGAGTTCTTTTCTTCAGAACAATTAGAGTGAAACTTCCGAGCTGCCATATTTTCATCATCACCAATGAACTCATCCAACTCTTTTTGAATCCTTTGTACTGTCCCCAAATTGTCACCCCAAACACTCAGAAATCTTTGTATCGGAGCTTTCGACATAAGTACCAATCAGTACAGCAAAACATTTTATAAACTTCTACAGAAGTGAATTGCGTTGTGGCGCTGCTTTTCTCACAGACAGGTGCCCAACTTATTCTACTTTGCTGCACAGTAGACAAAAGCTGAATCAAACAAAGTGCATTGGCACAAATTAGATTATTTAAAATTGTGATATTTTACCCATCGCATCCTATATATATATATATATAATCTAAGGTTATTTTATGTCTAGAGGTTAGGGGATCGCATTCATTATACGTTCATATTTACATTTTTTGTGTAATTGTTTTGTCATAGAAAGTCTGTTGTAACTACAGGTATTTAAGAAATTTAAATATGTCTGTGATTTTTTTTCAGTTAATAAGTTGATAGACTACACTATCTAACTCTTAATTACTCCTTTCCTCACTCACTAAAACTTTTTCCATTCTCTTTCACAATAACTTTCTGTTGCCCATCAAGACTAAAAAGATAGGAATTAAAAAACAGAATAATTAAGCATATATGTTGATTTCCTTTCAACTTTTTCATTAATTTGACAATATAATGATACCTTTGATATATTCCTAATATATGATTTTTTATATTTTGCAACGCAGTGTGTGTGGTTCCACGGAAAAAGGGTGGAGGAAGTACTTGCCTGAAAAAAAATGATCTTAGTTATGTTTTTCAACATTTCTATTCTACAGAGATGCATATTTAGAACAAACTAGATGACCTGTGAAGCCAAGGGTTTTCGCTGTAGCAGAGGTTCATGATGATATTGATGTTTCCATTTAGGAAAAAATAAATCCCAGTAAGCATTTAAGTTATAAATTTGAAAAAGTTTATACAAATTGATTTATGATGATTTCTGTGAGCATTATTGAATTATTTATGTCAATGTCATCATTCATTTGTTTGTGAATATGAAAATTTGTGAGAAATTGAGAAGTTAAAATGTTTGGTAACTGTAATGATAGGAATTAATTTTAGGAATTTTGACGTATGTTGAATGGTAATAAAATCGAGAAATAAAAATGTTCTAATATTTGTATTGGTATGGGTGAGTCACAGACTTCTGCGTTCAACCAAAGATTATGTTGACCAGGAAGGAGAACGCCAGCGTTGAAGAAGTGGAGTGTAGGTCGGGGTGGTGATTCTCGGGTCACGCGGCTTCCATCAAAAGCCGCTGGAAGGTTAAAACGAGTTTGTGTGACATTGAATATTGCAGGCGTCGGGGGATGAGCTTGCATCTGGCGGTGCGTTTTTCTCTTTCTGGACCTCGAAAAAATCTCGTCTCTTATAGGATCAACTTTGGTCTTTCTTTTTTTTTTTCTTTTTTATCACAAAGGTCATAAATTAGTCGAAAGATTTGTGATGAAATCCATCAACATTTCACCGTGCGCGGAGCCTATGGACTGAGATGCATTTTTTTTTTTTTCAATTTGAAAAAATTTTGGTCCCAGCATTATCCGGTGAGTGCTTTCCTGTCCTGTTAATTAGAATTGCCATTATTTCGTCAGTCATATAACAATAATAATATTGTTCAAATGAAAACATATATTTTTTTGCATGCAGTAATGCAGGCAAAAAAACAAAACAAAAAAACCCTCAAAAGATGTCCATATTGGCTCAATTTCTATTTTATTAAATCTGCAGCTACTGCTGATTCTGAGCTCTCATCCTACCGAGTTTGTTTTTTTTTTACCAGAATTTACTCCATATTTTGTCGTAAAATGTCATATCATTTTATTGTAGAAAGAGAATATTGCAAATTGAAAAATAAGATCCAAAACTCACTTTTTCCCGAAACAAAAACAAGTTGACGCCAAAATGAATTAAATAGTTTCAGGAACTTGGTTGGACAGTGTTGTCACGTGCCGGTGTCTTCAACTACGTTCGCGCGTTTGGAATCCCAAAGGAACTAATCATGTGCAAAAATAAGTCTTTCGTTTGGAGTCGGTCACGTGACTTGGAAACCGTTATATTTCACGCTTTCGACAGCTCTCTTTCTCTCACAGAGCCTCCGACATTCTCAGCTAGCCTCGGCTCGAGATAACTTGTCACCAACATGGAGCCGAAAAGGGAAGAAAAAAATACGTTCATAGTACTGATGAAATTGGTATATTTACCATCCTTCAATATACTAGACTTCTCATGGACGTCAATATCTCCTCACACATATAGACACACACATTCAGCTAAGGGAAACACATACTTCGCTGCTATGCACTTTTTAGTTCACACACGTACATACATACATATATATGTAAGTAGGACTTGTTCACTTTTTTACTTCTTCTGTCCGGACGGTGAATAAACGTCCTGCATGTCTGGTTCGTCTTATTTGAATGGTTTTAGAGATGGTTGGTAGGTGATCGAATAGCAGCTGTTTTGTGGAATGTTGCTTCCAGTATTTGTTCTATATGGCTCGTGGCATTCTTGAGCAATTGCGTAAAATTCCTGAGATTTTACTCCTCATAATTTGATAGTTATTTGTGACTGCAAGACATGAGTATTATTGCCGTCGCCCGAAACTTTTTGTTGTGCGTGAGAGAACTGACAAACTGCCGAAAATGTTGGACGATACTTTATTCCACATACATATGCAGCTGTGAAAACTGCAATTAAAACAAATATTGGCATAAGCACATGGAGAAAATATACATACAGGTACAAAGCCAAACATTTACAAAAGAGACTATAACATGAGGGAAGATAATATTACCATTTATACAAAAATGGCAGTTGAGGTTGTAGAGTTCTGTTGCCTCTTGTTATACTAAACGGAAGAACAAATGAGTTTACGAAGATATTGATAGTTTTCAATTTGGAAGTTTTATTAGCAGCTTGAGACGAAAGGAACCCTGGTGCTGTAAGTCGCAGGTAGAAGTAAACGGTTATAAATAGCTGAGTCGGTATTAAGACGCTGAATTCAAAGCAGGAGTTGAGATGCTGTCGTCAGGACAGGAATTAAAATGCTGAAGTCAAAGCAGGAGTTGAAAATATCCAATTAGTTTCTCCGAGGATCTGTTGGTTTAGAAGGAAAGATGAATGATCAAAGAATGATTTCCCAGACACCAATGGTCCATGAATTGGATGTGCTCTCCTCATAATGCTTAGTGGACTGCTGCTGTGGTGAGAGAAGAAAAGATGGTCTGTCCAGCTGCTAGCCAGTAAGGAAGCGAAGAGAGAGAATTTACTCTGTCATGTTGTGGCCTGTCCTGCTGCTAGAAGGCGAAGAGAGGAGTATGTGGTCTGTCATGTTGGTTGGCTTGTTCTGCTGCTAGCCTGTGGAGAAGCGAGAAGAGAGCGAGAAACGAATAGCGGGCCCTTTTATGTTGGCCCGGGGAGGTGACCCGGGCAGAATGGCATCAGTCATTCCCATTGAGCGAAATATATAAATTCGAACTTATAGCGGTTCGAGGGAATTAGTTATTTTCTCTAACACTATATTTTTTTAGGCAACACAAATGAATTACGAAACTTTTCTTTAACAACACAACAAAGAAAGTTTTTATTTGCAGCTTTGAATATGGTTTGCTTTTGGTGCTGTAAGACTCGTGGAGTTTAGGCTTGTTAGTGTTGGAGAGAAATGGCTTAGCGGGGTGTTGATAAAGCAGCGTGTGTTGTCGGACGTGTGAGGGATTGTGTTTAGAGTCACCGTGTATTTTTGTGTGTCTGGTATTTTTGGGGAGAGTATGCGTGATCTCCATTCATATGGACCAGAAGTGAAAAGGTGACTAGTGTGTCGAGAGCGGAGTTACGCTCGGATCGACATAGCCAAATTTTGGGGTGACGTGAAGTGGTGCCTGTGGAAAGCATGCTGAATGCATCCAATTCATATTCAACTGGGATTCCTTGTAAGAAATCCATAAATTAGATGGTTCCCTCGTTGAGTGTCCATGTTGCTGCTGCTAGTGTTAAAGCCACTGTGAGATGTCCACACTGGGTGGCTTGTTTAGCTAAAAAGCATCGCTAAGCAGAGACGACCAGACGAACGTCTGTTCTGGTCGCCGTCTCACGCCGAAGAGACTGGGTTTGGCCGCTCACCCGTATTGCTAGCCGGAAATGAAGGTCCGGGCTGAATAGGATGAGTCATCCTGATTGGGTGAAATTCAGTGTTGAATTAAATTACGCGCCAAACCAAAATACGAGATTTTCCTCTTCTCTACAAACTCCAACGGCCAAAGCAATTCCCGCACAAAATAATAATTTGAAATTCTTTCTGTTATAAGACAAACAAATTATATACATTTATATTCACCACGTGTGGCTATCTTAGAATCAACAGAAACGTTTATGCCTAATATAGGTTACAAATCCTAATATTTCAGTCATTAAGACTTATTCGTCATTTACAAAAAATAATAAATGTACATTAAAAATGATTTCTATGATATCTAACTTATCTACCTTAAATGTATGAATTATGCGAGATTTGGAAAAGAAATAACTTAAAAGTGCAATTGTATTTATAATTTAAGAGAAATAATTCGTTTAAACTAAAAAATATACAATTTAAGAAAGTTAATATATTTTGCCTCGTTAGCACCATCGGGCTAAGGCGATGCTAAAACGTATCTCAGTATCTTTTAACTGACCGAAGATGCGACGTAACCTTACCGCCTCGAAGATCTGTTTGAAAAAGAACGCAGTACGATTCTCCACGAGTCTCTTGAGAAAAAGGCCCAAAATTCCTGCGCCCTAGAACCTGAGCCAGCCAACTCCCCATCGTTTTTTAAGTCTCAGACCTTTTCTACTCACTGTACCATTTTGACACTCTCTTTCTACTTTTATTTTGCCGAAAATGATAATTTCTCTATTTACTTTCAGCCATTTAAAAACTAAGATATCAGAAACTAGGACTATTTTGTTTGGCGAGTAATTCCCTGAGTGTGACCAGGTTACTAGTTGTATAAGATATGAGGTGGGGTTGGCAAGCGAACCCGCTGATTTCTTAACTGGCTCCTTAGTGGCAGCCATAATGAGTTCAACAATTGATAGATGATTATTATGATACTTATACATAAAAAAGTATGACAGTGTTAATATTAACAAAAAGGTTGGGTTTTTTTTATCAGTTTAGATGTCTTGTTTTTATTTGTGATCCATATATATTATTTCAAATGAAAAACTGAAAGATCCCTACAGTTGAGAGGAAGATAAAAGTATTTAATTACATTGATCTCTTTAAAAAACCAAGTTATAATAAGTTGTAATAAAATGTATAATTTTGCCTTGGTCACATATTTGAGTGTTACAAAAATCTAATTTTGGGATATGTTCAGCAAGAAACGTTTTGAAAGTAATGCTTCCTATTCATTTCCAGAAAAACTATAAAAGAACAACACAATTTGATAGTGCAAATTTTCAACCACAAAACAGTCATTTTACTTCTATTGGTTCTGCATTTTCGCTAGTAATGAATGAGTATCTTCATGCTGCATTCATAAAAATCTCTCCCAGCAGCGAGAAAAGATTTTAAATTGTTATAATATATATAAAATTCTTAATCCATATATAACTATACTTACGCGAAGCACAGAAAATATATGCAGGAATAACAGTGTTTTAGCGCGCAAACAAATCGGACTTAAACTCAGGGAACAAATTAGAATAGATAAAGAATTTGTTTATTTACAATTATAAAATGAAAAATATGTTATATTGCAGAATATGAAACAAAACGATAAATACGGCATGAAGTTTGGAAAAGAGGCAAATTGTCCGTAGAAATGAATGAAAGAATAAGAAACAGAAATATAGGCTTGCTCAAATATTTCCGTTAAGTACCTAATTACAAATTAAGCACAGTAGAAGAATAGTTCTTTCTATATTTACTGGTTTGAGGAAAAATACTGAATAAATGTCTTTTTTAGGGTTTAATTTCCTCAGCGAAGTTCAGAGCAGATGATGAAAAAGTGGCAACGGTTTAGCGTTATTTTGATCGAGTAGATTTCTTGCAGAGTCCTGGAGAAGAAGAGTTCCTTCTTTTATCTTTAACCCAAAGTTCTTAGACTTCGTGAGTATATGGTTAGTATCTCGTTAACATCTTAGTGTCTTTTGTGTTTTCATTGACTGCCACTGTTTACTTCTACTAATGAAGAGGGGTTCTATCTCTTATTCTTAACTCAAAATTCTAAGAGTTTGAGGGTTGTCTTGTGAACTTCTGGGCGTTTTTTTTTGTCTCTATCGTCGACTGGCGCTGCTTGTCGCCACGGTTTCTCATTGACTTGGTTGACTAGCAGACCTTACGTTTAGATGCTACTGCTAGTAGCTGATCCCGCACACCGCACAGCCATTGGCCAAGGCCAGCAAGCATACGAATTCAAACTGCTATCATTTCTACTACTACCACCCGGCCGGACCTCAGTATGTAATCACATGGTACCAGTCTGGATTTAACTGTGAGTCCACAGAGCCACTTGTCCTCCCCATTCTTCGTGATGTTCTCTCTGTAATCCATGTTTCATTGGCCCAATTCAGCTGGCTAAAGTGCTCTTTATTTTGTGAATTGACCACTGTCTTGAACATGGTTTGTTTTGCGACTACTTCTGAAAAATTTGCCAACTGTTTAACTACTCACATTCACTGTGTGATCTTCATAAATGTTCAGTAAAAATCGATGTAATTTTTATGCATGGAGGAATTCATTGATACACTCCCTGTTTTCATTTTGCCACTCTGTTGCTTAACAAGGAGCGAAAAAACAAACAAACTATGAATAGCTATCTTTAAAGAGATTGACAAGAAAACTATCTCTCTCTTTCCACATCATGAACTACTTCTATTTGTTGATTCAGTTCATCACATAGAATTTCTCTCTTGGTGATCTGTGGGTAGTATCTCACCATGGAAGAGAAATAAGCTTCGTTCTTAATTGATGAAAAATATTTCGTTTACGTCACTAACAAAACAGTTAAGTCCTCTCGTAGAATACTAGGGAAATTGTAATCATCGACTGACTTCTTGTGTACAGTAAACTAATAAGCCATTGTTAGTGAGTTCAGTTTTAACTGTGTGGACCAATGTGACCATTTACTCATTTGACCAGACCGCTTCCAACCAAACGGGCTCACAAGTCACCATGAGTATCGATGCACATGTAGCATCCCTCTGCCCTGGTGTGGTCCTCTGTTACTGCACCAACGGGATATGAATGGGATTTGGTCCAGTAGGAGGTTTTGTTCCTTCTATAAAACCCCAAAATGTATAACGTCTCTTTCAACTGATCAGCGTGTATACTTGTCAACAAAATCATAAGATTTTAATCATTAAGCCGTGGTTTTCCGACCAAACTCACTAAAGTTAAAAAAGAAGGAAACGACAAATAAAGTAAACGATATAAATCTACGCGCTTTTATAAACAGTGATAAATTTCTTTTATGGGTTGGTTGTAGTTTGGAACAGTAGACGACTTTCGATTTCTTTACGGGATTAGTAACGGATCACTTTCCTCTAAGTCGGTTGGTTCGTAAATGGCAAAGTGAAAACTCCTCTAAGCAGTCCTCGCGTTTCACAAGTTTCTGCCTGAAGGTCAGTTCATAGTCAAGCCTCAGTTTGGCTCTAGTCTGTCCGATCTTCCACGATCTCTCGCATAAGGACCACTTCTTATATATTGTTCTCAATTTGTAAAATTTTTCGCATTTACCTTTCTAACAAAAGGATTCAACTTGTCTATTTTTCCGGACTAAAATAAACACTCCGATATCGGTGTATCCGAAGGTTTCATAATTATTTTTAAACAAAGCAATAATTCTCCCTTTTAACTATTCAGTCTCGAGAAAACACGTGTTCTGTTATCAATCTTACATTAGACCTCCCACCATTACTGGTAACTATCTTTTTGCCCAAACATCTCTATTTTCTCAGTTTTTCCAATTCCAATATACTTAGTGGAAAGTGATTATGTTTTTTGACATCTCATGATAAGGGGTGAACATAAAGACTGAGAGGCACGTTGGAGGGGTAAATATCTTTTATACCGACTTTTATTTGATCTTAATTGTTTTTTTTTTTTTAGTTCAATTCCACTCAGCGCATTTCACAACTTTCTAAGTCGGTTTCAATTTCGTCCATTGATTCTTTCTCCATATTCTTTTAAACAAATGGATTTTTCCTCCCAAAAATCTGACATCGTCGACTGTCTCAGATCTCCAACTTCACACACATGCAACAATATATGCAAGAATCATGGTTATTCTGTTATACTATACTTTTAGTCTAATGTAAAACTAAGCTTAGTAAAATGATTGCTTCTTAACCCTTTCAAATTAACAAATCACAAAGCAAGTTATAAGAATGAATTCATAATTAAATAAACAAATCAACAAATCACAAAGTCGGTTACAAATTTTTATTCAAGCGTCCAACCACTAAAAAGGAATTACCAGGAGGTGATGTTTAATTATTTATAAGACTGCTACTATGACGAACGGATGTAATCGGAAGCATGTCACATGGCAACTAAATCAATTAAAGACTCACTCACACTTCACTAGTTTTATAACGGAGTAGAGCCGACTTCCAGTAATAAGAACAAATAGGAATCGAGTAAAAAGTTGAGCGGTCACAGAGATGTTACAAAGATCCCAACAATCAATCTTTCTTTCTATTTTACTTAATTTTCGACGATACACCATGAGTAGTTACAAGAGAAACAATTCAATACGTAAAAACTTCAAATGCCAGTATAAAGTAATAATTACTACTATGTACAGTTATCACAGATGCATTCACATCCATTTTTATTGTCTAACAAACATTAATCTTATAGGGCCTTTTTACGACCCATAGACTTTGATACACCGACATACTTCTAAAAAGAGACGTTTTCACTTAAATTATTTTCCATGTACCACTTTCTGGTAATAATTGTCATTTACCGGGATGATGATGATAGCCAATGCACGAAGTTATTAATTGCAATATATGGTTTTAATTTCTGTGTTATACTGTCTGTATATTCTCTATGACATATATCGTGCACGATCTGTGTAATACTTCGACCTCAAAGCTCCGTAACAATAAAGAAAATTAAAGTTATCTTGGTGTCTTAATTTTTGAATATACGTAGGATCTTGATTCCTAGAAACCAGAATGACGGATATCCCTACAACTATGACTATATATATGGAATCAAGATGAAGACAGTAAACCATTAATTCTGAGATGCTGCCTTTCTCCACTTTCAATATTTCTTGATATACAATTTCCCCAATCCTTTATTTTCTGGATATTTTTTAAATTGAAATTTAGAAAACCCAAATATTTTGAAGTTTTCATTTTAACTCTCCAATTTAAGGATGTTTAAAGCTTGTCACTTTCATTTTCAGCTGATTGAAAGGGTTAGTTGTCTTTGTTGTCAAGTAAAGAAACGTAACCTATTTTTTTTCTCTTTATGTCATTATTTTTGCGGACCACCAACCTCAAGTCCTTCGTTCACCACTGAGACCTTAATCGAAAAAACACATTGGAACGGATAGTGTTTATTTTACGTTATCCCTAAAAGTGATAATAGACACTTTCCTTGGCCTCAGATGGATGGAGTAGGAGGTGTATAGTTAGGATTTGTTGTCAAACTAACCACCAAGTTAATCATTTGTTTGCTCACAAGCGATTGTTAACATCATCTTGCAAAATTTAATCATGAGGAAGGATTCGGTCTTATCACTGTTATCTTGAAAGAGTAAACATTTTCATTAAAAGGAAAATTAAATTTTTCTTGTTGTCAATCTTTACAATGTCATTGATTTACGACATGTAAGATTTACAATGAACCATTTACAACCGTGACAAAAAGGTACGACTGAAAAAAAAAGATGAGTAAGTTTATGAGATTGCCAGCATGTCGTCCCATTCACGAACGCATCTCTCTCTCTCTCTCTCTCTGGTATGAAACTAAACTGCATCTGGTGGTGAGGCTCTTGTTCTGCAGCTCTGGAAAGTATGGAGCACCGTTTCATTGCCATTACTTCCAGGTTCACTATGACCTGGAGGGGTAACTTCTGTTAGGGTACCCCCAATGGGCCATATAGAGCTGTTTGAATATTACTCGTATTCGATAAAAATACCTGGTATCATAAAACTGTGTATAAATTTGTCTTTAATTGGAATCATTTTGAGATGAGGCTTCCTAATCTGAGAATTAATTTTTTTTTTATTTATTGCGGACTTTTTGTCCTCATCTTGGAAGTTTTTGTGTTGTTTCTTCTTTCACTACGTTTCGGCCAAATTTCACCTTTGGCCTTTTTCAGGTGATTTACCGCGACCTCGGATAGGAATGCTGGCGCAGCGGATAGAGGCGTTGACTCTCTACGGTTCCAGGTGAACATTGTCAGAAGATTGCGGTTTCAAATCCTACCCAAGCCGGCCAGAGGTTTACTTGGTCAAAAACGTGGTTCGATAGACAACAACTATGGAAGGCAGTAATTACTGGGGATACGGTTACAAGACTAAGCAGGTAAATCAGAGGTGAAATTTGGTCGAAACGTAGTGAAAGAAGAAACAACACATGTGTATAAATTGTTTGTATAAAGAAAATTTATTTGAAGCTATAATTACTCACAAAAGATTATCGTTAGTTACTTGAAACCATATGATCATACAAACAAATTATTATTAAGTAAAAATGGTTGCTTTAAACGCTGTGATTGTATAAATCGTTGATATTAGATAGGAATACTTAAAACCATATAACAGCATAAATGCAATTGACTTATTAAAAAAATGCAGTTAAAAAATAATTGCAATGGAACGTTGAAATTATAGTTATGATTGTAATTAAACATTTATAAATGAATCAAATTTCGGTGGTTGATATGCTGTTAAATGAACAAAACCAACCTCTCTCTCTCTGCAACAGTTATGCACATATACAGTTACAACTTAAAATTTTATTGACAAGCCTCAAGATGTCGAATGTCCAGACACTAAACTGAATCTACTTGTAAGACTCCAGTTCTGTAGGTTTGGGGAGTATGGAATCACCTTTTTGAAGAGGTTGTCGATTTAAAATGATTCTGAAGGTACATTTTTGTACCATATATAATAAGAGATCTTAATTGTTAAATTGACTTCAAATCTTGGGTTGACCTGCCGTAAAACCAACCAAACAACCAACCCATTTAGAAGACAACCAAGATGAAAATACCTTCATCAATGCCAAGACCAACCAAGAAGGAAAGGAAGGCTATTGATTTGTTATATTTTGGTGTATAAAGTACAGGGGTTTTAATGGTATATGTAGCAGTCTAACGACTGAATTGATTTACAACCGGTCTGTCAGAATCTAACCTGGTCGTAAGTTGATGACTATCTGTATTTACAGTTACTCTTCTTCATTTTCGACTTATTTTGTGTCGGTTTTTTCAATTGGAAAAATCATTAAATCATTTGTTTTTGTTGCTTTCCCTTAATAGAAAACTAATTTTTCACTGTTCATGTTTTTAATGTTATTTTCCAGTATATATATATATATATATATATATATGAGTGTGTGTGTGTGTGTGTGTGTGTGTGTGTGTGTGTGTGTGTGTGTTTACGTATATATATAATTACTTCTAATGAAGTAAAAAGACAAAAGATTTTTTCAGCTATTGTTGAAGAATAACCAAAAAGTATATTGCGAAATTTGTTCAACTCAAGGATTAATTTAATCACATTTTGCTATCATTAGATAGATTTCATTTTATTTTGCCTTTAGATGATTTTTTAAAAATTTTCGACTTTAAGATATGTTTATACATTAATTTGTTCATGCAAAAGGACTTTTTAAAAAAAATTTTTACCTGATTTTAAATTACATAAACTGCTCACAAATTTATCTGTCCCACTTTTTATTACAGTAATAAACACTCAGGTAACACTGAACGATGGTTTTCTGATGACTTATAAGTTAAAAAACGTTTTTGTGAGATTAACGTTTATGGGCTCCTTGTAGCCATGTTCGTGCAACGACATATTTTTTTAAGGCCCGGTAACAGGAAAAGAAAAAATTATGGAAAAAAGTTATAACTTTGTTAGTTAGATGGTTACTATATTTGGTCAAACATAAAGATTTAGTTTGGCTAACATAACTGTTACAAAGTAAGGGTTCAGTTTAGCATTATACTTACATTGTAAAAGGAATTTTAAAAATCAACACGCTAAAGAATACTCCGGAGTCTCATTGGTAACCACAGAAAATTTAATCGTCATAGTTCGAGCTGTCGTTGAGTTACGTGATGGCAGACAAAAGCGATATTTAATGAATTACAGTAAGATGTGAATAAAACCATCAAGTGGGAGTATCCTCTGTATTTGTATCTATTTCTAAAAAATATAGAATTAAAATTGAATTCATACAATATTTTCTGTTGGCAACACATCAAAATAAAAAAAATCTTTATTGTATTAAATGCAAAAATTGTTCTGTCAAGTTAAGTGGACAAGATAAGCCATGATGTCAGGCAGTGATTATTTGCAACAAGCAGGGACATCTAAGCAAGCAATGGACATGAGATTAGATAACAATTAATCAATGAAAAAGAAGAACAGAGTGGAGACGCCCTAAATAATGAAGTCCACAGGGAAAATGTGGCGATATCTCTCCTTTCATGTGAAAAGATCAAGGTACATTATAATCAGTTTTATCCCTCCCGTCTAACAAGTTCACTATTACAGAGACAGACAGAGACAGAGACAGACAGAGAGAGCTAGTAGAGCAAAAGTTGCCAAGAATAAAAAGTCTTCATGCAAAATATGATTTCTAAGACATGGCTTAATAATTACTGATTTGTGATAATTTTATAAAATTGCTCAATAAAAATCATGTTTCCCTTCAAACCAGCGTTACTAATGTCGGCGTCCATTAAAAGCGACTTATGCAATCGATTTTACGGTTATTTTTTCTCTCTAAATAAATATTTCACGTTTTTATTTATGTATTTATTGAAGGTTTTACTTGATAGTTCCATAAAATAATTCCTGTAACACAATCGCACAAAAAATTCAAAGTTCGGCTATCCAACAACATTCGAAAATGAACACTGTTGGTCTCTTTCTCATACTGTGTATTTTGACACTGTTTTTAACGCTAGAAACCAATAAATTGATCTTTGATATCCTACCATCGTTTTTCAAGAAATTATGACTTGTGTTCTAACTTAAATAACTTTTGAATAATCGTCACTATTTTATGATGACTTGAATAACTTTTATATAATCGTCATCGTTTAATAATGACTTAAATAACTTTTGTATAATCGTCACTATTTTATGATGACTTGAATAACTTTTATATAATCGTCATTGTTTTATGATGACTTGAATGATTTTTGTATATTTTTTACCGTTTTATAATGTCTTGAATAACTTTTTCACAATTTTCATCACATTGCTTTTCACAGATTGAAAATAGAACGCCCTGACATTCTCTTACAAGTTACAGTCACATAGGTTTTATAATAAGTTTATATGAACTAATTTTAAAAGAAATACAAAAATTGAGATTCATTGGCAAAATTTGAAAATTTCATGATTACATATTACTATGTTCGAATGAAGCCTATGTGCTCTGGTATCGACCACTTTAAGGTTTGTTTTAGTATATTTGTCGAGAACCAAAACTCACCGCTACAATTGTTTGAGTGTGCGGAAGACAATTCGAACACTTTTTGCAGAGAAAATTCACGACGAACAAACAACAACATATTTATTTCCTGAGCAAACTTAAGAGATTGAATACTGAATGACATGAAAAAGAGTATATTCTAGAGGAAAAGTCCTATCATGTGGTTGAAGAGTCTTTTGGCATAAGTAAAAAACTCTTAATAAAATGGAATTTGTGAGTAAAGACTTACGTCAAGGCACGGTATCGTGCGCCATATGGCACAATGTTTTTTGGGGTGAAAGTATCTCTGCCGATGAAATGCTCACAATCATGCGTGCTTCTGGTTGTCGATGCAGGACCGAAAAGGAAGAGAGTTTTTCATTTGCTACGCCCTTTTATATACTACTTTGGTCACAGCACCAAGCGACCAATAGAAGTACAATTTGGAAGGCAATGGATGTAATCCCAACAGTAATAAAGAACATAAAATCGCTTCTTTTCTGTTACTCTTTGTTGTGGAACAAACTGATGTGACGTTGCATAAATAATTATCCCAGGACGAGGCACAATTTTAAAGCGCATGTCTCGTCGAATTCTACTCTGACCTTAAGAGATCGACATCTCGGTCATTGTCCTCTGTAGAAGGCTGTTATGTAGAATGTGAATCGCCAAGGGCAGTCTGGCACTTGACACTCCACAAAATAAATCCCGGTCAAGACTCCTATTTCGGGCGTATGATAAACAGACAAATAATGTGGAGGTTAATTTGGGGCCAGACTGACCTCAGACGTTGGTAAGGGGATGCCAATTCACTTTCACATACACCACCAAGTCCTTTGTCTTCCTACTCCTCTCAAATCACAGAACAAACTTCTAGGTTAGATAATATTAACTGTAGACAGACTTACAAAATTATCTTGTAATGTTTTAAGGAGGCAATAAGACGTTTAGCGAGAATTCATGAAAGTGGTACGAGGCTGCGATAGGATACATGCAAAAGAAGTCAAATCGACAGAGAAAATAACACAACCAAAAGATTTCAACACAAGGGTGCATTTAAAATATAACAAAATTTTAATATGCGACGACCAAACAAATAATGATGAGGATTAAGAAAAAGTTCTTTTTTCTTTTCTCTTTTCTTTTTAAAATATAACAAAATGTTAAGCCAACAGGAAAACATTAAACAAAAATGTCTCTCAATAGTCTTTTTTTTTCTTTTTCTTTTTTCTTTCTTTCTTTTTCTCTTGCTTGAGTAAAAGTGTCTAAGTCGCTGGACTGAAGCATGTAGCAATGTTCATTCAATAAATTTAACTATTGATGAAAAAGAACCTTTACAGTTTCTCTCTTTTTTTTTTTTTTCGAATACATATAACTTTCCAATACCTAAGAATTGTAGAAGGAAAACGGTTTTAGTTGTACTTATCTTTGACGGGTTTTCAATTTTTCAGATTTCTTTCTTTCCTTTTTACGGGTGAGTGACCTTCTCGGAGTCGGCGGAATTCAGCATGCGGTTCTAACGCTGACTTCTGTCCAAACTAAAATTCTTCTTCAAATTTCTCTAACGCCTGATGGCATTTTTGGCGCGAAGAGCCTGTGGGCCAATCATTCGACTTTTCCTCTTCCACCACCTTGTCAGGTCACGCCATTCGATTGACCTAGACTTCTTTCATTCAACAGACACAGAGTGCAGATAGCTTGCCCCTTTCTTTCCCCTACCTTTTAACTGTCAGTTTTAATGCCTGTTTATTCAAATAAAGAAGGGTAAGGGTATTGACCTCCCCTTCACTCTCTCTCTCATAGCATACCACGTCACACTGATTATTTATTTAATTGAGTTGAAGTTGTAGGGGTTGTGTCCTCTAATGTAATTTGTGTACCAGGTTCTGGAGATTCTATGGTTCTGTTTCAGACATGCTATTTTCGTTTTTGCGGGTTTTGATAGGAGCATGTAGTGAATTTTGAACGTTGTCGTACTTTCTAGAGTTCGATGTCGCTAATGTGTCTGAAGATAGCCGCTTGTTATGTTCGTTGACTTGATTTTGTTCAAAGTGGCTCCATTATACATCTGTTACTATATATGGGACCTGTTCGAATAGAGATCTGTATTTGGTTCTAACTGCTCGTTTCGATAAAGCTTTGTCTCCTTGTATAATGTACGGGTATTTATGCCATTGGGAGGAATTAACTTTGGCGTTGGTGAGTCGCTTTTTGTATGTATTTACTTAGCTCCTTCGCCACGAGAAGGATGTGACACAATGTTAATTTTTAAGCGTAGTACAGCTGATTTGAATTCAAAACTTCCTTCCTTCTAAATTGGTTGCTGTACCAAAACTAAAGAACCCAATCTGCCCAACTATTTACCTATATATGGAGGAAGAAGAAAAGGATTCCTGACATTTTCCAAGGACACGAAATTAAACGCAAACAGCGCCGTCCAGGTTTGAACTCAGTTGACCGATTCCATTTCCAACTACGATAACCGTTACACTAAGTACGCTTTCCAGGCTGCTTCTTGTAAGCATCACGGTGATTAGCTTCTTAGAGAGGTTTTAAATAGTTGGATATGGAGTTGAGTGATAATCACAGAAAAGCTTATCAATGATTTTTTGGATGAGATATTTTTTGTCGAGTGCAATTTGAATGGCTTTTTCAATAGTTTCATTAAATAATCGGCTTCGTTTCTCTGCTTGTGATAAAGGTGTGTCACTTTGACTTTAATGTCCTTTTTGCAGACTAGTTAAGGAATTCTTGATCATAAAAGGACGGTCGATTATCACATTTATGGCATTCTGAGAAATCGAAATTTCTGTATATTTCTTTCAAATCAGGAAGAATGTGTTGGGCTCCGGTAGATCGAACTATTTTTGCATCCAGAAACCAGCATTGGTTGCATCGTACTAACTGTACAAGACGTCCGTCTGAAAGTGGATCGAACAAATCAATTGATATGATTTGCCAAGGTCTCTCAGAGGCAGCTTTAATGAGTGTTGACCGGGTATACTGTTCGTGTTTGGCATTTACGGCAACTTCACATTTAAAGGTTTTCACTCTGAAGAAAATAGAAGTATACACTCAACGTTCGATGGAATATTGTCTTGATCTATGATGGATCGCAGAGATAGCCTCATTACGTCGATTGTCTGGGAAGTGAATTTGGTCACCTTTAGAAATGATATTATTGCTATTTATCGATAGTTCGTTGAAGGATTGGAGGTCGGCCAAGTGCAATAACGTTATCATATCAGTTTGTCAGCAATGAACCGTGCCTCGTGTAAGAGCTGTTTTTCAATGGTAATTGAAGAAATGAATGAGTTGTGAATCAAGAACAATTGTTTTTGGTGTTCTGTAATCTCTTCTGTGATATACTGTAGTAGTTTCCAAATTGGCATCGTATATCGACTGAATTATCTTTGCCTCTTTTCTATACAACGCAGAGATGAATACATTGATGACACCGGAGAATTCTGTCTATTCTGGTAAAACATTTTATTTTTGATTTCCAAGGAGATTCAAGTGGTTGTTGATCAGTGAGAATGGTAAGCTGTAGTCCACCAGCGAGAATTTGACAGAACTGATGGCGACCAAAGTTAATGGCTGTCGTCTCTGATTCAAGCTGTGAATATCTTTTTCGATAACGATAGTGTTTTGTGATTCAAGGGTGACGGTTTTAATTTGCTTTATGGATTGGCCTTCGACAAAGATTGCACTATATGCGGTGGAAATCAACAAAGACGGTGATGTTTTGGGTTGCTTTGAGGCAGGGAAGGTATTTAGTTGAGTCCTCAGTTAGCAAGGACCAATGTTAGCATTAGTATATCCAAAATGCACTAACTAACGGAAGGAAAAACAATCTTATTTACTCATACAGAAACATGTACTGTGTTGCATAGCTACTTTACGGGTCCTTTGTGTGAATGGTTTGTTTCTATTTTGTGAAAAATTTCATTAAACCTGATTTTTGGATGGTATTGCATGAGTCTCGGTGGCTGTGTATTGTGTGATGTATCAGGTTTCATATGAAGTTGGATGCGTTCAGCTTCATTCTTCCCAAGCATCAAAATACCAATGAATGTTTTGCGATGATACTTACAAAGGCAGTATGTGAAAGGGGTACAAAAATGGGAAAAGCCTTACTTGATGATGCGAGTAAAATGGTAATAATAATGTTGGCTTTATTGGTGAAAGACAAGGAAGGAGCCAACATCTTTACTATTAAAAGAACAGAAACAAAAGAGGGTGAATGGTTTTCTGGACAGTCATGTGACATTCCATGAGATATTGAACAGATACGAGGTACATCCACTCTTCAAAAGAGATAACTATTTATTTAATCCTTACAATTTTATGGAATGGGTCTTCGTGGCTGTGTATTGGGTGATGTATTAGGATTTATATGAAGTTGGATGGGTTCAAGTTTCATCATTCCCAAGCATTGAAATACCTATGAATGTTTTGCAATGATATTTACAAAGGCTTAATAGATTTTGAAGGTTCGGTAAGTTTCTCATTCTGATTTGTTTCGGTCTTTATAGAGTAGATATATTTTTGTATTTCTTTGCAGGGGGATTTAAACATGATGATTCTTCGTTATTCAGTGAGTTGCTGGGATATGAAGTTCATGGTTCTTCCTGGAAGATCGTCATCATCGATGATGATCCACATTGTTCTTTGTCTCTCCAGTAGGTATTCATTGGGAATTCTCCATTGGGGATGATTATTTTGCTGTCATATGATTGGAGCTGGATGTGGGTATGGCTGAGTCGTTTAATTTTGGTGGCTACATTTGTTTTTCAAAATGACATTGAAAATTAATAAGAGAAGCTGCTGGTCTCACCGAAAAAGCTTACCACTATCACATTTCACTAAACTCCAAGATCACTCTTACATTTATAGAATATACATTTTTTTAGTCTTGGATCAAAACCGCATTAGCATTTAAGTTACATTTTTATATTTTTCAACCAATCAGCTAAAAACAGAGAATAAGAACATTCTAGAAAAACAGGATCAGAAACTAATTAACAGAAAATATTTAGGCTCTAAAATAAATGAATATAAAAACGAATCTGATTGGTCAAGAAATGTCTACGCGCTTAAATTTTAGGACTTGCAATAAAACTATTTTTTTATCCACTACTGAAGTATAAATAACAACGAATTTAATCAACCCAGCTAGTCAGTCAGTTGTCGGTCATTCAACTCATTTCTTCCACGGCTAAAAAGTCATTCCGTCTACTATCCAAAAAGATTTTTCACAAGAGGTCATGAAACCAGCAACAGAGCTGCAATTAAGATTCAAAGGGGAAGACTTGCGAACTTTCTTTCATCAATGAGACACAGTGCGGACTTAATGAAAGCAAAGACCCACATATCACGGTCCATTATTCATATACACACGCACATACCCACATAAGTAAGTAAAGACAATTATTTTTATCCAACTTACTTCGGCCAACCATGGAACCATTTATTTAATAGACTTTATTAACATTTAAATACACACACACACACACACACACACGCGCGCGTGTGAGCAATCTTATTTTCATTTAACTGGCCATAACTTTTTTCTACAAAGGCCACTCGCACATTATGTTTCTCCTTTATTTTCATTTTCTTAATGTTCGTTGTTGTCATATTCCATTTGTTTTACGTGCTAATAA
This sequence comes from Sepioteuthis lessoniana, assembly GCA_963585895.1. Taxonomy (NCBI): domain Eukaryota; kingdom Metazoa; phylum Mollusca; class Cephalopoda; order Myopsida; family Loliginidae; genus Sepioteuthis; species Sepioteuthis lessoniana. Next base: position 20,603,976 of record OY757933.1, read on the forward strand.
AAATTTGTGCTGTATTTGTAGTGGAACTAATCGTGACGTAATACCCGTAAAATACTGACGAGAACTCACTCTCACTCGCTACATGCACCCACTACACATTTGATGGTCACTCCAGTATGTATGGTGGACTGGATTCGACACCCTTAGAGTCAAATGTCAGTAATTTCTTTTTTATTTCTCTGTGGCGTAAATCCCTTTGTTCGTAGTCGCACCAATAGTGGTTTGTACAAAGATGTCTATAATATTGTTTATATACAAGGTGGAAAAATCTCTTTTTTTTTGTCAGAGATACAATAGAATTTATTTTGAGCTCGAGATTTTGTGCTATGATGCATTCAGTGTCGTTTAGGGGCTATTTTTTTAATGTCATTGGAGAAATCTTTTATGCTGATGTCGTATGGAATATCTACTTTCTTGTTTTTTGCTCTGGTTAATGGGTATTTCCTGATTATTGAGGTCTGTGTGAAAGTATATATTTGAGTATATATTTATTAAGTCCAGGGGTTGATGCAGTTACTTAAAACCTTCTTTTGTAATCTCAATTTTGCGGGCTTGAAGGGCTCCGAGCTCATAATTTTTTTTTGATAGAACTCCTCAAATGCTTTTAAATATGACTGCTGATAATTTGGTCTCGTATTAATATTTTGTAGACTTTGGTTCATTTGGAGTTATTGCATTTAAATGCTAACTTATCTGCGTGATGTCGTTCTCTGTTTATGAAGGTGTCGAATTTTTAGCCAGATTCTTGACGTAGGCCGTGAAATTAGTTAGGGAAAAAGATCTGATTATGCATAAGATTGTATCTGTTGGTAAGTTTTCGTATTATTGCATCAAAGTCTGCTCGTTTTAGCTCAACTGAGTTTTGGTTATACGTTATCTTTAAGTCTGTCCTGAGCCATTCCACTTGAAATGCATACACTCTGAAAACTTTAGCGTTGTGCCTTTTTTGTTAATTTTCAGACGCACTATGAAACAACTTTCACGGCCGGGTTTTGTTGGTTTGGCCGTTCGTCTAGTGGTGTGGACCCCATTGTTCTTTCTCACACCCGGCCGAGTGGCCATTTCACAAGTTGCACAAAGAATAAAATAACAAAAAATAAACAGAGGGTGGAAGGAAGAAACGCAGGAGGGTGAAGTTGATGCATTTAAGCATGCCAGTGTGTGTTATGTGTGGGTATCGCGGGAACTCAGCTAAAATCCTACACAGCTACCAAAGATCCTGACTCATTTAGTCATCGTCTTCACTGCTCCGTGTCTTCGTTCTTTACTCCATACCGCCCTCCGACTGCTCTAAACCCACGTCTTAGAGCCGACTGAACAGTCCCGCGCCCCGGGCCCGAATTGTCTGGCCCCACACCCTGAGCTCTGAATGTCTGACGCTTTACTTCGTAGTTTCGCTCCTAACTGACCAACATCCCTTCTCTTTACTTCCGGTCTCGCAGGTTCATGCGGACACAGATCTTTGTGTGGTCTTCGCGTCAAAATAGATAAAGGAAGATCTTCTTGACACTCCGGCGCCGCTTCAAAAATGCCGGAGATGATTCCACCAGCCACCCACAACACAGAGACCCCCACACACACATCCATATATATATATATACACACACATACATGAATGCCCATTATCATGCCACAGCACTTTTTAATTACAAAATTCACATACCAAATTTCCTAAATTTTAATGGATTCAGCAACAAACTAGACCCCCCCTCAAATTTCTTGAACTATCTGGTTATTGTATTTTGATCTACTGCGCTTTCACCTTTTTCACTACTAATATTTTTGATTGTTACTGCGACATTATTATGACTCAGTTCGAATTCGTAAAGCATAAGTTCCCGAATTATACTAAGTAATGGTCCGGGAGACTTGGGTTCAATCCCAAGTCGCCCTCGACTACGGTTGCCAACTTTACTTTACTTTACACGTTCATCTGAGCCGCTTTCAAATCACGCACGGACTGAATCAGTAGACAACGTTTCAGCGTGCCAACTATCACGATACTGCCAATTACAATGGGTACTGTTATATAACAGAAATCTCTTCTGATTCACAAATACAATTCAAACCCATCCACGTGCAAAATGAATGAATAAATAAATAAAAACACCTGGGAAGAAAATCCAACGAGCATATATTTCAGTTTCAACCGGATGTTGTCTGAACGATGGCTTATAACAAAATGAATAAAACACGTCGCTGCGCAGCTAGGCCCCACGCATTCATCCGGTCTAAATGTAAAAATAAATTCACAATTAAAAAGTCCTTTTGCAACCAATTATAAACTTCTGCCCCCAAAAGTTTTTCGATCCCAAACATGGCTATAAAACGGTCAACAAAAGGTTACAAATCAGCAGTCAACACCGGGACTGCTATCAGAGAGAATTGTCACGCGTCACATTTCGGACAAGATCAAAGATCGTTGACACCCTACAAAACCCCCACCGCAATCACCACGCTGTACACAACGAAACTCGCCGGCCAAGAACAAACTTACACCCGTTCACCTCCTGACCTTTATCTGGTGGAAGAAGAGAACCTGTATATTTTCTAATCTACTGGTTTCTATTTATTCAAAATAAACGAATTTGAATTCAATGCTCTCGTCCGTTATCTCATGCAACCATACGTTTGTCTATAACAGTACGTACCACAGGTTCAACTGCTTCAGTCACGTGATATACGCGTCGTAAACTAACACGTACCAAAATATTTCAAAATTCTGACTCACCCTATTATTATTATTATTATTGAAATTGCTTGAAATTTTTTTAAAGCTATATAATTTCTTGCAAAAAAGACTGACTTCGGCGTTAAATAACCTGACAAGAGTTGAGATGCCGTAAAAACCAACCAACCAACTAACAAATTATTTGTCCTGAAAGATATCTTCTTTTTAGAAAATATCCGAGATGAACTAATTTGAAATTCAAGATTTTTGTGATTATTGTTTTTAAAAAAAGACTTTAAAAATTCAATAAACAAAAATCTTAATGATTTTTTGGATTGTAAATCAGAATCAACGCATATACTTCTGTATAAGTCGAATTTTGATGATCTAAATTTTAGGTAAAAATAGTCGTCGACTTATACACGAGTAATAACTTTGTAAAGCTAAAATTCAAACATAATGGAAAGGACACGAAACTTGAAAAATCGATTCCATAAGTTAATGATTTTGTGACCGAAATTCAAAAATCTCGTCCATAGACGAGGTCGACTTATATATAAGTAAAGACGGTAAACGGTTTTTAATAGGTATTGTTCACATTTTTGTCTACAATGTTGTATTTACTGTTTGTTAATCAAGATTAAAGACTTTAAAATCAAAAACCCTTTATTAAAAAAATCGATCCAAATAAAGTGGCAAGGAATATTTCACTCAAAAATAAATGATAGTTCAAATCACTAAAAAAATATTCTCAACCTTTTTTTTATTGAATTAAAAGTAATGATACAATAGGTGGATTTTTTTACAATCATTAACGGTCAAGAATTAAATAGTACGTATGCAGCAAGTGAAAAATGTATGCTATAGAAAATACATTTTTTCATATCACAAAAAAAAATTACAATTAAGCAAAATGCCAAAAAGTCGGTCACATAATTCAATTATTTTTTTTTGCTAACTTTTGAATATTCATATGGCTGGTGTCGGTTGAGCGGACGTAATAAAGAACAAGTCACATGACAATAAAAAGGATTAAAGAGCCAATTACAATCCAACAATTTTTCCACATTTTTAAAGGCGGGTAGTAGACATCAGTAGGAATAAAAAAAAAACGTGGATAAAAGTCAATGAACACAGAGGAGACGTCCAGGCTTGTTAGCAGCAAGTAGACAGTGCCCTCTCTCTGTCTCTGTCTGCCTCTCTGACCCACTCACCTTACGTCGGTACAATAAGTAGTCAAGCGACTTGAACTTTCTACTTACTGGACAATTACTGTTATAGACAAAGTTACACGCATGCAGGTCAGAGACTTTCAACGGACTTTTTAACCCTTCAAAAACTCTGTCTCATTTAAATATTAACGAAATGAATTTACAATTCAAATGGACAAAAATTTTCTTATTTGTGTCATGTTCTTTTAAGAATTTATATTCAAAATATGTATGTTATATATGTACGCATTTTCAGGTAATGCAAAACAGTGGGTCGCTACTGAATAGGGTATTTTAAATGAAGATATCATGCAGAATGTGGTAAATTAGTGCTGATGTTAATATTGTATTTTATGACCTAGAAGTGACGCAATTTAATTAAAATAGAATCCCTGCAATAATTTTTATTAAATGAAGTCAAAATTTTATTGAAATAAAATTTATAATAAACTTTTATCTTATTTTCAACTTTATATGAAAATAGAATAGTTTAAGATTAATGTGTAGTGGGGACATGTTATTTGGTAGATTTGTTTGGTCTCCCAAAATTTATGTTGGTTCGGTATATTATTTGCTTAGTGGTATGTTATTTTTGTTTATGTTTGGAAAAAGGCAAAATAGGCAAATGAAGTAATGATATGAAAGATGTGTAAACGATATAAAACGGTGCGGACAAAAGGAACATTCAAAACAAGGCGACATAAACAAAACAAATTTATATCTCAACAATACATACAATGAAACATTTAAAACATTACTATTGTTCTATTACTGTTTGTGAAATAATCTGTGGCGATTTAGGAATTACCGAAGAACTCCCAACCGGATGTTGACTCGTCGGCTGCCTGATACGAAATGTATAAATGCGTCGCCACGCATAAGGCTCCACGCATCCATCCGGTTAAAATTAGAAAAAAGAAAAATAATAAAATGTAAAGTAGCCAATGAGAAGCGGTCGCGCCAAAATTAGAAGGATTTTGGCGTAGCGAATTTGGAGCCGGTGAAGAGAGATAAATACTCAGGTTTTCTGTGAACCGACCTCTTTTCGGGTAGTGACGTCGAACCGACAACACCGTTTTTACTATCTGGTGTTTTGGGCACCACGCTATGTCTTTAGACGTAGCGTTGGTTAGTCCATTCACCAGGTAAATAAAGGAAAGTATGAAAGAAATGTTTTCGTCTCCTATCTGTTCTTATCTTTCCCTTTGTATATTTCTTGTGGACCTTCTTTGGGCAAGGCATTGCACCGGCCAAGTCAACGTGGGGTAAAGCAAAATAACCAAAATATGCAGTCAGATATCTTACGGCAACACAGTCTTGCCCTTAGCCACTGACCTTCATAAAAACTTCAAACCCCACATTGGTAACCTCGACGCTAAAAACTTTTAAACACCACATTGGTTAACCCCGACGCAAAAAACAAAAAACCTTTAAACACCACATTGGTTAACCCCGAACACGTGAATGAACACCCGGAATAAAGAAGACATCCCAACAAGAAATTTTAAAAGGAGAAGGAGAAAAAAACATCATAAACTGGAGACAGACGACTTTCCACGTGACACAAAAAAAAAAAAAAGAAAACAAAACAGAACGAAAAAAACAAAAAACGAAAAACCACAACAAAAAACAAAAAATCCCAGCGAAACACCGAGAAAAATTTTCAAATGTTTCCGCCTAACTAACTTCTGGAAAACAAAAATGGACATGGAATTTCTTTCAGCAAAACATTATCTTTCAACACTTTTTCACTTCCCAACTTGCAAAATAAGGTAACTTTTTTTAAACTTTCACTCACCCTACTTCTATTTCGGTTTCTGTCGCCACATGGTTTATCTCTCCCACGACCTCACTAATACACCAACACGACTGCTAGGAATTCCAGAGAACCCCAAAAAACTCACACTACTCCTCTGAAATATACTGCTACTTCTGTAAGCCACCTTCTTGGCTCATAATTTTTTTTCCCAAAGTGACATATTTAAAAAAAAAAAAGAAAAAAAAAAGAAAAAAAACGTACCACGAGGTACACACACAAAAAAAAAAGATTTCCAGCAAATACTAGCGACTAAAAAAAAAAAAAAAAAAAAAAAAAAAGTACATAAATAAATAAAAAATAAAGAAAAGTAGTCACAACTACAGAAAATGCAACGTCTAAATAAGCGAGCGAACACACACACAAAAACAAAAAAAACAAAACAAAAAAAGAACAAAAAAATCTCACGGATAAAAAAATTAAAAAATAAATAAAAATTACTCCCGGATATTAAAAAAAAAAAAAAGTTCCAAAGAAAAAGTAAAAGAGTTAATGAAGAATAATCCTCTCAAATCAGACGAATACATTCAACAACTCTATGTATTACCGGAATTAATGCACATAAGAAAAAAAATGGAAAAAAAACCTGTCATATCCAACGAGTCCTAGTTTTCCAGCCACCCTAAACAAATTACCAAAATTATTGAACATTTGCAAATAAGATACAAGAATTTGATAAATAATCCTCCTAGAAAATAGGACAATTAAAAATCAATACAATCTTTTTGCAAAAAAAAAAGGCGGGTTGGCTGGACACACAAAAAAAAAAAAAAAAAAAAAAATTTTTAATTTGAAAAATTTTAAAGGGAACCGTGATACCCTTACAAATATTCATTTTTTTTCTAAGAATCCTCCAAGCTCCGCTTTTCGGGTGGCGATGTATTGTGGCGATTTAGGAATTACCAAAGAACTCCCAACCGGATGTTGACTCGTCGGCCGCCTGATACGAAATGTATAAATGCGTCGCCACGCATAAGGCTCCACGCATCCATCCGGTTAAAATTAGAAAAAAGAAAAATAATAAGATGTAAAGTAGCCAATGAGAAGCGGTCGCGCCAAAATTAGAAGGATTTTGGCGTAGCGAATTTGGAGCCGGTGAAGAGAGATAAATACTCAGGTTTTCTGTGAACCGACCTCTTTTCGGGTAGTGACGTCGAACCGACAACACCGTCTTTACTATCTGGTGTTTTGGGCACCACGCTATGTCTTTAGACGTAGCGTTGGTTAGTCCATTCACCAGGTAAATAAAGGAAAGTATGAAAGAAATGTTTTCGTCTCCTATCTGTTCTTATCTTTCCCTTTGTATATTTCTTGTGGACCTTCTTTGGGCAAGGCATTGCACCGGCCAAGTCAACGTGGGGTAAAGCAAAATAACCAAAATATGCAGTCAGATATCTTACGGCAACACAGTCTTGCCCTTAGCCACTGACCTTCATAAAAACTTCAAATTCCACAAATCCTCTGTGTGTGTGTGTGTGTGTGTGACTAACACAACTAAAACTACAAAAAAGACTAAATAACAAGTGTCTTATGCATGTTGACTACGTATTTCTACTGTTTGTTTCTTTCTGTGGTTCGACGAAATTTCAGTTGTTTTTGAAGTTGAAAGAAATCTCACCGAAAAGGTTTAAGAATTAAGAGAATGGTTGCGTGACATATACATTTTGTGGCGATTGACAGTTGTTAGTTGAAATGAGAGAGTGTTAGTATTCTCTCTGGAAGTCACACTGGAGAGAGTGTGTAGGCCCTGTAAGTGAAATGTGAAAAAGAGAAAGAGAGTTGCAAGACGAATTATTTATAGAAAATACGTGTCCTGGAGTTGGCTCCAAAAACGCGGGACGAAATTCAAATGAGGACGTAAGTTTAAGCACTGACCACGTGGTTCTCCTGGCCAATAGTTTCCCGAGACTGAATATTTACGTACGTCCGCCATCTTTGTTTCGGGAACAAGTGGCATAATGCCCATTTTGAATTATAGGAGTATAAATCCTATAAATGCAATACTGCTAGGTCATTGTAAAAATAACACACTTCAGTGACGTCTACACAACGTAATCCATATTTCTCTTAGAGACCACCTATTTTTAAAAGTACTCTCAACAGCTATACAGTAAATCTTGGGTAAGAAAAATAATTTTAATAAACAAGTTAATGCTATGACTTCAAGTAACGGTTATCGTCTTAAGAAATTAACACAATGACCTGAGTTCAAATTCTGGACGAAGCTGTTGGCATTTCTTTCCGCGCAATGCCATTGGGAAAAGCATGAATTCACCTTTTCTTCCCCTTATCTATGGGTAAATAGTAGAGTTGACAAGACTCTTTAGCCTTGGTAGGCAACTGGCCTAGGAAAAGGAAAACTCAGAATTCAGATTAGTACTCATCATCATCATGTCACGCTATCAGCATGGATCTCCCTGACCCTCTCCCGCCACCCTTCTCTATCGTACCTCGCTTCCGGTAGGTCTTAAAGGTACATCCTGTATCAGCACAGAGCTGTTGTATGTAGGTCCTAACTGGACGTCCTGCCTCTGCTCGTCCATGTGAGGGGGGGGGCCAGGAGTATGACACTTATGAGTTCGTCCCTACTTCTCCAGCAGTGTCCTGCATGTCTGGTTCGTCTAACTTGGATAGTTTTCGTGATGGGTGGTAGGTGGCTGTACAGCTGCTGCTTTGTGGGGTGTTGCCTCCAGGACTTGTTCATTCCAGACTCATAGCAGGGTTTCTGCTTGGACGGGTGTATTTGCCAGAAGCGCTATGTCATCGGCGGAGTCCGCGCCCGTAATTGTTTTTGCGGGGTACCATCTGCTTCTTTCCTTAGTCTGCTTGAAACCGTTATCTTTAATTCTATCCATAGACGTTGTAAGCACGTAGTCTAGACAGATAATAAAGAGTTATGGGGCTAATGAGTCTCCTTGCAGCACACCTGCAACAATGTCGAAGTCTGTGTCTCCATCCGGGGAGCGAACTTTTACTTTTAAAAATCAGTACTACTCTGCTGAAAAACTGACCTTGCATTACCTCCTGTTCGTAACGGAGGGGTTGGTGAATACATATTTCAAGAAGAGAAAATTCTCTGAGCCTTGTTATAAAAAGTAGTTGAAAGTAAACTTTCTCTAAAAGAAGAAATAAACATATCTCTTAATTGATTTTGTTTGTTGGTTAAAAAATTCTTTGGCTGGTTTTATGGAATGTCAACCCTTGTTGGTTTTGTGGGGATTTAGGAATTAACAATAAAACTCCCAACTGGATATTGACTCGTCAGCTGCCAGATACAAAATGTATAAACGCGTCGCCACGCATAAGGCTCCACGCATCCATCCGGTTAAAAATCAGAAAAAAGAAAAATAATAAAAAGTAAAGTAGCCAATGGGAAGCGGTCGCGCCAAAATTAGAAGGATTTTGGAGTGGCGAATTTGGAGCCGGTGAAGAGAGATAAATACTCAGGTTTTCTGTGAACCGACCTCTCTTTTTCGGGTAGTGACGTCGAACCGACAACACCGATTTTACTATCTGGTGTTTAGGACACCACGCTATGTTTTGGGACGTAGCGTTGGTTAGTCCATTCACCAAGTAAATAAAGGAAAGTATGAAAGAAGTGTTTTCGTCTCTTATCTGTTTTTTATCTTTTCCTTTTGTATATTTCTTATGGACCTTCTTTGGGCAAGGCATTGCGCCAGCCAGTCAACGTGGGGTAAAATAATATAACCAAAATATGGAGTCAGATATCTTACGGCAACACAGCCTTGCCCTTAGCCACTGACCTTCATAAAAACCTTCAAACCCCACAGTTTATCTAATGCAGAAGTCTTCTTTTTTTTTGCAAGCAATTATAGTGTAGGCAACAAATAAATAAATAAAAAATTAAATTTAAAAAAATAAATGAATAGATAAAAAGAAAACTATTAAATTTGAAGAAACTCCCAGAGGTCTCTAACGGAAAAGGAGATGACGCATGCGTAAAAGAAAAAAGGATTTTCCTCTTGAAAAAGAAGACGATATCATCTTTCTCTTTCAGGCAGTGTCCGTCGAACCAACAACACCATTTTGCTGTCTGGTGTTTTGGGCACCACGCTACGTCTTGGGACGTAGCGTTGGTTAGTCTCTTCACCCAGTAAATAAAGGAAAGTGTGGAAGAAGTGTTTTCGTCTCTTATCTGTTTCTGTCTTTTCTTTTTGTACATTTCTTTTGGGACTTTCTTTGGGCAAGGCATTGCGCCGGCCAGTCAACGTGGGGTGAAACAGTGTAACCAAAATATGGAGTCAGATATCTTACGGCAACACAGCCTTGCCCTTAGCTCCTGACTTTCAAAGCCTTCAAAATTCCACAATAGTTTCAAGTAAGCATTCTAAATACAAATAATTTGCTAATAGGTAAATGGTTTCAAGTATTCCTATCTAATACGATTAATTTGCACATAATTGTATGATTTCAGGTAACTATTTCTATTTGATAATAATTATGTTTGCACACAGTCTTAAGTAACTAATTGTAATCCTTAGTAAACAATTATAGCTTTAAGTAACTATTCTTAATACAAATAATTTACACATGGTTATATGGTTTCATATATTCCTTTTTATTATATTATGTGTACCGTAATATAAAGAAGAAGACAATGAGATGGTGACAAAGAGTAAAGAAACTAATAACAAACAACAAAGGTTAAAAATTAGGAAAAGTTGAATTCATAAATGAATTCAAAATCAATATATATTGTAGGAAAGTCTGTTTGACGAAGGGTTCAGTATTCTGTTTAAGGTTGTATTGCTTGAGGTGCTCTCTAATTGGTAAAAGGGTATTGCACAACCAGTCTCTACACCGCATCTGTAAAGTAAACACTTGTTCGGTGTTCAGTGTAGACAGAAAACTTCTTTTTTTACCTTAATGAAGAGTCGCGAATTATGGTGGAATTTTACAGAGTATAACTAAGAATTTTCAAATAAATCTCTTGACTTATTGATGGGACCCTAACAGGTACTACAACTCCGAGTCATAGTAAAGCTAGAAATAATGGCAATGTAGGGGTAACTCAAAACTCCCCATAGCTCAAGCACCGGAGCCTCACCATTTTAATGTCATATCCAGGTTTTATTCCCCTCTGCAAGGGATTGAGTTACGCTCACAGGGTGTAATGTGATTGTGAATTGGTTTTGGGACAAACAAAATGTATTTCTTTTAACAATAATTGCAACAAAAGAAAATTCCCAATGAACGCTCTAGCATTAAGTTTTGTCACTTAATGAACGGAAAACTTTTGGTTTGCTATCATTTTCATTCACAGCATTTCCTTAAATTTATCATTTTTGTACACGGGCCAAATTTCTTTAGTAAGCAAGTCTTCATTTCATCATGCATCGTTGTTCTACTTTGAACAATTTCTCAAATAAAAAATAAATAGATAAATACCAACCCCTCATCTAATCCCCTTATTTTTGTATATTCACTTCTCATTCAAGTTTTTGTATATTCTATGTCTGTCTGCCTGACTGTCTGTCTCACTCACTCTCTCTCTCTCTCTCTCTCTCTCTCTCTCTCTCTGATATCGGTATTCCTTCGTTCACTTTTACTACATTCCAAAAAATAAAAATTGTTGCTCCCGTTCATTTTGTTCCTAGCATTATGGGACTGTTTTATGCAATTTGATCATTAATTGAGCCCATTACGCGCCTTTATTCGATGATCACCCACCACTTTTCATTGAACATTTTTATTTTATATCTTTCTCCTTTTGAGTCAATTGTTCATCTTTTACCTTTCAATTTCGATAGCTCTCATCACCATTCTTTCTCGCTTGATCTTCATGTTCTCCAATATCATTAACCACTTATCATTCTAGAACTGAACACATTCTCTTTAAGTTCTTTCATTCTTCACTGAATAATTTTCGTTTTTGATTCGTAACTAAATCATTTTCATTTTTCTTTATTTCTTTTTTCTGTATAAAAAAAAAAAAAAAAAAAAAAAAACAGTACATATATTTCCTTATTTTTTCAAACTCTTTATATTTGAAATAGTTTCTAGTTTTAATAGTGCACTATTCTCATCTGATCAAGAACAAAAATCTGTTCTTCAATTAGCTTAAGGATCGAAGGGTCTCTAAATTCATTAGGATACATGCATCTAGAATTGATCCTCAATGTAAAGAGAGCGGTAGGAAAGAGATTGATTGATTTTATGTTAACATCTGGGATTATTTTATGCCAAGAGGTTTGGTAATCGTGTACATTTTTATATTTTTTGAATTTTTTTCAGAATTATTTTTGCATACGTTCCTATTAAATACCAATGATTTTAAAACAGATCCTTTTGACCTACTGATGGGACCCTAACATGTATTACTGCTCTATGTCAAAGTGAATCTGGAACAAATAACAAATTAGGGGTAACTCCACACTCTTCTTTGCTCCAGAACTGGAACCTTATCATAAGATAATAAAGCAACAAATAAATATATACAGTAGTCCTACTTTTACAGTTTTCAGGATTGGAAAACTTGAAGGATGTCATATTTTACTGAACCCTGAAGAGACTACTATTGCGTTTATGTCAGTGTTTATTGTTACGTAAAATAACAGTTACTTTGCTTTTAGCACATTTATTTAGAGCCAAAGCGGTTATAATAGTATAAATATATTGATAATTGAGATTTCAATTTTTATCTTTTACTCTAAATAGGATTTAAATTTATCTTTTTTCGAGCTAAAAATAAATAAATGGATAATTAACTTATCTCTTATACCTAATAAACAACGTCGCTTTATTTAAACTACAGTATTGGTAAAAAAAAAAAAAAAAAAAAAAAACAACGGTGAAAAAAAAAGAAGCATCTTTTTATTATTGCGAAACATTTTAATGAAACTTCAATGGCTGAGACAAATCAAGGAAGTGATTATTATTGAATTATTTTCCTTGATTATTAATACCATCAGTTGTAGCCATTCGAAAAAAAAAAAAAATTCTAAAGTTCGAAAAAGAAAAAATCTCAGAAATACCAAAAATAAAAAAACCCAAAAAACAAAAAAAAATTCTGTGAATGTTCTTTTCCTTGATTTGATATCCTAATTTGTGATTAGAGCTTTGTTAATGACTTGTATACAGTCGTCTGAACTTGAAAAGGTCAAATTGTGGACTATTACTTCGCGATATTGTAAATAAATTGAGTCAGTTAATGTTTTTCTAAAAAAATCATGAGAAAACTGGCCGTAATTGATGCTATTAGATACCCTACCAAATATTAAAAGGTCATAAATTGCCCTAATATTTCATAAATTAGTCGGATAGGGCTGCAGAATACACCGGTTCTACCCCTCTGCAGAGGGGTAGAACTCCCCCAACGAGTGTCCTAGATATGACACTAAACAATTTGATGGTGAGTCTTCAGTAATGCTAGAGCTTTGGGAAATCCGGAGAACCCCTTTATTGCCATCACTCCCAGGTCCACTTTGGCTCGGAGTGATAGCACCTGATAGGGTCCTATCTATGGGTCAAATAGAACTAAATTGAGTATTTATGCTAAACTGAATTGTTTGAAATAGAATTGTTTTGACATTTAACAGTGTGTAAACAAAAAACTGTACTTATGCTAAACTGGATTGTTTTACTTACTAGTTACACACATATCCAAATAAAATATACAATACCTATTGTAGAATTACCGCCCTTCTTTAACTTCTACTAATGGCCGCAAGATGGCATTGCCAAAGCAAAAAAAAAAAAAAAAAAAAAAAAAAAAAACTAGAATGAAAGAAAAAGGTGCGAATATCTTAATTTCTTGTACTTGCGCAAGTGGCAAAGAGATAAGATCTGATGTTTTCATCCTCGGCAAACCTTGTGTCAGCACTACTAAAAAGTACATAACATACAACCCTTTAAGTTGGAGGTGCTCGAAGAGTAATGGTTATCGTCATAGGAATGGCTGTGCACCCACCTTCCTCAAACAAAGAGGTGATTCCGCTTTTAATGCACTGACCATTCCGCTTTGCTGGTTATGTCCTCGGATGACACTACTATTCCTCTTATCCTATTTACCCAACCCCTCCGCTCGGATAGGATATGACACAAGGTCAATTTTTAAGCGGAGTTTAACAGTTTTCAATTCAGAGTTTTCCTTCTCCTAGACTAGTTGCCTCACCAAGGCTGAAGAACCTAGTCTGCCCTACTATTTACCCATAGCTGGAGGGAGAATAATTGGATTCATACCTTTCCCAAAGGTATTAGTGCTATGTGAAATGCAATCAGTCTCGTCCAGGATTTGAACTCGTGTTGCCGTGTCCATTTCCTACGACGATAACCATTACACCACTACTATTCCTCTTATCAGCCCACGTTGTATTTTGGATTCAGACAGCAGATCAATCGCTAATCGGAGTTGCCAGTCAATGAATGAACGGGTGAGACTGCACAATTAAAGTATAAAAAAAGTCAACGCCAACAAACAGAGAACAGAAAAAGGCTTGTAACAATAATAATATCTAGTAAAAAAATGTCTTTAAAAATGGTACATATATTCACCCATTCAAGAGGTTGTGAGTTTATAGTCGGAGACCCAGTTCACAAATTAACCGTGAGTCAATTTCTCAGCCTTCAAAGTCAAACCCAAGGTCTCTGAATTTTTCGTAAAAGTTTTAGGCTTTTCTATTCTCGCTTTCTATTGTCTGGCACAAGGCAATCTCAAATGGCGGTTATGGTTACCTTTCTCAGTCTTTAGCTCTCAGCTTCCCTCGGTTCTTTGATGGTCTGGTACAAGGTGATTTCACAAGTCACGTATGTTAATTTCTCCTTGCTTCTTTACTTTTCTATACCCTGGGCAATCTGGTTCAAGGCCCTCTCGAAATATCGCATTATTTCACAAAGTGTCGAATTATCTTAGGTTTTAATTTCGCTTTTCTATACCCAGGGCAGTCTGGTAAAAGGTCAAAACTCAGAGTATCGTGGAGTTTGTTCGCCGGTTTGTCCTCGTCTCTGGCGAGGGACGAAATCCCTTGTTTTTATGTATATCTCTCATCTAAGAGGTGGTAGCTGACGAAGCTATTAACAATATCAATTTTCCCCTTATTCGGAATTTCAATAATTAATTTCCCCTATTCGATTCCGCCTCTTTCTTTCGGTGTCTAATTTCCTCTCATTTTTATCCAAAAAGAGTAGTATTTTCTAATTTGAAATTACTACTAATTTCTAGCCGCATGATATTATGTTTTTTTAAATCTTCATATTTAAATAAAAAAAAAAAAGTTATTCCCGAATTTTCGTTCTCTGGTAGCCCAGCTCAATGATTGACCAGCTGTGACCTTTGAGTTGAACCCGCTTGCCGATTTCTGTTTTTACACCGTGGACAGTCGAAATGATAATTCTCTCACCATCTCAGCAGACATAACAATTCGTCAGCACTTCCTCTTGTCCTTTCAGTAAAAAAAAAAAAAGCAATAAATTTTTTCACGTTTTCTTTCTTATCAAAACACAAAAAAATATATCCCCGATTTTCCTTTTTAAAATCTATTTCCGTCTATGTATAAACTTGTTATGTACTGTCTTTATTCTTCTAAAATCCAATTCGGTCGAATCTTCTTTTTTTCTGGTTGATAAATTTATTCGACTAGGTCTTCGACTCGTCGGTTCACACAGGAAATGGACACAACGAGCCGAGTTCAAAACCTGAACGAGGTTGTTTACATTTCTCATAGCGCAAATACCCTTGGGAAAGGCATGAATCTTACTATTCTCCCCCACCCAGCTATGAGCAAATAGTCGGGTAGACTGAACTCTTTAACCTTGGTATAGCAGCCACTCTAAGAGAAGGAAAACTCTAAATTAAAACCTTTCAAACCCCGCTTAAAAAAACTGTCTTTGTATTACGTCCTGTTCGTGCGGAGGGGTTGATAAATACATATAACCTTTTAGGCTTACTTGTTTACACACAGGTATGTTTAATAATTTCACAGGAACAGTAGCTAAAGAACTCTTCTCAAATATGTAAGTCTCTCACAAACTTTCATGCCTTTTAATTTCACGTACACATATGCACAATAAAGATATATCTCCACACAAACTTTCATTCACTCCTTTTGTATCTAACTGTTATATGTATCCTCTTTTCTTTTTGTTTTGTTCAGGTAATAAAATATGTTTAAATTGTACGTATTATTCTTTTATCTATTCTTAAGAGGAAACAATATTTCTCCATTGATAATTCCTCTACAAAATGGTTTAGCATATGGAGTGGGCAACTTCATTGGACGAACGATTAACATTTGGCCTTTACAGAATATACAACTCTGATGCAAACAAATAATTCGAACAAATTATTGAAAGTTAATGAAATTACTGAAAAGAATATTTTATCTAATTATAACTTCATAATGAACAATATTTTCGAAAAAAATATTTGTTGGATTATACAACTTTTCCCTTTACATTATGGTGTATTCAAGGTCTTGAATTGTAGAAGGTTGGAAAGCAGACGTACTGTTGGCTTTTCTTTCTCTTTCACCTCAACAGCAACCTTCTATGGATATATAAATAAATGTCATTCTCCTCTTTCCTTAAGACGCACACTCTACACTCCAGGTACTATATTAATAGACATGGTTTCATAATAATATAATGAGAATTCAGTCGTTATGGTGACATAAAATATGTCATCTTAAATTCTGTTAATAAAATCATGTAATTACTAAATAATGAATATAATGTTATTGTAGGGGATAGAATTTTTCTTATCTGAGACGCCGAGATACTTATATATGTATCAAGACGTGTTAAAAAATCTCTTAAATGAAGATTGGCTCTATAGATAAATGAACTTGTAAAGTAAGATATGTTTAAATTATATATATATATATATATATATATATATATATATATATATATATATATATTAAAAATCAGTTTATGCCAATTGTTTTAATTTATAACAAGGGTACAAGGCAATTTTTTACTTCATTTACCTTTAGTGTAATATTCTGAAAATATTGAAAATCCAGAACAACAAAAATTGTTTTATATCTCATGAGTACAATGTAATCGCCAAATTACTTAGCTATCGCTGCCATTTTTTAAAATACGGTGTCGCATCGCAAACGGGTCTTGCTGGCACTTGTTTTCTGCCGGGACCCAAAAACCTTTTGAACGTATATTTTTATATTAGGGTCAAAAGAAGTTGATAAACATGCACTATTTTACAATTTCCGCGTTTATTCGAATGTTTCTTCATTATTCAAGCTAAACATTCTTAGTAGGTTTTCTGTTTTGATATCATCATTAGTGAGAGAAGAAAAAAAGGTTCCTAAATCATTTTTAGTCAGGTAACACAAACAGGTAAAAAAAAGGCTGAAGCCTCTCAAATATGTTTATTCGTTTTTATATTTCGGCCCCACCTCTTTAACTTCAAAAACCTCGTCTCCGTCTTGCATCACATGATAGTATTTTAACGAAAGGGCAAATTGTTGTCTGCTCTCTGTTAAATTAAGAAGAAAAGAATTATAGGAATGAGGACGAGAATATTGAGGATTTTGAAGAAGTTTAATGACAGCCAGAAAGATAACCCTTGTGCTGTAAGTCGCAGGTAGAAGTAAACAGTTGTAAATGAAGAACCGGTATTAAGACGCCGAATGTTAAAGCAGGAGTTGAAATGCTGTCGTCAGGACAGGAATTAAAATGCTGAAGTTAAGACAGTTACAAATATCCAATTTGTTTCTCCGAGGATCTGTTGGCTTAGAAGGAAAGATGAATGATGAATGAATGATTTCCCAGGCACCAACGGTCCATAAATTGGATGAGATCTCCTTATGATGCTTAGCGGACTACTCGAATATGTGAGAGAGAGTCAGTGAAGAAGAGTCAGTGAAGAAGAGTGAATGTGGTCTCTCATGTTGACTAGTCCTTCCTGCTGCTAGGAAGCGAAGAGAGAATGTGTGCTCTGTCATGTAGGTCTGTCCTGCTCGAAAGGCCTGCGTGGGAGAGGAAAGAGAGTTTGTGCTCTATCATGTTGGCTGGCTTGTCCTACAGCTAGTAGGCGAAGAGAGAGGGTGTGTGTTCTCTCACGTTGGCTGGTCTGTCCATGCTACTAGCAAGGAAAAAAGCGAAAAGAGAAGGCAAGAAATGGTTAGCGCGGCCTTTTATGTTGCCACGGGGGGGGGGGAGTGACCCGGGCAGAAAGGCATCAGTCATTCTCATTGGACGAAATATGTAATTTCCAATCTCCAACGGCCAAAGCAATTCCCGCACAAAATAAGGATTGGAAATTATAAATCACCACGTGATATAACGGTGGACCGACGTACAACTGAAAACTAGTTTTTTCTGCTACAGAGCCAGTCTAGGCAAAAACACCTATTCCTAATATCAGCCCATTCATTTCACTATTTTATTCTCAGATCTTCTTACCAGAAGTATTTTGATCATCAAGTTAGTCATGTGGGCCATTTGCACCGACTGCCCAACTATTTCACAACAGGTGAACTCGTTTTAATAAAAAAAAAAGTCTTCATAGGGCCTTCTTTAACTGCATCACTTCAGGCTGTGCTTAATGTTATTAATTTCTAATATTACTATTAATTTGGATGCCATTTTGTCGGCCGGGGCTGTAGAATACGCCTACTAAACCTCTCCAGATGAGTAAGACACCCCTCCCAAAGAGGCTTGAGAACAGGATTCTGGTGACTGAGCAGTTCGTGACCCGGCAACTGAAACGATCACGTGACAAATAACTCTCAACTCAGGCCTTTACTGGGCTAGACGAGCGGTTGAAGAGGCCCAATATGATTAATCGGCTGGTAATGTCAAGCCCTAACACCTATATAATTGTTCTGACAATATTTTTTTTTTTTTGCCAGGACCATGAATATAAGAGGGGGAGTTTTAGCTTGTGTGTGTGTATATATGGTGTTTTTATTACGGTCCATTTTGTAAAGATAACATTTTAAAATGAATTACGGAACTTACCGCTGGATTCTTCTCGTGCTAAAGAAAGAAAAAAGAATAGTGCCACAGTCGAATAGACCTGGTTAAAACACCCGCCCGGCAAACTGGTTGGCTAAAGCATTGACCAATCAATTGCTTGGAAACCAGTATCTACTATGGCAAGTCTCTTTAAAAAGCAAGCGGAATTAGTAGCGTTTTTAATTTTTGGGTAACAGACCGGGTATGATCAACCTGAGTGGGGCCCAGCTAGGGAGGGAGGTATTATGTTGAAAGACCTGAAACTCCTATAAAACCCAGCTATTAGACAACTGATGACATTACCCAGCGCCTTTTTATAACCAAACAAGCGTATTTCTTACATTCAAATTGCTCTTGTGGTAAACAACTATCAAATTCCGCTTAGACAGCAATACCTGAAATCATTCTACTGTGTACAAACAAATGCTTAATATTAAACGGAATTATTAGTTTTTGATAGCAATACTTAAAATCATTTAACTGCACAAACGAATGATTGATATTAAATATTATTATTTGTGTTGGATAACAATCTGTGAAACCATTAAACTATGTGCAAACAAATGTACTCTAGCTCGTTTAAAAATTATGCTACCTACCATTAATTCGCTTTCAAACCATATATATATATATATAAACAGGAAATGGCATTAAATAACCAAACTAATTTGCATGTTAGATAAAAATACAGAAAATATGTTAAATCGGAATTATCGTAGCGATTAAAAAGATCAGAATGAAGTATTTTCAAAATATTGAGAAAGTATAAATGGTTTTCTTGAATAAATAAAAATATAACATAAAAGCATGGACCGGAAGTGTGAGAATCAGTTTTAATCTAGAGATCCGCTAAAATAAGAAATTGGACAAATCATCTCGGACAATTAATTTTGAAAAGAAAGTCAATTAACGTGCAGATTATTTCTGTTTTTTCTATAGACCTGTATAGTGAGTTTATTAAATAAATTGACACGAAATATAATTCTAAAAAATTATAATACACACTAATGCGATTAGTTACCTTACTGCAATATTCTGTGTTTGTTGGCAGCTAATCTGATTAAGGATCAGTCAATAGATTATGTGTGTAGGTTTATTTGATGTGAATTCAACGAACAAACGATGTGTTATGTGAGATGACTGGTTATTGCCGGTAGAACGACTTTTCAACGGCCACTGGCGATTAGGTTAGTTGCCATTGCAACGCTTTCCGGTACTTAAGGAAAAAAGCACAATTCTGGGATCTCTTTTCCATTTAGTGGTAAGACATGTGTTTACATGTCTGTTCAACAGCATTTCCACAAGGACTTGGTTTTTATATACACGTGGTACTGACATAAAAGCATTTAAAGGGCCCAGTATCTACCTCTTTGTCGTACAAACACAATCTCCAGATAAAAAAAACCCCATCTTTTTTTAATCCACTTTTCTGTCTGGAGGTGTCCCCGTGGTGTAGTGGCTAACGTGTTAGACTGCAGCATTGTAGGAAGCGAGTTCGAATTCTAATCACGTCATTACTTTCACTTTCTGTTTAATACCTTTGGAAAAGATATGAAACCCCTTTTTCTCCTGTTATTGTTTAGATAGTACCACTGCTTTCCTTCTACAAGGATAGCTTTGAAGTTAAATAACCCACGAAGGTTTATATGCCATTAAACAAAGAAACTTCTTAAGAGGAAACTACATTTCCCACTCGATTGTTGTTTTTAATTGAAATATAAAACTTTGTCACCCAAAATAAATTCTTTCATTTCATTCATGGCACTGAAGATGAACATGTTGTCGAAAGATGTTTAACAGAAACAAGGTCAAAATTGAAAAAAGGAAAAAAAAATGCACAAAAAGACCTTATACATGTGTAAAAAAATAATCAAAAAATTCCAAAAACCAATAAATAAATGTACAAGATAATATTGTAACCTGTCGGAAATCATTTGAATAATATGTGGTAATAACATTACATTTAAGTACCCAATACGATGACAGCAAACTACAATCTCTGTACATAAACCGAAAATAAAATCTTTCTTTTTTTTAAATCTTGGACACGTCTCATCTCCATTGTTTTGTTACTTCTCACTCTTTTACGATTAGTGCCAATCATAGGACCCAAAGACAATGACATTCGCCTTTCCTCACTCGTTGGTACTCCTGCAACAATGTAATAGATGTCAAAACGAAACAATAGAATAATTGTATACACGAGACAAAATGATAAATGCCTACACAAGGCATTATGAACGCATAGGCTAGTAATGTTATGAAAGATCTCTGAGATAAGACTACTTGACATGTAAAAAAATGTTGTTTGCTGATTCCCTTCCGAATATGTACAATGATGGGAAACGTACTTCCTATCACCAACTGGAAAAGAGTCAAGAGTTTTAGAGTTGGTAAAATAGCTCGGCGACAATCTGGCGATTCTAAAGTGGGAGAGTGAAAGTGATCTTTGTAGCATGTCTGTTTGGTGTGTAGGAATTAATGTTACTTTAACTAGAAAGTTGGAGAAAGTTTAATTTGTGTAAATGAAAAAATGCTAACATCTGTGATTGAGTTTTCCAACGAGTTATTCTCAGCAGAATTGATTATTGACGATCGATTTTTTAAACCCTTTATATAATGACGCCCTGTTAGCAAGGCTCAGAATACTCTGACTGTATCCCATGCAGAGAGCTAAGACTTCCTCCATAAAGGTGTTGAAATTCACTTTAGTCAGTAATAACAGTGGGGCCAGAGGTTATCTGCCCGAAACCATTTTTTAGGGGTGAGTTACCTGCCCTTAGACTTTTTTTTTTTTGCTGTTGTTATAAAATAAATGAAATACCTCGTGTGTTGATAGCAGTCCTGATGTGTAGCTTCGTTATTTGACTGGAGGTTATCTCATGTCTAAATGACTAACTGCGCTTGCCACAAAGAAAAATGTATGTCTCCTTTAATTTCAATTTCAACAAATTCTCAACAAAAGGTTACGGAGCCCAGAAAGCGCGAGCCCAGAAACGCGTGTCACGTCGAGCACATTTTCCTGCTATCTTTAATTTGTCGTTCTCGGAAGAAGTTTTTGTGTCGTTTGTGATTTAAATATCTTTTATATTATTTATAATTGAAATATTCTTGAACATAGCGATGGAGACAAAACTTGTTAATCTTGTGCCGCTGAATGGGACAAATTATGCTACTTGGCATTAATAAGAGATGGTGTTTGGAACATCGTTAATGGAACAGAAATTGTTCCCGATTCTAGAACAGAAATAGGATTACATGCGAAGTATTTATCGCGCAAAGATCGCGCATTGACAACGATTGTACTCTCTCTAGAGCCGTTCACTTTTGTACCTAATTGGGGATCCAGACGATCCGGGACTAGTATGGAAAGAATTAGCTGACCATTTTCAGAAGAAGACGTGGGCTAACAAACTAGCATTAAGGAAGAGATTATATTCTCTTAAATTGAAGGAAGGTGATTCTGTTCATATCACATAAAATTGATGATAGAAACATTCGATGAGTTATCTGTTATCGGCGATTCCCTTAAGGGAGGAAGATAGAGTAGTACATCTCCTGGCTAGCCTTCCCAAATCTTATGATATGTTAATGACAGCACTCGAAGCAAGTCAAGATGTACTTAAATGGGCTTTAGTCTCAGAACGACTGCAATACGAGGAAAATAAAATGAGAGAAAAACAAACTGGTGGTGCTGAGTCAAAAGCCATGACATCAAAACACCATATCAACAAAAAGGGACCAAAATGTTTTCACTGTGGTAAATTTGGACATCTGAAACGTAACTGTCGTCTACTCGGAGAAGACTCTAAAGAAAGTGTAAAAAGGGACTATCCAAAAAAGAAAGCTTTCTTAACGAAGAAAACGGAAGTGGAGCCTAGTTGTTCTAAAAACGAACATGTTGTTGGATTGTTTGCTCACCATGCATTTACAACCAATAATAATGAAAAGAGCTCATGGATCGTGGATTCTGGAGCGACATGTCATATGTGCCATAATATTGATAAGTTTATCAATATGAAAAAATTAGACAAAGAAAAGGATATAACCTTCGGTGATGGACACTCAGTTAAAGCATTTGGCACAGGGACTGTTGATTTAGTTGTGAGAGTGTCTGACGAAAAACAACAAAGATGTAGGTTATTTGAGACACTATATGTTCCGAAGTTATCTTACAACTTGCTCAGTGTGTCTAAGGCTACCAGATCAGGAAAATCGTTTACATTCACAGAGTCATGTTGTCATCTGGATCAAAAACGGAATGTAGTAGCTACAGGTTCAAAAGTTGGTAATATATACTACTTGATGAACAGGGAACAACTCATGCAGCAACTATATGCTCGAGTGGTGACACATAGTAGGAGATTTGGCATCGACGTTTTGGTCATCTTGGAATGAAGAATTTACAGAAGCTAGCAACAGATCAACTAGTAAATGGACTTGACTATGATGTAACAAAAGACATAAAATTTTGTGAGTCATGTGTGGATGGAAAACATCACCGTTCTTCATTTCCAAAATCTGGCGGTAGGCGAGTCACAAAACTGCTCGAAATTGTGCACAGTGATGTTTGTGGAAGATTAGAGGCAAAATCGCTCAGTGGAGCAGAATATTTTGTCACATTTATTGACGATAAATCAAGATACGTATAGATATACATTCTTAAAAACAAAAGCGAAGTTTTTAAAAAATTCCTGGAGTGGAAATCCATGGTAGAGAAATCCAGTGGGGAAAAAATCAAGACACTACGCTCTGATAATGGCGGTGAATACACTTCCAAAGAGTTTGAAGATTACTTTAAAAAAATGGTATTTGCCATGAGCGCACTGTTCCTAAAACACCAGAGTAAAATGGAGTGGCTGAGAGAATGAATCGGACGTTGGTGGAAACTGTACGAGCAATGTTGTCAGATTCGAAGCTGCCTAAGAAATTTTGGGCAGAGGCCCTATCGACAGCTTTATATGTTCGAAACCAAAGCCCAACAACTGCCGTAAAAGCAATGACACCATATGAAGTGTGGAAAGGCAACAAACCAAACGTTAATCATTTACGCATTTTTGAATGCAGTGCTTATGCTCATATACTAAAGGATGAAAGATCTAAAATGGATCCTAAAGCAAAGAAGAGTATCTTCCTTGGATATGGCATTGGTGTTAAAGGGTATAGACTCTTTGATACAGACACATCGAAAGTCTTCCATAGCAGAGATGTCATAAATATGACATCTCTGCTATGGAAGACTTTCGATGTGTCTGTATCAAAGAGTCTATACCCTTTAACACCAATGCCATATCCAAGGAAGATACTCTTCTTTGCTTTAGGATCCATGAAACAGCATCCATAAGTGAACAGGAGACAGAAAAAGTTGAAAATCAACCTTTAGTGGAGGTTGAATGTGAAAACATCAGCAGTGATGATGATGAGAATTCACAAGAGGCCACAGAACACCGAAGATCACCAAGGATTAGAAAAACTCCAGATCAGTATGGTACTATTTACCAACCCCTCCGCTCGGGCAGGATATGACACAAGGTCAATTTTTAAGCGGAGTTTAACAGGTTTGAATTCAGAGTTTTCCTTCTCCTAGACTAGTTTTCCTTCTCCAGATCAGTATAGTGAATGGGTATACATTGCTCACAGGTTGGATGACCCATTAACAGTAAAAGAAGCACTTTTCAGTCCTGAGAAAAGGGAATGGATGAAAGCAATGGAAAGTGAAATAAATTCACTAAATACTAATAAAGTATGAGATCTTGCTGAATTACCCTGTGGACGAAAAGCTAATGGAAGTAAGTGGGTGTTCAAAAGAAAATATGATAGTGGTGGAAACATGAAACAGCACAAAGCTCGACTCGTAGCTCAAGGTTTTCTTCAAAAACATAGAGTTGACAACGATGAGACCTTTTGTCCAGTTGTAAGGTTCGAATCAGTTTGAACTGTTATAGCATTGGCAGCTAAACATGATCTCAAACTACACCAGTTGGACATAACCACGGCATTTTTGAATGGTGAGTTAAATGAAGACATCTATATGAAGCAGCCGGAAGGATTTGAAGTCAAAGGCAAAGAGCATCTTAACTGTAAACTGAATCGAACCCTATATGGTTTGAAACAGTCGCCAAGATGTTGGAATAAAGCCCTTAACAGTCAGCTGAAGAAGGTGCATTTCAAACAGTTAGAAAATGATCCTTGTATCTACACACTAACTTCAGGAGGAGAGATCTTCATAGCAGCAGTTTATGTTGATGATATTTTTCTGGCAAGCAAGTCTTCGACACGTATCCAAGAATTCATTAAAAGCATCTCAGAAAATTTTGACATCAAGGATATGGGAAAACTCCATTACTTCTTGGGTGACAAAATTGCTTATCCAGGGTCAGGAAAGATCTGGATCGGACAACCAGCATATACAACAGAAGTCTTGAAAAGATTTCAAATGGAAAATTCCAAACCTACAGCAACACCAATTGATACTGGTGCAAAGCTAACCAAAGCTACTGAGGACAGCAAGTTATTCAATCAAGAATTGTATCAGTCGGCAATTGGAAGTCTTTTATATCTTTCAACAAGAACAAGACCCGATATTGCCAATGCTGTCAGTAATGTAGCCAGATTTTGTTTTAAGCCTACTATGGAACACTGGAAGTCCATTAAACTCATCATGCGTTATCTAAATGGTACACGGAACTATGGGTTGCTGTATGACAAGGAGAAGGTGACGGATTTCATTGGATATTCTGATGCAGACTGGGCTGGTGACTTAGATGACCGCAGGTCAACTTCAGGCAACGTATTTAAATTGAGTGGAGCTGCTGTCAGTTGGAGAAGCAAAAAACAATCATGTGTGGCATTATCTACAGCTGAAGCAGAATACATGGCATTAGCAAGTGCAGCACAAGAAGCTGTATGGATGCAACGTCTTCAAAATGATCTCAATGAAGCCTCAGTTATATCAACACCCATCTATGAGGATAACCAATCCACAATATGCATGGCGAAAAATCCACAATATCATGGACGAGCAAAACATATTGACATTAAGTTCCATTATATCCGTGAACAAGTTGAAAAAAAAGCTATTCAACTTGAATATTGGGAAAGCAAGAACATGGTTTCTGATATGTTGACAAAAGCACTTCTGAGCTCATAATTTGTGAAGCTCAGAGAAATGTTAGGTGTTAGAGAAATTATTGAACTCGTCTGACTGCAAGTGAGGAGGAGTGTTGAAATTCACTTTAGTCAGTAATAACAGTGGGACCAGAGGTTATCTGCCCGAAACCGTTTTTGTAGGGGTGAGTTACCTGCCCTTAGACTTTTGTTTTGTTTTTTTGCTGTTGTTATTATAAAATAAATGAAACACCTCGTGTGTTGATAGCAGTCCTGATGTGTTGCTTCGTTATTTGACTGGAGGTTATCTCATGTCTAAATGACTAACTGCGCTTGCCACAAAGAAAAAGTTATGTCTCCTTTAATTTTGAGGGTTTAAGTCAACAAATCTACAACAAAAGGTTGTGTTGGGTATGACAGTAAACTGGTGAGGCTCCAGTTCAGGAGCCCTGAGAAATGTGGAGTACTACACCCAAGTCCACTTTGACCCAGAATGATAATACCTGTTTGGGTTCAAACTATGGATCAAATAGATCTGATTGACTGATTTTAAAGGTATGTCAACCCGTATAGGGTTATTTTATACCTCATTTTAGGGAATCGCATTCATTGTACATTCATATTTACCTTTTTATAAAGTTATGTTTGTTTGTTTGGTGGGTTGCACATGGTCCGATCAAATACTTTAACTAGATCTGTTTGACCTATAGATAGTACCCTAACAAGTACTACCACACTGGGTCAGAGTAGCCATGGAAGTAAGGGTAATAAACGATGACTCCACATTCTCCAGTTATTCGGAACTGGAGCATCACTATCAAATAGATCTATTTGAAAATTAGTAACATCCTAAATTATATATATATATATATATTGAGTTGGATTTTCATTGGTAAGATTCATGGTGTGTTAGGATCTTCTTAGTGTAATACAATTTATTTGGGATTGTCTCTTTGGCTAATCTCTACCTAGTAAAATTGAAAGTACCTTTTAGAATATTTGGGCTAGTGAACTCTGTTATTAAATTTCATTGATTATGTATGAGACTTTTCTGGAGTAATATTTCATCTATGTTTAAATGTTGGTCAGTCTAGTCAAGTCCAACATTTATTTGTTAAATGTATATTGGTTTAAATGGATCAATAGGAACAATTTCTTTTTGGCTAAATTTATTTATGACGATGAATCTATCAGGGTTTTTTTTATATCTAAAATAATCTGTTGTATCAAGAACGAGTGAATTTCTTAATTGCACCACAACGAAAGGAAACAAATTTACTTTTTGCTAAATTCGGTAGATGTTTTGCGGGTGTTCGTTGCATATGGCTGGCTGAGTGAAAAGGCTGCTAATAGGGCGTCGTCCTCGTGGTGTTGTTCTGGATATGGTTGACTACATCGAAATAAGACCTGCGTCCTTACAAGAATAGTTTGAAGTAGTCCTAAAAGGGACTGTTAAAAAAACGGCTGAATTACTGCCTTCATTGTTTGTGGCTGGGAAAAGGAAGTAATGGTGTCTGATCGTCTGGAACTGTAGAAAGAAGGCAGAAACTGTTGGAAATGCCACACTCAGATGCTCTTCGCTCAAGGCCGGGCAGGCCCACTAATGCGTCAGTTTTTTAGCCGCTATTTATAGTGAGACAAGGTTACAACAGCTCAGGGTTTTCTTTTGCTAAACTTCCGATTTCTAAGAAAACAGTAGTAGCTTTAGGTCACGAAATTTTTTTAGTTATGCATACTGCATAGTAAGGCTATAATTATCATAGCAAGTCCCTTTTAGGGCTTGCCTACACTTCTTAGAACATATAGTTAAAAAAGGCTGAATTTGTGCCTTTTTCCTTTAGTGCCTGGATGTGTTGCTGTGGTAAATAATTATGTTGCTTGTAAGCGGTCGTCGGAAAAGTCATCCTCCTGACAAGAGCAGGTAATTCATCAGTGGTAAAAACAGTTTAACTGTGAGACCTATGAATATCTGTTTGTTCGACGGAGACAATGAGACTTAGTGTGAAATTCCCCGGTCTCAATCACCGAGATAGATTAAAGACGTAAATTTTGGTTCATTCTGTTGGGTCAAGTGATGTTAGTATTGAAAAGGACTCTGCACATTTTATTTATTTACTGTAACCAGGTTTATAATTGTTCCTAGGTGCTAAATTCTAAATTCCCTCTTCTTTGCCAATACGTCTACGAAAGCCTCTATACTGGCCAGGTTTACTCCCGGAGGAGAAGTATCTGTTCCTCTCCTAACACGCTTCTCAAGGTCAAGAACAGATGCAAGTGGGCGATGACGTCATTGACAGGCATTGCATAGCACTAACCTCTCGGGTTTAGTTCAAGCTACGAGCAGGCATACATGCCGGACTCACGTAATATATCGAGTGGGTTAAGGTCCAACAGTCGGCTCATCTGGCTCACATTGCACTAAGTGAATCAATGACCAGCATACGTCCAGATTCGTGTCCGTCCTCCCCCTCTCTAAACCCCCACTATGAAAAAGACCTTCTGTCAAGTCCTGTTTGCTGGGACGCAGAGACAAATATAGCCTCTATATTGGCAAATGATGGTTACCTTTAAAAAGCAATGTACACATTGCTTACCCGATAAAAGTTACTCCATACAAAATTAAAAATATATTTATTCATCCAGTCTAATTTCAGTTATAGCTTATAACGCTTCAGAGAAAATCGGCAAATTTATACCTATTTTAATAAACATTTGAAACTAGCAAGCAAACATTCATCTTTGAATATCTGTACTTCTCATATAGCAATTTCAATTTGCAGTAATCTCTTTCCACAATGAAATATGACACTAGCCGATGAAACATTGAGTAGCGAATATGGAGAGCGTTCTTCAGATGTCACACAAGCAGCTTCTGCTGACTTTATGAAAGAGAAAGTGAGCTAATATGCAAAGCGTTTTCCGATGTATTTTGTTCGTGGTAAATATTCATTTTTATTTTTTTATATAATTCAGTTGAATGCATTACTTATTATGATAGTTCAGTTCAATTCGTTACATATTATAATAGTTCAATTGAATGCATTACTTATCATATTTCAGTTGAATACATTACTTATTATGATAGTTCAGTTCAATTCGGTACTTATTATCATAGTTCAGTTCAATTCGCTAAATATTATCATAGTTCAATTGAATGCATTACTTATCATAGTTCAGTTGAATACATTACTTATTATCATAGTTCAGTTCAATTCGTTACTTATCATAGTTCAGTTGAATAGTTCAGTTCAATTCGTTACTTATCATAGTTCAGTTGAATACATTACTTATTATTATAGTTCAGTTCAATTCGTTACTTATCATAGTTCAGTTGAATACATTACTTATTATGATAGTTCAGTTCAATTCGTTACTTATCATAGTTCAGTTGAATACATTACTTATTATTATAGTTCAGTTCAATTCGTTACTTATCATAGTTCAGTTGAATACATTACTTATTATGATAGTTCAGTTCAATTCGTTACTTATCATAGTTCAGTTGAATACATTACTTATTATGATAGTTCAGTTCAATTCGTTACTTATCATAGTTCAGTTGAATACATTACTTATTATGATAGTTCAGTTCAATTCGGTACTTATCATAGTTCAGTTGAATACATTACTTATTATTATAGTTCAGTTCAATTCGTTACTTATCATAGTTCAGTTGAATACATTACTTATTATTATAGTTCAGTTCAATTCGTTACTTATCATAGTTCAGTTGAATACATTACTTATTATTATAGTTCAGTTCAATTCGTTACTTATCATAGTTCAGTTGAATACATTACTTATTATGATAGTTCAGTTCAATTCGTTACTTATCATAGTTCAGTTGAATACATTACTTATTATGATAGTTCAGTTCAATTCGTTACTTATCATAGTTCAGTTGAATACATTACTTATTATGATAGTTCAGTTCAATTCGTTACTTATCATAGTTCAGTTGAATACATTACTTATTATTATAGTTCAGTTCAATTCGTTACTTATCATAGTTCAGTTGAATACATTACTTATTATGATAGTTCAGTTCAATTCGTTACTTATTATCATAGTTCAATTGAATGCATTACTTATCATAGTTCAGTTGAATACATTACTAATTATCATACTCGACCGACTGTAGTCGAGGGCGATCCGAAGCCTACCTTTTCAATAGCTACAACACCGAGGTGAAAAAGAGGGCGCTCACCCTTGATCCATACCTTATAATGCTGAGTGTTAAGCAAGGAGGCATCAAGAACCATTTTTTGAGTCTTTGGTATGACTCGACCTTGGATTGAACCCTGGTCTCCCGGATCATTGGTGAACACTCTACCTACTATACTTATGGAGTTCAATTGAATTCATTACTTTTTATCATAGGTCTTGCAAAATTGCATTAACATGAATAATCTAATAATTCAAATAAACTTTTAAGAATTTGTCAAATTTTGTTTTGAAAGTTGTGCTCGGAGCTTAACTGACAAACGGGTTTTTGACTGCTTTGTAGCAATTAGACGGATAAAATAAGCATAAAAAGGTTGTGGCAAGGAAAACAAGACACAACACTTCAACAAAACATGTATTCTCAACAATATCAAACGTAATACAAAAAGCAAAGTGTAAAAATTAATGAAGAGCGAGAGTTGTCAAAGAATTATTAAGTGAACGTAATAAGTTGCAAAATTTGCCAGCAAACTTATCTTGTTACTTAGGTTGTTAAATGTCTATTGTTTCCGTGTGGTCGACCTTACGTTGTCATCGGCTCTTATAAGTCGCTGGCGTGTTAACGTCTTACTGGGACGGTCTGTAGCGTATGAAAGAGAGATGTCTCTCTTGCTTTTGTATTTGTACCCCAAAACAGAACCTAATATCACATGTCTTGTGTTCTCTGATTGGTTGCCGACAATGGCTCTTGACCAATCACACAAGTGCTTATCAGGCGATGTTTGAGGGAGCGGTAAATGTGTTATTTCTTTTAGCTTTGGCTCTTACGAAAATTATAGTGACGAAAGCTGTTGTGAACGCAAAATCTGAAGGTCTCGAACAACCTAAAATGTGTTATCTGGCTTATCTAGTTCTTGCTTTATTTTGAGAGAAAATCAAAGTTGTATCATCTTTTCATTACTGGTAAACTTTTAATTAGAAATATCTGAATTCTCACAGGATTAAGTTCTGTCAGCAGAGTTTAGAATACGCTATCACCTGCAGAGAGGGAAGACCCTCTTCACAAAAAAGTGATATCCTGGGTAGGACGCTAAACTACATCTGATTGCGAGGCTCTAGTTCTAAAAATCTGGGGAATGTGGAGTATCCATTCACAGCCATTACTTCCAGGTCCACTCTGACTCAGTGGTAGTACCTGTCAGAGTCAAATAAATCTGTTTAAAAATCATTCATATACGATAGGACCGTGTGCAAACCCCCCCCAAACTCTTAAGAAATAACTAACCAAAAATGTACATATAGACACACAATAAAATAATCTTAGATGTGCTGAGAAGCCGTTAAAATCAATCAATCATCTCACCTGATTTTTTATTTTGTCGGTTAGTGTTATGCTCTATTAGCTTCTCAGTCGTCGCCTTTTTTCTATAATAGTAAGCGAGTTCGAACTCAAGTCCCGCTATTATGTTCACTTTCGAATACCTTTGCGCTGGGTAAAATAGTACCATTACTGTTCATCTTCAATAATGGCTTTGGCATTAAATAACCCGCGAAGATTGATATGCCATTAAACAAAGCAACCAAACCTTTTTACAATAAGACGAAAGATGTGTTACATATCGGTGTTTCTATTCCAATGACCTTTTATTGAAATATCTTTTTATGAACTGATTAACTTTAACGGCTAGAATAAGCGCTTTCTCTTCATTGATCAGACTGAAAACCTGCATGTATATATAATCTAGTTTATAACAGAGCAAAAGATAAAACCGAAAAACAAAAGGAAAGCTGTAATAAATGTCTACAAACGATAATAATTACAGGCACAGAACTATATAAATTTCTACAGAACACTATAACTACGTAGACAACATAATCTGTACACAAGACAATCTAATAAGCAAATACCCGAGGCAATATTAATAACTGTATTTACTAGTCAATTCAAAGACGGCTTCTTCGAAGGAATAACATAAATATAAACACAAGGCATTTATTTGTAACTGGCATTGGTAGGAGCGCATATGCCAGTGAATTTACGAGGTTAAAATCTGTATGGGTTAAAAATACATGTTATGTTAGAAAATGTCATTTTGCCAAGTCCTTTTCGAGTATGCGCAATATTGTGAAGCAACTTCTTATTGAGAGTCAAAGATTTTTAGAGAAAGAAAAGAGAGTGGAGGTCAACGGGCGCGAACAGAATTCAAAAGTGAGTTTTTGTCAACGTGGAATAAGGAAGTCGATGATTCATGTAAACAAACGTTGTATAATTTATTTTCAAATTCTCTTTTCAATAGATGTAATAGTT
The DNA here is from genome assembly GCA_963585895.1 of Sepioteuthis lessoniana. Taxonomy (NCBI): domain Eukaryota; kingdom Metazoa; phylum Mollusca; class Cephalopoda; order Myopsida; family Loliginidae; genus Sepioteuthis; species Sepioteuthis lessoniana. Next base: position 20,636,192 of record OY757933.1, read on the forward strand.
TTCGCAAAATTTCATATAAATTAAGTGTATTTTAAATGATATTGATTATACAATTGTGTAAAAAGTGTTAAAATTAACTAAATAAAATTTAATTACATTAATTTAGAGATAAAAAAAAACGTTGCAAATAAAAATAAGTCGGACATTAAAAGTAGAAAATAAGCAGGGAGAAAAAGTTATTGATAATGCTAATCAATATTTATATATATACATATGAGAGAGAGAGAGATAGAGAGAGAGAGAGAGAGAGAGAGAGAGAGAGAGAAATGCACCTTCGATATCTTTCTCTCTTGTTGCACGAGATAAGAAGGTTGGATCGTTAATAAAAAGGAACATAATAGCAAAATGTTCTTTCAAAGATTAATGAAGATGATGAGTGACAGTATATTTGAATATTTTCGTGACCGACACAAATGATGTAACTATAAAAAAGTGGTAATTTCATGAGAGAGAGAGAGAGAGAGAGAGAGAGAGAGAGAGAGAGAGAGAGAGAGAGAGTGAGTGACATTGATCCTCTTCGTACTTTGGCAATAACTCAAACGAACGAGGACTATTTTCAAAAAATTAAACGAAATTAGATGTCATTTTTTTATTCTTTTAGTTAATTTATTTATTTTCACATTTTTATAAAGAGAAATGCTTACAACTAATTTGTGTCTGTACCAAAATATTCCAGTTCATTACTAATCATTTTAAAACTTTAAAAAAAATCCGAGTATTTTCTAAGCCTGGTTGCGTCAAGCATAGTCCCAATATATGTGAAACAGAGGATCACAGCACTTATATTAACAAATATTCTAAATGAGATCTATCTTATTATCCATTGCTCTGCAGCAAGAGCCCTAGTAGCAGCAATTCCTTTTTCTTAAACTGTCAAGAGATAAAGGTATGTAAGGGGTGGCATGAAACCGTGCACCAATGCATTTACGTTGTTAAAAATATTTGAGAGGTGTAAAATTTTTAAGACAGTAAAAGGCCTGTTGATTTTTAGAGATGTTTGTTCCTTTTAAGGTCATAGTACAATTGTCCGTTTTTTTATTGTTTAACATTGTGAGTAAATAATACATTTCAAAATAATTACGAGTTCATTCTCTCTCTCTCTCTCTCTCTCTCTCTCTCTCTCTCTCTCTCTCTCAAGAAGTCTGTGAGTGCCGCTGCTGCTGCTTGAACATCCAACCGCACAACATGGAAGAAAGTCGAAAAGAAATCGGGTCAAACATGCGCAGTGGTTGAAGCAATAACAAGGACGGGAGTGATGCTGATGATGATGAAGAGCTGCTTCAGTTTGGGAAGGGAAAGGAAAGAGAAAAAAAGGATATATATTGTTGTGTGTGTGTGTATGTTGATCATTGGATCTATTAATGTACGATATGCGTTATGCGACATCCCCCCTCCCTGTCTCTTCGAGTGTGCGCGCATGTGTTTTAACAAAAGAAAGCAAGGCAGCAGTCACAGAGCGGAAAAGATGAACACTCATCGTTGTAAAAAAAAAAAAGACTGCACTTTCTAATGATGAACATTGTAGAATGTTGTTGTAGTTACAATCATAGTAAAAATAAACAATAGCGTTCATGTGTTGTGTAGGAGGAGGAATTATGACAGGTTTCCATTGAGAAATGTGGATAAATTAACAAGTAGTTAGACAACAGAAATCAGGTGATTTAATGTGTGTGAAAGTAAAGATTAAAGAAATAAGAAAAATGCACACACACACACACACACACACACACACACACACACACACACACACACACACACACACACACACACACACACACACATAAAATGCTTTTGGAAGCAGAAAGTCACGTAGAAAGGTGGAAAATTGGCTACTACTACGTTATTATTTTGGATCAGAGGAGAGTGAAACGAAACAATTATTTTATTGTGTATATAAATACACATACGCAAAAAAGTATAATTGATCTTCCTTTAAAGTAAAAGAAAAAAAAGAACGCAGAGACTCAAGGGAAAATAGAGACATGAAATCTGTACAAAGGTTTCATGCACACGCACACACGTATACATAATACAAAAAAAAAAAACGAAAAAACAAAACAGATTGAAGCTGAAGCATCGATGGTTTATTTGTAAGTGTACAAGCAAAAATATATGGTGATTAGGTTCTTTATCTGAAATAAATGATTTCACTCTTTGTTAATTTTGTTCCATACATTAACTTTTTCTTTTTTAATCCCCAAACAGCACACGTCATTGCTTTAAGACTGTCTATTACAATTATTAATTAGTTATATAAGCATAATACATTCAACTGTCCTTGGAATGTCATAACAAAAGAAACAATGTGTGTGCAATGGATGAAAAAAATGTTATAAAAATATTCTTGTTTAAATAAAAAAAATGATTTAATGATCAATTTTGAGAATGAAGTAGATAATTGGGATTTTAGTTTTTAGAAAAGTTTGGATTATGAATATAAAAATTGTAAATATATTTAAACAACAGAAGTATTTCTATAAAAGCTAAAAGAAATGAATAATTAAAATCAATTATTTTTGTCTTAGCATATATCATACAAATTAATTTTTTTAGTTAATGTTTCTATCATATTGTTCTGTCATTTTATTCATTTAAAAAAAGATTTTCTAATTCTCGTGATGAGAACTAACTAAAAACTAAACTAAATACAAATAATCTTAGTATCAAAATTTAAACACTACACATTTTATATGGCTAAGTCTCTCTAAATAGATAAATCAAACCACAAAAACAGCTTAAGATGAACTTAACTTTGGAAGAAGGTAATTTTCTTTTGGGAGTTGGGGGGCTCAGACAACAATCTCTTTGAGGTCTACAAAATTTTAATAAAATATTATTTAAGAAAAAAAATCACCATCAGAAATGTCCTAAATATCATTTGAGTAATGTACACCTAATAAAGTCGATGGCCAGGATGTAGAAAACCACAGTAATAAGCAAATATTTATTATTTAAGCAACTGAAATGCCTTGATGAAACTTCTCAGCTTTTGAAATCTTTTCTGAATCACAAACGATGTGATGTTTCATTGAAGCGATTCATTTAATCCTTCATGTTTTCATGTGTTGTTGAAACGAGAGTAAAATCATATTCTTTGATTATATAATCTTAAATGGTAGTTGGTCAGAAATATTTCTTTTTAAAACCCAGAAGACTAAAACCTTGAACTGTAAATTAATAGAAACATAATGCTTAGCTTTCTTTTGAGAGAGAGAGGAATCAGATAATTCTAGTTATTGCTAAGTGATCTGAAAAATAGAGAAGTCAACTATCTTTCATTGATACAGAATACAATTTGTAATAAATTGGGTTTGGGTCAACATGACATACATTATCACATAGTTTCTTTGATATGTTTTTTCCTTATGATCAAAAAGTGATACCAAACACATTGAAAAGTTTGCTGTGGACAATTTACAGTATTCTGATAAAATCTCAAGATCCACTTATATAAAATGCAATATGTAGCCATTGTACATAACACTTTTCTATGTCCTTTTCTCTAAATTGCTCCTTTTACCATAGGCAGGACTTAAAATAGGCTGATTGTATCTCCTGCAGAGGGGCAAGACTGGGGTGACCTGCATATTACACTAAACTGCATTTGATGGTGAAGCTCCAGTTCTGGAGATGTGAGCACCCCTTTAAGGCTATTACACCCAGGGCCACTCTGACTCAGATTGTTAGTCTCTGTTAGGGTCCAATCAATGGTTTAAAAGAAATCTGTTTAAATACGATATGCATTTGATAGGACTATGTGCAAAAGATCTTAAGAAATATCTACCCAAAAAATATCAATATAAATATACAATGAATGTGATACTCTAATCTCTAGACATAAAATAAACCTAGATAAGTTGATATACCCTTAAAATCAATCGAGCAATTTGAATTGGCCACCTTTCTCTTAGACTCTTCGAATGATGTGACAGAAATAAAAACTGATGTTGAATTCACTTTAAAAACTAAAACTATAATTATAGTATTAGAATTTTATGTTATTTTAAAACTGAAAAGTATAATGCCATTATTTATGTCATGAATTATTTTGAGCTATTTTGCAATTGTAAAATTTCGGAATAAAATCTATTTCATTGCTGTCATTTATCAACAAAAACACAGGTAAGTTTGGTAGGAAATAATACTTGACTAAATGATAAAAAGGCCTACTATTAACATTTAATCAGAACTCTTTGCTGTATTTCTATGTATTGGTTGACTAAATCTTGAGTCAAATTTAATGAATTCTGGAAAATGTTTAGTCTTATTGTTTATTAGGTTTTAAATGTCAAGCATTCTGTATGAACTTGTTTTATAGGATTATTATTTATCCCTATTGATTTTTTCTTGTTTACTTACTTCTAAGGTCAAAATGAAAATTTCCCATAGAAAGAAAACAAACCAATGAACTTGATAAATACATAGAGAAACAATATAATCATAGGTTTTAGTAGTACATTAGTAAATGGATATCTTTAATAAGAAACTAGATGACCCATGAATCAATTGGGTCTCTGGTGTAACAAAAAATCATGATATTGATACTTTTATTTAGGAATGACACACATATTCTTTAGGAATGACTCACAGATACTTTTATTTAAGGATGACTCACAGATACATTTATTTAGGAATAACTCACAGATTCTTTAGGAATGACTCCCAGATACTTTTATTTAGGAATGACACAGATTCTTTAGGAATGACTCATAGATTCTTTTATTTAGAAATGACTTATAGATTCTTTAGGAATGACTCACAGATACTTTTATTTAGGAATGACTTACAGATTCTTTAGGAATGACTCACAGATACTTTTATTTAGGAATGACACAGATTCTTTAGGAATGACTCATAGATTCTTTTATTTAGAAATGACTTACAGATTCTTTAGGACTGACTTACAGATAGTTTTATTTAGGAATGACACAGATTCTTTAGGAATGACTCATAGATTCTTTTATTTAGGAATGACTTACAGATTCTTTAGGAATGACTCACAGATACTTTTATTTAGGAATGACTTACAGATTCTTTAGGAATGACTCACAGATACTTTTATTTAGGAATGACAGATTCTTTAGGAATGACTCATAGATTCTTTTTATTTAGAAATGACTAACAGATTCTTAAGGAATGACTCACAGATACTTTTATTTAGGAATGACTTACAGATTCTTTAGGAATGACTCACAGATACTTTTATTTAGGAATGACACAGATTCTTTAGGAATGACTCACAGATACTTTTATTTAGGAATGACAGATTCTTTAGGAATGACTCATAGATTCTTTTATTTAGAAATGACTTACAGATTCTTTAGGAATGACTCACAGATACTTTTATTTAGGAATGACTTACAGATTCTTTAGGAATGACTCACAGATACTTTTATTTAGAAATGACTTACAGATTCTTTAGGAATGACTCACAGATACTTTTATTTAGAAATGACTTACAGATTCTTTAGGAATGACTCATAGATACTTTTATTTAGAAATGATTTACAGATTCTGAATAGTATTTCACACTTATCTCTGTTATATCAAAAATTTAGATAAAAAACAACATTATGTATGAATACAGACCCTGCAAAAAATATCATTAATTTCTAAATTGGACAGTAAATTGCTTTATTCCCTAAGAGTATTTTAAGTATAATGCTCTATTTTAAATCTTACTATACCATTATTGTTATGTAGGGTGTGTACAAAAAAGAAATAGACAATTTCCAAAATTTATTTTTTAAAATTTAAGATAGTGACACTCATAATATAATTTTTGCAGAGAAGTATTTAAGGTTTATTAATGCAATTTTCGGTCAAGACAACAATGAAAATTATATGTTTCAAAAACTTATCATGATCTTCTAAATGCTGCAGCACTTCTGTACACATATCCTGATGTGCAGGTGTGTCTTGGTTATCCAATTGTCAATCGTTGGTCAGTCCAGTAGATAATCTACAGCTGCAAATTTATCCACTTGTAAATGGTTGGTCAGTCCAGTAGATAATCTACAGCTACAAATTTATCCACTTGTAAATGGTTGGTCAGTCCAGTAGATAATCTACAGCTACAAATTTATCCAATTGTCAATGGTTGGTCAGTTCAGTAGATAATCTACAGCTGCAAATTTATCTAATTGTTAATGGTTGGTCAGTTCAGTAGATAATCTACAGCTGCAAATTTATCCACTTGTAAATGGTTGGTCAGTCCAGTAGATAATCTACAGCTACAAATTTATCCACTTGTAAATGGTTGGTCAGTCCAGTAGATAATCTACAGCTACAAATTTATCCAATTGTCAATGGTTGGTCAGTTCAGTAGATAATCTAGAGCTACAAATTCATCCAATTGTCAATGGTTGGTCAGTCCAGTAGATAATCTACAGCTGCAAATTTATCTAATTGTCAATGGTTGATCAGTTCAGTAGATAATCTAGAGCTACAAATTCATCCAATTGTCAATGGTTGGTCAGTCCAGTAGATAATCTACAGCTGCAAATTTATTCAATTGTCAATGGTTGGTCATTGGCGTAGATAATCTACAGCTGCAAATTTATCCAATTGTCAATGGTTGGTCAGTCCAGTAGATAATTTAATGCGGCAAAGTTATCCCATTGTTTATTATTGGTCAGTCCAGTAGACAATCTTGAGCTACAAATTTATTCAATCATTAATGGTTGGTAAGTCCAGTAGATAATCTAGTGCTGCATATTTATTCAATCATCAGTGATTGGTCAGTCCAAGGAAAAATCTACAGCTGCAAATTTATCCAATTGTCAATGATTGGTCAGTCTAGTAGATAATATAAAGCTGCAAATTATCATATCTATTAAGAAGAATATACAAGTATATTATTATTTTTTTCTAATATTTTATTCATCTTGATATTTCAGTTGATTTTTATTCCTATTCACTTAGATTGTCATTCTATGATAAAAACAAAGAGCAACAAAAAAGTAAGATGAAATAAAGTTAAAATTTATGGCTGACATTGTGTATACTGAAAAGAAAAACAAAAGGAGCCCATTGTTTCCTATTTCTTTTTTTTTTGCTATCATATTTTTCATACAGGTTTTAGGTATATTGGAATGCTGTGTTTTCACTTAAATGATTTGGTAATTTTTTTTATATAAGTTACTATGCAATATCTTAGAAAAATTACAAATTGTGATAGAATTTTCAAGTGAATGGATACTTTGGATTGTGGTATGCTTCTTTTATAACTTAGAACGGATATGATTAAAAAAAATTACCAGATTCTCACATATCCTGTAAATTTGTAAATTTGACAAAATTGGAAATAATGAGTTTTGAATTGCCTAAATTGCAATTGTTTGACATGAAATAGTTGATTAATTTTCTATTATTTACTAATTATGCATTTATTTAATATTTTTGTATAGTATTCACTTTATGAATAAATGTTTTGGGATGTTTTCATTCTGGAATGAAAAATGTTATACCATTATAGTTAGCAATTGTCTTGAATTATATACATGGAGAATATATATCATTAAATGTCCCATTTGGAGACCATTAAACTTCATGTCAATTCACAGTTAACAAAATAAGAAGTATTTCATAATTAACATTTAGTTGTCATCTCTTTTGAGCTTAATGTCAAGTCAAATTCAATAATTATAAATAAGGGGAAATGCCTTAAAACCTTCATTTAATAATTATCTCCCTAGAGAAAATATAATGATTGGAGTAATTGCAATCACAGAATCCACACTATTATTAATAAATTGTAAATTGGATTAGAAATTGCTTTAAAAGCATTTTAATACTATTGTTCTAACAAAGATCCTTCTGCAACATGTAGTTTTTACAGTTACAGAAATTGAATTTTTATCATATAGATTCTATTAGTGAAACAATTATTCTCATTTTTGCAATTTTTATTAGTATGTTTCAATATGAAATGGACAAATTATTGTACATATACCCAGATTTCTTTTCAAACTCATATAGGATTACTGCTGTCTGCAGAAATCTTTAACGCCCAGATCAGAAATCATCTTTAAAAGCAAAAATGGCAAAACTTCAACTGAAATAATTCATCAACAAAGGAAAGCTGAATACAAATTGACTGAATTATAGTGATAAATTTTTTCTTAAACTGGCATAATTATAATCAATATTTTTTCATTGTATTTATTAGCTTAGAAAATTAAATTCAATAAACTGAGAGATTTTCTTTATTTTTATTTCACTTTTCATTAGATCAGAAATGAAAAACAATTTTGGAAAACTATATTAACTGTTAAATGGAATCCTCAAAGGAGGTACATAAACTTCATTTATGACTCATTAAAGTAAGGAAAAATTGATACTTGGTAAGAACATGAATATTGAATTATTTAATCTATCATACTGATTGTATAAATAAAAATATTTAAAACATACAATACAAACATTGCCAATGATATTTTGTTTTTCTCTGTCTATGTTATAAAATTAAGTAAATTGTTATATTTCCAATGTATAAAGGGAGGAGTTTCCATGGCATAGTGGCTAAAGTACTGGACTACAACATCCTTGTAAGCAAGTTCAAACTCCAGTCACAGTATTACATTCACTTTCAGACTAAAACCTTTGGGACATTTTTTAACCTCCTTATCCTTGCAATGGGTCAAATATCAGCGCTATTCTGCTACAAGAATGGCTTTGGCATTAAATAACACACAAATGTTGATATGGAATTAAACAAAGAATCCAAACTGGAACAATGTATAAAATACAAAATAGATTATTGTTTATAAAAGGTGGTTGGTTGGTTGGGTTTTAGCATATCAACCTTTGTTGGGTTCTTTGATGCTGAAGTCAATTTTATATGGTTATTCCTTTTTAATGATAATCATTATATATCTTCAATTAAGTATTCCTAATATTAATGATTTAGAAGCCTTTTATATGGATTTTAGTATTCTAATCTAATACTAATAATTTGTATACAATTACATGGTTTTAAGTATTCCTATCTAATAGCAATAATTCATGAGAAATTAAATGTAGTTCAATTGTTTTACTTTCTACTTCATTACAATATCAATGTTTTAAGAGCTAATGTAGTTCAAAATCATTCTAAACATCTCAAACAGATCTATTTGACCCATACATGGGACCCAAGTAGGTACTAACACTTTGGGTCAAAGTGGACCTGGGAGTAATGATTCCACACTCCCCAGATCTCCAGAACAGGAGCTTTACTGCTGGATGTAGTTTAGTGTCATACCCATGACACTATTTATAAAAGGTGTGAAGGAATGTGGGACTAGGCAAAGATTACTTTCATGCACATTAGTTTATGTCATGGCATTTGTCTTTGTATAAAGCACTGATTACAATAACAAGAACGCTTTGATATTTATCTACAGTGCCAGAGTAAGAACATTTATTCCAAAGAATCATCCAGATAAAATTTGATATTGAATACTGGTAAAGGATCTTTTCTCTGAATAATCATTCTGGTACTTATAGAATGAATAACCCAGCAGATATAAATATTTATAATATCAATAGAGTAAAGCATGAACGCATAAATTCAAAAGTTATGCTCTATCACCTCAGATAAATAATTGACTATTTTGTTTTGATTGTAAAGAAAGGAAAGAAATCAAAAGAATACACTCTACATCAGTAATAAAAAGAAAGTCAATATAATAAGAAAGAAAGAAAGAAAGAAAGAAAGAAAGAAAGAAAGGGGAAAATATTATTGTCAGCTTCAATGGAATAGAAAGAAAAAAAAGAAGAGAAGATAGAGAAAGAAGTGTAAGAGATATATAGAAAGGAGTAAAGTTACAGGTACTACCACTCAAGGTCAGAGTTAATGGTAATGAAGGAGTATTTCTCATTCCCAAGAGCTTAAGGACTGGAGTCTCACCATCAGTTGCAGTTTATTGTCCTATTCAGGATACTATTTAGGTGTGTATGTGTGGGGGGAGTTCTTACTTCTCTGCAGAGATGCAGTCAACATATTTTAGAGCACCAGCTGACTGGAACTAAAACTTTTTAGTACTTATTCATTAACAAAGGAAAGTAATAAACTGAACATTAAATCCAAACTAATTATTCTTATTAACGATTTGTTTATTTGCAAGGAAGTAAATAATGATGGTTGGTTGGTGTTTTATGACATATCAAGCCTTGTGGGTTATCTAATGCCAAATCCTATTATATATATATATATATATATATAATTTGTAAGTGAATAGTCTGTAGGTAACTACTTAATTTTTAAACAAGTAGTTATGGTCATTTGTTGGCACACATTTAAATGGTTTCAAGTGCTCCGATCTAATACTAATAATTCTATTTGATATCAATCATTTATTTACACATAGTTTCAAGTAATGCTATGTAACATTAGTAATTCTATTTATCAAGAATTCCTATGTAATATAAATCATTTGCACACTACTGTATGGTTTCAAATAACTAATAATAATAATCCTTGATAAATGATTGAACAGTTCCATTTGATCCCTAGATGGGACCCTAACAGGTACTACCACTACAGATCAGAGTGGACCTGGGAGTAATGGCAATGAAGAGGAACTCCATATTCCTCAAAGTCCCCGGACCAGAGCCTCACCATGAGATTGTTTAGATTCATATTCAAGGGGCGGGTCTTATACTTCTACAGAGGTGCAGCCAACAGAGCTAGTAAATAATGAGTAATAGTAAAGAAACAATGATAAACTATTAAAAAAATTACATAAGAATTCTGATACAAACATATGTAATTTAAAGAATGCATTTTGAAAAATTTAATAAAGTTTTCTTTATGAATTTATTTGTAACTAAGAAAAAGAAAACTTTAAAAAATGAGTTTGGTTTGGTTTCTTTGTTTAATGGTAGACCAACTTTCACAGATTATTTAATGCCAAAGCAATCCTTATAGAAGAACAGCAGTGATACTATTTAACTCATATCTGGAGGGATAAGGGAGTTCATACCTTTCCCTAAGAATATTAGTTCGAAATTGAATGTAATAGTGTGGCTGGAGTTTGAATTCATTTATTTCAAAGCCACAATTCATCACTTTAGCCATTACACTGTGTGGACTCTTCCCTATAAGTAAAGTAAAGTCGGCGACCTTAGTCGAGGGTGACCCAAAGGCTCCCTTTTCAATAGCTACCTCACTAAAGTGTAGGAGAGGGCACTACTATATTCCCTGGATTGCTCCACTTTACTCTTGATCCTAACCTTATAATGCTGAGTGTTAAGCAAGATGGCATCAGGTATCATTTTTTGAGTCTTTGGTATGACTCGACCTGGGATTGAACCCTGGTCTCTCGTACCATTAGTGAACACTCTATTCGTTAGGTCAAAAGAAGTGGAATTTCTACAGGTACTACTAGTTATTATCTATAATAAACCCTCACTAATATATTTTGGAATATTCCAACTTAATAAAATGTCATGCATTCTCAAAAAGTAATACTACCTCTGTCCCAGGGCACCTTAGGTGGTATAATGGTTAGCAAGCTAGACTAGCAAACTTTCACAAGTGAGCTTGAGTCTCATTGGGTGCCCCATTCATATGGTCTTGTGCCACCTCTAAGCAAAACACTTAGTAAATTACAACCTCTGTCCCATAATATAAATTTCTTATCTTAAATGTTACAACTATTATAGGACAGAGGTAGTGGGTACCTTGTGTGGTGTAACAGTTAGCAAGCTAGACTAGCAAACCATTACATCCACAACTAAGCAAAGCTTAGTAAATAACTACAGGACTGAGATAGTGAATCATTATCATAATAATCTTTTTTCTTTTAATTCATTTCCCTAACTGTACTTAGTTAATAAGACAAACACATTGTTATCTTTCTATGCTGTTCAGTAACCCAAAGATCAATATATGTATACTTTAATTTCCTTAAAATAGATCAAAATCATAATCTTACAGTGTCCATATACTGTACTTAGATAATAAACTGAACACACTGTTATCTCTATACATGGTTCAATAACTCAAAGATCAACATCGTTATATTTCAAATTCCTTAATATAAATTGACTCAGATTCTTTTTTTTTTTAATTTTTTACAATACACAAAGAATTGTGACTTTATTCCATTATGTAGAATTCATCAATATTTCGATTTTCATTAAGAAAAATATATAAATTTGAAGTCAACGATTAGTGCAGAGGTTTGTATTGATTGATTGAATGATCTGAATGGCATATCAACCATCTAGGGTTATTCTATTCCAAGAGGTTAAGGAATTGCTTTCTTTGTACATTCATATTTACATATTTTTATGTGTTACATATTGACCTTTGACAGACCCATCAGAGGTTTTGTAAGCAGAATGCACCTGTGTGGACAGGGGATAGCGGAAATGGGTTGCATGAGTTGGAAACCGGAAAAGAAATGCATGGGCATTATGAATACTATATAAGCACACAGTTTCAACCCCCACAGGACAGGTGGTCATAGCAGAGGCCACCTAAGCTGAGAAGCAGAAGTAAGGCTCTGAATATGTGTGTAAATGACATGGTGTAAATGATAGCTGTCCTTTGTCAGTCTTGGTCTGTCTGTCTGTCTGTTTCACACTTGCAGCATTTCAACCTTTTCATAAATAAACACAAAGATATATTTTTATAAAGTGTTAGGATCTCTCTTCATTCATTTATTAGCTATACAAAATATGAAGTTGTTTCTAAAGAGGTTTTCTTTCCAGTTCTATCATGAATGATTTCTAAACAGATCTATTTGACCCATAGATAGCACCCAAACAGATTCTACCATTCCAGGTTAGAGTGAACCTGGGTGTAAAGGCAATGAAGGTCTACTCCACATTCATAGAACTCCAGAACTAGAACCTCACCATCAGATGTAGTTTAATGTCATACCCAGGACACTACTTTTGGTAGGATCTTACCCCTTTACAGGGGATATAGTTAAGCATATTATAACCCCTGCTGACAGTGAACAGAAGATTGGACTTTCAGTGGAAAAAAATCAATAAAGAATGAAAATTGACAGAGATTCAATTTTATCTTTAGTTCCTGAAAATATAGCAGATAAAAAGAAAGATAATCTTAAATGAGAAATTAATAAGTTTAATATTTCATTTCAACATTAAAATTTAGGATTTTATTTGTTCATTTGAATCAGTTTTGCAGAGTAAAATTTTTTTCTGTTAAAAGTGCCATATTTTTTCAATTAAATTTGTTATTTTCTCAAATAAATATTCGTTCAATTTAATTCAAATGAATACAATTGAATGAGAAGAGTGTTCGCCAATGGTCTGGGAGACCAGGATTCAATCCCAGGTCGAGTCATACCAAAGACTCAAAAAATGGTACTAGATGCCACCTTGCTTAACACTCAGCATTATAAGGTAAGGATCAAGGGTAAAGTGGAGCAATCCAGGGAATGGAATAGTGCCCTCACCTACACTGCGGTGTAGTAGCTATTGAAAAGGGAGCCTTCGGGTCACCATTGACTAAGGTCAACAACAACAACAACAATTTTAAAAGCTTTATGTAACCTAAATTGAAAGGGTTTCTAAATTTTCTAAGGAATAGAAAAATAATTTAGTTCTGATAAAATATCTATGATGTGTCAAATTTCTTGAAAAATGTTTAATCAATTTAAATTTCAGTATAACAAATGTACAAGAAGAAAGCATCATAGAGCTAATTATTCCATTCAACACAGGAATTTTGCTTTTATCAAATGAATATATCATTTTCAATAGAATTGAGATTTTTTAAAAAGTTCCCTTCTTGATCAGGTCATTTGATGGTTTCTTGAATACCACTCAACATTTGCTCAGATTCACCTATTGTCTGTGAATCTTTGTGACATGTTTGGCCAATCAGACTACTGCTTACAGTATTCCATGATCACATCTTTCACTCCACTCCATTCTTGAATTATCTAACTTCGAATGTGCTTTCATCATGATATTCCCACCATAGCCCTCTGTGCCATAACCAGTCTTTGTTCTTCCTTCTTTATGGCAGTCCACATTTCACTTACATACAACATTGCAAGCAAAATGGGGCTATTGAAGAGATTAGCCCATAGAGTCTTGTCCAGTTTTGCATTGAGCACATCTTTTATTTTGGTAAATACCTTCCTCTCTGATCTTATTCTCCACTATATTTTTTACATCCATATCTCTGCACATATTCACAATCCATCCAAACTAAATGTACTCTTCCACTTCATCAATTTATCACTTTCCACCACTAAATGGTTGTTGTACAAAGAAGTCTAAAGCTAGAGGTAGTTTATTTATTCTTTTTTTTTAATTATAAGTTTGGGTTTTATCTTGATTTCAAGACAAAAATCCAAGTTATATATTTAAAGGCCTGATGTCAAGTCACATATTTATAGAATTTATATGATAATTACTTGCAAATAAATAAATCTAGGTTAAGTATTTTAAAATTAGCATTCAATAGTTACCTCTATTGAAAAATTATAATTATCAGAGTGAACACAAATACAAAATCCACATTTAATAAATTGCTAAAATCAACAGAAAATTGCTTTACATTCAAATTTAGAGTATTTTAATGCCATTGCACAAATAGATATCTTACTATGATGTGTCATTTTTTCCTAAGTTATTAAAAATTTTAATGGAAAATTAGGACTATGATGTATCATTCTTTAAAAGTTTATAATGAATATTAATTGATGATAATAATAATGATTTTCCAATTTAATATTTATATCATTAAAAGTTGTCATGGGTGGGGAGTGTCTGTGGTGTAATTGCTAAAGAAAACTTTATCAAATTTTTCAAAAGACATCCTTTAAATTACATAATTCTTAATCATTAACTTACAATCTCTTCTGGATTTACCTGGACATTTTCCTAAACAAAATTTTACCTGTATCACTTCTCAGAGTATAAATAAGTGAAAAAAAAGAATTGATATCATACGTGGATTAATGATTAGTGTATAAGTTATATATAAAGCAGCTAATTCTGTCAGGGTAAATTTTTTAAATTTCTCTTAAAGGCCCAGTTATCTCCAATGAATGGATGAATAAAAAAAAGTAAAAATTAAAGCTTTAAGATAACAGGTAGTAGGTACCCATTACCAGGTATAGTGAACAGCCAAGCCACCTACAGGGCCCAGTGCAAAGCTGTGGCTGTCGCTAATATATATCACAGAGGCCACGGCAAAGCCCTACTACACACATCAAATTCACTAAAATATGATTATATTTTATTCTATCCCAATTCATACACCTGCTGGTTTTCCATACAACCTTGCAAGACTAATGGATCCAATTATGATGATGATGATAAAGAGAGTAGATATCCTCAATATTTTGAGCATTTTAAAAATAAAGACAGAGATATTCATTTTTACCAGATCCACCTATCACCAAAATATAAAATCTAGTTACCAAAATGAAACAGTAATTATGTTACTTTGCACAGTTTATGCCAAAAACTTATTGTTATTCAACAATAAAAGCAGATCAGATTATTAAAAAAAAAGAAAGTTTATAAATAGATTAGGGACATTGGCCTAATGAGTAGAGTGTTCACCAGTGGTCCGGGAGACTGGGGTTCAATCCCAGGTCACATCATACCAAAGACTTTAAAAATGGTACTTGATACTTCCTTGCTTAACACTCAGCAATATGAGGTACATATCAAGGGTAAAGTGGAGCAATCCAGGGAAAGGAGTAGCGCCGTCCCCTACACCTCGGTGCAGTAGCTATTGAAAAGGGAGCCTTCTGGTCGCCCTCGACTATGGTCGCCAACTTTACTTACTACTGTAAAAGGTCTTTGTTTTTAAAAAAAACATTCTAGGTGCAAACAAATATTTCATTAGTTGTATTAACTAAAGGAATATTTCTATTGTAGCAGAAAGAACTTCGTATTTTTGTTTGGCGTGTAAATTAATTTGACCATTATGGTTGTCGCATATTTTCACCCAATGAGGATGACTTATCCTATTCTGCCCGGACTATTTTTCCCGGGCAACTTAAAAATGGTGAAAGCCCGCCAAACTTTCTCTTCCTCAGAATCTTTCGAGCAGGACGGACATACTTTCTGTCTTCTCTCTTCATAGCAGCAGAACCATTACACCATGAGAAAAGCCATCTAATTTATGGACCTTTGAGTCTACTCTTCTAGACCAAAGGCTCCCAGTTGAATACAGGAACTTTTTTATGTCACCTCTAACTTTTGCTATGTATACAGGGACGTGTAATTCTGCTCAGACATTCAGCTAGTTCATTTCTCCTAACTCCGTGGGAGATCATCATTCTTCTCTCCCCCACTATGCTTATGGCTGACTACATCATTCCTGTTCTTATTCAGCTACAAAACCTTTGCTATGACTGTAGCAATGCAAATCCCGCACAGACACTTAGCTGCCTTATTCCATCTATTCTGCTTATCTATTTTGAAGACATTTATTCCTCACTCCAAAATCTATGGGACTTAGAACTACTGGCTGAACAACAGATGCCTGCTCATCACTTTTTAACTGTTTTCTTCCCACTACGACAACCAGCATAAAGGCTACCTCTCAACTCAAGCCTTTATTAAACTTCTAAATCAAAAACTTTCGGTATCTTCGTTTGACTCGTATATTTTTACTTTAAATATAACGGAGAGGGTAACTTAATCACCTTCTTTGTTATACTATTGTTTATCATCCTATCATTTCTACTGTTTATCATCCTATCATTTCATAAACCTTCAAATTTCTAAGTTACAATCACATTTTCTTTTCTAAAATGTAAGTGAAAAAATATTCATATATTGTCACTAAATATCAAATATTGTTCCTATTCTTGATGTAGTTAGTACATTTTGGTCAACAGATTCTTCAGCTAGGAGTTAAATATGACCATTCATGTTCTTCTACAAGGAAGGCTTTGGCATTAAGTAACCCATGAAACAAAGAAACCAACAAACCAAGAAGATTAACTGACTATTACTACTGTTGTGAGTTCAAGTCTCACTGGATACCCTACACTTGTGTCATAAAAAATTTTCATAATTATATCACGATATTACAGCTACATTTAGAAAAATATATTTAAAGATTGAATGCTAAAAACTGCTGTGAATAATAAAGACTTATTACAATATCAATTTCATATATGCCATCAAATATCTACTTCATAAAGTTGATAATGTTAGTGTATCTGAAGCCCATAGACACCAAAACTACTGGACATAGAAAGCTGTAATATGGAACTAAAAACCGCTTTTCAATCTATATTATTATTATTATTATTATTATTGTATCATGAATTTATAGCAGAACCATAATTGACTTAATAAAATTAGACTACTGGACAAATCATTGTGAGTTACTTTTTTTTCTCTGATAGCCATTTACTTCCATTTAACATGAGCATATTTTACTTCAGAAACCAAAAGTGACAAAGAAAGTAGATTGTGTAATCATAATCAATTAAATTAAACATTCTTGGATGAAACTTAATCAAATATGATTCTTAAAGTTTAGCATTACTTTTCTGTGTAATTATTTTAACATTTTTTTAATTTTCATTCCAAAAATATTTTTGCATATATACATTCTTTTTACTAGTTTACAATCAACAAACTTCATTGAAGAAAAATAAATGAATAAAAAATAAAAATTGTTTATTTTCATTTTTTTTTTAAAAAATCAACATTGGCAAAAATTTGAATGAAAATAAAAATGATTTTTTTAAAAATTGCTATAATAATTATAAAAAAAAGAAAAAAATCAATTGCAAATATTGTTTTGGAATAGTTTTTTCTTAAATTTTATTTTCAGTATATGTGCAATAAAGGAATCAATTTTCTAAATTATAAACATTTTTTAGTGAAATAAATTTTCCTTTTCTTCCTTACTTATAAAAACAAATTTCAACTTTTTATCCATTTGAACAATTTTAAGTACAAATTACTTTTATAAACATGAATAATTACTGAATTAAAATGGAAAAAAAAAGGTACATTATTTCAAAATGTTATTAATCTAATAAAAAGCTAAAAAAATATAGCAAATACAAAAAAAATGAATTCTTGCTTTTTTTAAAGATGAATATTTTAAAAGCCTTTTATTCTTTTTTTAAAGGGTAATTTCAGAGTGACAAAGGTGAATCAATAAAAAAAAAAGTCATTAAACACACTTTTTATCTATTTGAACAATTTTACACATAAAATACTTTTATAAAAAGGAAAAATTATTGAATTAAAATGGAAAAAAACATTGGTTCATCATAATTGGATTTTGGAATATTTTGTTTAAACATGAGGTTAATATTTTTTAAATGCTATTAATTTAATTGTGATAAATATTGTCCATCTGCCAATCATTTTCTGATTTTTTTTAAAAAAATGAGAATTGTACATTATTAGTATTAATTTTTTATAATACACAAGCAACACTGGATATCCTTGCTAGTATATATGCATATAATTTCAACATTCACAGATGTTTTGCTCTACAATAGACTCACTATTTAAAGCTATATTTTTTCAGATGAAAAAAAGTTTCAAATAGAGACTTGAATGAAATATCTCAAAGCATTATTTAAAGGTAAACATCACAAAAAGTTTTTTAAGAAAACATCTGGTATATTTTTCAGATGAATAGTCAATTCAAATTAATTTTTGTTTAACAGTTTTTGTTTTTTGTCAGTATTAGTAATCATACTACAGCTGCTGCTGCTATCATTAATGAAAATACCTAATATGTGCTGTTAAGCACATCTCATTTACTTACATCAAAAAATACAGAGTGATTAAAAAATGTTAACACTCTAATGGGAATACCTTTGATATAATTTCATACAATCTTCACGTGTTCATCATCTCTGTCAAAACATTCTTTTAATTTTCCACAGGTGATTAAAAAACACGTTTTCATCTTTATGAAAGTATCATTATCAGAAAAGCAGAACTGATATTACGGAGACCACGTGGGGAAGATTCCAATAATGTGTTGAAATGGATGGTGAACAGGGGGAGATTTCAAATCATATCATAAAGGAACTTCCATAGAAATGATAACATTTTTTGTAACATATTGTATAGGAAGAGTTAAAAATTAATACAAATACACAGCATAGCATAAATATTGTAACTTACACATTAAACTAAATACTGTTAGAATCAGGGTGTATAAAAATACCTATTCCCTTCCTTAATAAAAAGGGGGATAAAGAAAAAAGAGTAGGAGAATGTAAGTAAAAATCAAAGAAAAATTTAAAAATTTAAATATGACAATAGATGCTTAACACAGAAGATGGAACGTCTTTAACATAAAAGAAAGTCTTCTTTCTAAACAAAAATATCAGTGTCCAAAGTGAGGTTAAAAAAAAGTGTTAAGCTACAAATTCATTTAAACCAACTGTGTCATTTTGATAAAGATGAAATTGCTTTAAGCACTGAAGATCCTTCACATAAGACACGATCTAAAGAATCAAAAACAGGTTTAGGCATTACCACTGTCCATATTTCAAGATGAAACCTACAAAACTTATAAAACAGGTCAAAATATCTGCTGCAATCAGACTCAATCTATCACAATTAGATCATGAACACAACCTTGTTGAAAAAGTTATAGTTGTAGATCCAACAAATGAGCCTTAAATCTAGGCTTTTTACAAGAAATGATATTGAGGAAAGGTTAATGTTCAGTCAAGACTTTGTTGAAAACAACCTAAAATAAGGGTTATCTGGATTTAAAAGTCTCTGGAAGAAAGGTTTTGAATTTCTCTTATTTTTTAGATATCACTCAACATGTCAAACCATTCTGTTTTGGGAAAAATAGAATAGTTTGAGGCTAATAGTGAGAATAAAGTAGAAACAAAACATTAGACTGGACTATGGCCCAGCGGTTAGAGTGTTCGCCAATGGCCCGGGAGACCTGGGTTCAATCCCAGGTCGAGTCATACCAAAGACTTTAAAAATGGTACTTGATACCACCTTGCTTAACACTCAGCATTATAAGGTACGGTTCAAGGGTAAAGTGGAGCAATCCTGGGAATGGAGTAGCGCCCTCCCCTACACCTTGGTGTAGTAGCTATCGAAAAGGGAGCCTTCGGGTCATCCTCGACTATGGTCGCTAACTTTACTTTACTTTACAAAAATACTAAATCCTCAATAAATACAAAAGATTATTGAAAATAAAGATGAAATTACATCTCTTTTCTCATCAAGTTTAAGAAAAAAACCGGATGCAAATGTACTTCAAAAGATTCTATAATATTTGTAATAAAGAAAACTCCAAATTTGTTTTTAACTGTTTGAATTTAATATCAAATCTTACACTGAAGCCTATGACTGTGAAAGTGTTTGGGTCACTTATGAACATTTGTATCTGTAAAGGTAGAAACCTTGTGCCTGCTAACATTTCCAAAAAATTTAATTCAATTCTCCTCTACTTGATGCATTGAAAACAAAGAAAATTCCAGACATCATCAAAATACTCAAACAGAAAAAAAAGCAGTTTGAAAAACTGAAACAAACTTCAATGTTAGACTACATAATCTGGTCATTCATTGACAATTTTAGGAGAATGGAAGGACATTCTCAGTTACTAAATTTTTTCTTCAAATAAAAATAAACCAGATTAATATTTAACCATATGAGATTAAAAAGACAGCACAGAAAATGAGATTGACATATTTCATTATAAGGATGGCATCATCAGAATGAATTTATTCCAATAATAAATTAATTCAGATAATACTATTCAGATAATGAAACATCAATCTAATTTTTCCATACTGATTTCTTTTTTCTCATACCTTCAGATTTCATTCTAAACCTTACCTGTATATATTATGTATATCCCGATTGTAATTGCCTTGATTCAAATTATAAACCTTAAATTTTATTTTTATATATATACTATTTTGATCACATGACTATGTTAGTTTGAGTATAAACTTGTTTAAGTAGGAAGGAATACCATAGTTTAACACACTAGACGTACTGAGTGGGAAAATAAACTTATTCTCTAAGGATTAAACCATTGGGCTTAAACCATATTGTTAAATATTTACTAAGCTGATACATAATGAGTATATCCAAACTCCTATCAAGGGGGCCAAATTTGTATTCCAATAGAAGTTTGTGAAGAGAGGAAAACAATGGAGTGAAGAAAAATATGAAGGGTTAGGTATCAAAAGGAGGAGGTAAATAAACAAAGTTGGATAATTATATATACCCCTAATTAGGATATTACATTTCTAATCTCAATCAAAATATTTTTCATGTCTGCGTCTAGAAGTTGAGGTAAGATTATTACTGTTTTAAGCCTTGGGGGATCATAAGATTAAAACAAAGTAAAAAAAGGGATCATTAGAGGTTTATTCAAGAGTGCAAGATTCCATTCACTGATAGTTTAGTTTTGTATGTATGGGTCCTTTTTATTTGCAATCTTGAAAAAAAAAATTATCGATTTTTAAAAACTCGTTTAGTTTCAAAACCTTTTTTCAAGCAACATACAAACGCAGACAATAATTCATTCCTTAAAAAGAAGTGTACCTGGTCAAAAGTCCCTTGCCATAATTTATTTATCTATTTTTACAAACCTGAATTGTACATTGTAATGTACATCAAATATATTTTGTACTGGCCACACAGTAAAGATGTTTGATGTAGACAAGTAATTGCTTGTCGTGCTAAATTGTTTGCAAAAACTATTTTGATATTAAAAAAGAAAGATTTTTTCTTTGATTTTAAATTTTAGCTAAAAACAAATCCAAGATGTATTTGGTATAAACTCACACACGAAAAAAAGTTGTTGCAATAACAAAAAGTAGATTAAATAAACAAATGAGTAGAGTTATAATTTTAACTTTAACAATTTATCAACAACTGAATACACATTACATGACGGATATTAAGGAATGAAATACTTAGTTCTACTCAAACATTAGGTTGAATTATTCTTCTCTCAAATAATCATTCTCTTCAATGAAAATTGCCTTCAAGCGAAAAATCGGTCAAAAATTAACATTTATGAATTGTTCATGTTTTTGTTATTTTAACTGATACAATTTCAATATTTTATACAAAAGTAAAGAAAAACATCTAAAAGTGATTTGAAAACATGAACAATGATCTGAAAAACTTTGAATTTGAGAAGTGCCAAATTTTTCGTGTTTTGATAATTGAAGCCCAACATTGAAGAATACTTCATTTCATTCATAATGAAATTCATATTCATTTAATAAACCGAATTTCTTTTTAATTTGTTGCTATTGTAATTACATATCATAGTCGAAAATAAACATTCGTAATTATTTCATAATCAAAAATCTCTAATTTTGAGAACCTGTTGTCTTTTTGGCTGAGGTAAAAAAGTGAAATTAAAAACATTCTGCTGAAAATGTGTTTATAGTAAAAGATGATAAGGGAGATAACTAAGTTAAAACTAGTGGCACTACCATAGAAATAATTTTATTTCTTGTAGTCACTTCAAAATTCATCTGCTTTGTTTTATAAGGACTTTTTCTACAATATATATAAAAAGCTACACCCCTAAAAAAATAGAAAATTAAATTAATAAATAGTAAAATGTTGAGCTTAAATATAATGTTACCATATTGTTTGTCATATGTAAAAGTCATTCCCGTGCGTATACATCGGAAGAAAGAAATACGCCACTTCACCTCAATCGCTTTATTTTATTTCTTAAAGAAACAAAAAAAATGTTTGTTGTCAGTACTTTCATTTTCATAAGCTACTAAAATCAACAGAAAATAGAATTCTTAGCGCACGAACTGATCTCAACATAAATACGTTAAGAATAGAAAAGTAGTTAGTTTTTTTTTGTTTTGTTTTGTTTTTTGCAGACGGCGTAATACGTAAATAAATAAATACATCATGAATACAAAAAGAAAAAAACAAAACAAAACACTGTTTAGTATATAATGTACATACATTGCCAACAATTCATATTAATAAAATAGGAAAATAATATAAAATTGCATTTGATTAACGAAATTAAAATGAAAATTTTCTTGACTTTTAAATACTGATTGCAAGAAGTTTTAAAATAAATTTGAAATTTGCATGAAATTAAATAAAATGGTACGGAGAAAGAAAAAATAAAAACAAACAAAAACACCTCTGTCGGTACGGTAAGCATAAAGCAATAATCGATTTTATGAATTGGTTAGTTATCTTTTGAAATAAAGAAGATATTAATGGATATGAATTTTAATACGGGTTTAAAACTAATAAATTAAATCAGATTAAATCAAAGGACAGTGATTTATAAATAAATTTCTTATACGATACACTAGCATCATCAGGTAGTTACACAACAGAAACGAAAATGACGTATTATGATGTATATAAAATGTTATGCGAAATAGTCACAATTTTTCAATTCATTATAAGAAAAAAAAAAAAATGATAGACTCAAACATCAAAATCCGATAAACGAAAGTAAAATACTGTATATCAAAGAATGGAAATATTGGGCTAATACTCAAAACAAATACTTTTAAGAGGTTGAAGAGATTAACAATCATGAGATTACAAAGTTCTTTACAATTGATCCTTAAACATTTCAACAATAACTTCAAATCTTATGAAGTCATCAGTTTTAAAAATTAAACATTTTATTTGTAATTTATATAATCTAAATTTCCCAAGTCAATTAGTACTTACTGCTGCACGCTTTATTAGGAAAATAAAAAAGAGATGGAAAATATTATTAAATAATTAAAGACAAAAGAGGAAGAGATTGTTTCAGTATCAAATAGTGGTTATGATGACGTCTCTGGCAATGTTATCGACCCATTCATAACTCCTACACACACGGCCATGAATTAAGCGTTGATGACCCAGACGGTTTATTTAACAAAAAATAGTTCCATCATAAACTCTTTACTCTTATGGAATTATCGCAAACAGAAGCTAAAGATAGTCATATACTATTGCAAATAAACTTTTTCTGATATTATTTTGTATTTTGAGAAGCAATTTCCCAAATATTTGAGCTGCTATATTAAGAAATATAAGTATACGCACTATTTTCTAGAGTCTTTCACTTGTCCGGTGGACGCCATCTTAGTCATACGGAAGCACAGTCCAGGAGGAGTTAGGCACCGGTGGACAGTTCTCTGCGATATTTATTCACAACTTTCAGGGTCTGGTGTGTCGGAAAATACTAATTATTGGCGAATTGGAAGATGACTCAAATACTTCCAATACGTTTTCAGGAGCATTTACAGGTAGGATTTGTGTTATTTCTAATTTGTCTTATATGAGAATGATAATCAGATAATCTTTTCCTTTTTTAGGATGTAATTTTTTAAAAATCTGTTTTTGAATGCATTTCTACTCTGTAATCTAACTTATATCACGATATTTTATGAAAACATACTTGTGTATAAATAATCAAAAAATCATTTCAGAAATCACCTTTCGAAAAAATTACTTGCTTTTTTTACCGACCAAACACTTTCTTTCGTATCGTTCGTAAGTGAACGTGATTCTGGCAAAAATTAGAAAAATGTATGCATGATAATTGTATTATTATTATTAGAATAAAGTTGAATAAATACAGTAAACTTAATATGTATTATAACGATTTATTAAAGTATGTTTTGGGGAAGAAATACGCCCCTCACGAGTGTGAAAAATTATAACTAAATAAAAATGGCTTTGAATTTACGTGGACTAGGATTAAAAATCACTCTGAACCGATCCCTTCATTCACAGATGACTCATGACGCAGAAGGCTCACTGTGTCCGTTTGTGTAAAGTTATTATAAAATTATAACTTATGTGTTAACTAAACTCATCGTTTAGAAAGATAGACAAAAGCTTTAGTTTTGTAGTTGTGATCTTTCATGGGACATTGTTAAGCTGAACTAAGTAGTTGCATAAAAAAAGGTGACCACGAAATGGAGGATAATGTTTATGCTAAATGAATCCCTCACTTTACAATCATAAGTCACTTTAAAGCTGTTGGCCATTGCTACTCGTTCCTAACTGTGTGGTTGCTGTATTACTAGTAAACCTGTTTTGTATTTATTTTGAAATGCTTTGTATAAGTCTTTATTTGCTCTAATGACGAGTGCTGTGACGAGATACGCCCCCCTTGTATGTGTGCCATTATTACTTTCTCCCTCTCTTCTGCTGCGATGGCGTGATCGCTTAATTACTGTTTTTAAAAAGACATGATCATCTGTCCGTTCAAAGCTTCTATTATTTGTGTATATAAATATATATATTTATGAATAAAAATGATTATCAACGTAACAGGAATTCCAATATTAAGGCGAAAGTTGTTACCACCTGTGAATATAAGATTTATGATAGCAATATGAATTACTTCAACTAACATCTTTCGCTTTAAAAAGTCAGCATTTCTGAAGAAATAAATTAAACATTTTAAATAAATAAATCAAATAACATTTGATTTAATCATAAATGTTTCCGCCCACTGTAAATAGTACAAAGTTTGACATGTCCCTTAAAAATGAGTAGGTTAATTTATTATTACTTTTCTCTTATTTGAAATCTGGTTTTAAGTACGAAATTTTATTTTCAGTTCAGATCTCATTTTCATCTACAAGTTTGAACAATTTTGATAGGTATCAATTTTTAAACTTAACAAATTTTCAGGAAGAAATCCTGAATTATTCAATATTCGTGTGTAACTCTAGTTGTTGTTTTTATATTATTATTATTATTATTATTATTAACAACAACAACATATTTGAAAGTTTTTTCCTAAAGTATATTGACTCTATGAAATGATTCGATGTATTTTAGAGGTCAAAGCTACGTAGCCGTGTGGGGGCGTGTTCTGTTGTCGACCGTGTGGTGCTTTACTATTTAAAATTTTATCGACCTTTTTCCGATAGTTGTATTTCT
The DNA here is from genome assembly GCA_963585895.1 of Sepioteuthis lessoniana. Taxonomy (NCBI): domain Eukaryota; kingdom Metazoa; phylum Mollusca; class Cephalopoda; order Myopsida; family Loliginidae; genus Sepioteuthis; species Sepioteuthis lessoniana. Next base: position 20,662,052 of record OY757933.1, read on the forward strand.
ACTTCTGTCTCATTTAATGTAAACTGAATAAACATAATGTTAGTCAGTATAATTGCCTTTGTGTATTTCAGTTTATGTTCTCTCTCACCCTCTACCTGTGTATAATAATTGGCTGCAAAAATATTCGATTGTATTGATGATAATGGCTGATAAATTTGACTGCTGATGATATTGCTCATTTTACCACTGTTGCAGTTTAAGTGCAGAAATTGAATATCTTGACTTGCTCTTTATTTATTTCCACTTGTTTCCCTGCAGCTGCTTAAATAAAATGTACTTCAAAGTTAGGGTAATGAATTAATTTAATTTCTCTTTAATAGTTAAAATTGTATTTAATAATCCTCGTTACTGACAATTCTTGAACCTAAACAGAATAAACTAAGTAGTATATAAGACAATGTACACTTAGCATTTGAAGAAAAAATAATTTTTCTTTTTTTTTTTTTTTAAATTTATTAATTGAAGCAGAATGTGAGAAATTTGTACTTTTTAAACTATTAGATTTAATTCTTGCTTGTAGTGTTAACTCACCCTCTCAACAGGATCATACAGCACTTTAAATGGGTCATGAAACTGGTTGGTATCACCTCATTATCATAGTGAGGAAAAACAAGTATGTACTGTCCACGTCAGGTGTGTCATGGCTGCTCTTCAGTAAACCGGCTGTCATAAGTTATTAAAGATTAAAATTAAAGTAAAAAGACTCATCGTAAAAACGAAATTAGCATATTGAACAAAAATACATTAAAAAATAGATAACGAGTAGTTTGGTATATTCTCAGCTTTTCCATGTACTTGAATGTTTTCATAGTTAAAAATGTCATTGTGGTCTTTAAAGTTTAAACTTAGGAGACACATACTGAAAATCTGTGAAAATTTTGACACTAAAAATCACTTTTAATGTACATTGGATATTGTCTTGCTCACATATACCTCGTTTTTAGTTTTCTGTTTAAAGACTAATGGCATAAAATTGTATTTACTTTACGACTTTGATGTTTTTAGTATATTTGTAGTTGAAAATGTCTTTAAGGCTATTTGAACTAGCAATGTATTTAATTTTTAACAAAATCAGCTATGATATTTTCCAGGCAATTTTAGTCTGATTGGATCGAGTAGTTTCAAATACTTGGTTGATTTAATATTTTCATTATTCTATTTGCGATTTTCTTCCTCGATATGAAATTGAAAATTATTTGCAACACAATCGATAGAACTTACCAAAACAATAGAACTCCGTTCTATTATTTTGGTAATATAGTCACAAATACAATGAAATGAAAATATATTTTTGGTAAGCCATTAAAAATCCAATATTGTCAAGTTTTTAAAGCTGGATAATGAATAAAGAAATGGGTTTGTTTTCGAGGATTTTTTCTTTGGTGTGATTAAGAAAAAAAAAATACTTGTACAATTGGCATAGCAGTCTAATTTGAACATTAACATTTTGATCTCATGTCACAGAAGTTTTCTTTCTTCTAATGAATTAAAATTAGCTTTATGAATTTTGAATGCATTGGTATTTTCTCCTCCATACAAAAAATAAATTTAAGTAAAGAATTTACTTTTCAAACGACTCCGATTTGCGAAAATTAGATTTTCAGTTTTATTTAACATTGAACCTAATGTGCCTTTTGTGTAGATTCCTTCGTTTTACTTTTTGTAATTTATTTTGTAATTTACTTTTTTTAAATAATAAAATTCTCGATTTATGTTTAACGCTTTTACTCGTGAATTTGCTAGAAGAATCAGTCAGTATTGTTATGGGCGTAACTAACATGATTAATTATAGAAAACGTTACTGAGCCTATGAAATGGTTCACCGAAATTACATTTGCTATTTTAAGTTTTTTTGTTTTTTTTTCGTTGATCGAGGTTGAACAAATGGCTGTTCAAATTTCAAAAATCTAGACTTGTATCAGTATAATAATGGAAAGAAATCGTGAACTGTTTTTATGACAGCATACGTTTTAAATAATCTTTCGAAAAGTTCTTTTTGAAGATAGTATGTATACTACTTTGTTACATGACATTTATTTTTCAGAAAAACATATTGCAATCTAATTTTCTTAGTGCTTCAACTGATAATAAAATTATATATTTAATTTTTAGAAATCATTTAAAGTTTAATTTGAACGTTTATGAAGCTGCCTTCCTTAACTATATTCCTCCTTTTTAAGGTTGATTTTTCTCAATGTTTTGAATGATAAAAACAGTATATTTTTTTTGTGTTTTTAATATTGAAATTTGTACATTTTTTTTAATATGAAGACGATTGTTAGCTTTGATTAGTGTCTAGCATAGGCTACTTTTTGTACCTGCTTTTTCTAAGTGATCATCCATAACTAAAAATGCAGTGTTTAAGATGAATTTAATGTTCCTTATTTGATAATATCAGTTTATTGTTTATAAATTAAAAATTTTCTGTTAGAAATACTTTTAAGTACTATTTCTAAAGAATATGAAAATTGAATTATATTTTGTGAATTGAGTGCCTTGAAAACAAAACAAAATATTGACCAACCTGTGTAAATCTTTATTTCTAAAATTTTAGTTTATTTGGCAATATTTATTCTTGCATATCCAGAAAATTGATGTGAAGATATGGATGCATTTTATCACCTCATTTCATCTTGTAAATTTAAATGTTGAACTATAGAATATATTTAGAATAGTGTTATTGGTAACACTTGCTGATAACATCACACTTTAATGTTTATGTATATGAAACTTCAAATTGTTTGATAGCAACTTCAAAGATGTTGTTTAAACATTTGGCATGATTTGTGATCATATATTTATGACTTGTACTTTTGTTTCAGAATAGGAAATGTACTATTTTTTTTTTTTTTTTTTTTTTGTCTCATTTTGATATTAAGATTGAACAACAAATTACATTATTTAATAATATACACAAATCTCACATCATAAGACAGACATCAAAAGTTGTTAGAAACAAGTTTTCAAAACTCAAATATTTCAGAATATCATTCTCATGGTATTTTCTCTGAAAATTCTACCAGAATAGTACGCTGCAGTCTCTGAACAGCAGAAACAGTTATTAATGTTTTCAGAATGACTGTGGCATATCATTGCCAAAGATAAGTTAAAACTGATCTTGTCTAGTTTTCTTGGATTAGATTTTTGAATTTTGCAAGATTAAATGTTTTTAACTTTTTCTATTGACTCAATTTGTGCAGATAAGCAAGGAAGAGAAATGGAAGACTCACTTCCATAAAACTGGTATATTGGTTAGTTCAATAATTTTTATTAGTTTGGTTACTCTACATATTATTACCACTTCATTCTCCTATTACCTTACTCTCATACAATATTAAAAAAATGTAGAACTAGCACTTTGAAGATTTACAAGTCAGTCATTGACAATCAGTATTAAGAACAAATAATTTGCTTGGCAATTTAATGTATCATTAATAAATCTTATCAAACATGCACCATGTTCAGAAAACATCCAAAAGTACAAATATAATTAACCTACAAGTAATGTTATTACCCAAGGGTATGAAAACTTATAAAATATAACCTCTGACAACCAACCACATAATAGTTGGATATATAGCTATTGTCAGTATGGTGCTGATGTAAGTTTTGCAAGGCATTGATAGCAAGTCCAGTTATCACAAAGAGACTCTAAAAAGTCTATATCTTGTCAAGCTCATGAAAAATTTTCTTTTAGACAGAATGTTATCAATGCTAGAAGAGAGAAAGAAGACTAATTTTCAAGTACAGATATAGGATGCTGGCAGTAAACATACAGATCTGATCAGATTTCTTAATAGGAATGAATGTCTTTGTTTTTTTATATTCAATCATATCACTATAACCTCTAGAGAGTTTGAGGCTATTGTACCAAATAGAAAATATAGTTTTCTATTAAAGAATTTTAATAGTGACCTGGGATCTGTTGATATAAAACTAGTTTATATAAATTTCCTTTTGATAAAAATAGAAAAATTATACAAATTGGTCTATAATTTTTTAAATTAAGATTTTTCAACTACTAAATAATATTGATTTGAAAAAGTTTATAATTTCATATAAAAGTAGTGTGATAAAACTATAACTTCAGTGCATTTGATTTAAGATATCATAATTCTGAATATATTGTGTTTTAAATACTTTGGTCCTTGTGTATTTTCCAGTGGGTTGTACTTAAGATGTTTGGTAACTGCATGTCGATAGAGACATTTCAATACAGATTATTGCTAACATTTCCTTTTGAGTAGCATAAATGATCAAATATTCTAATTTGAGATATAATCTTCAATTGAAGTTGTGATTAATGTCATTGGACACAATATTACTCTGGTCTACAAATATTTTTATAAGATTGAATATGTATAAACTATAAATATTTAACACAGCTAGAATTATTCATCACATTTACTTAAAATTCATATTTTGTCTTGGTAATTGTTGCAGTCACACCTAAACAGGCATTTACCAAAAAATTAGTACGTAGTAAATAATAGTTGACCATTAATGTATGCCATTAGTTGTAAGATTTGATGAACTATCAAAATGAATCTTTACATGCTGAATAACTTTATTTTATTTTTTAAACTAGTTCAATTTGGAACTGAATTTTATCCATGCAGAATTTTTGTTGTTGTTTGTGTGTATGTGAATTTAATGTAATAAAAAAGAACTTCTCTGCATTATGTCTTAGTTGTAGACATCAGTTTGTGACAAATCCTTTTTTTTTTTTGTTCCCCTTATAAATATCTAATAGTTCATCAAAATAGGAATTGAATAAAGATCTGAGGTCATTTCATTGCTAATATTAATTTTCACCCATGAAACTCTGCTAAAAAGGAAGCATACTAAGGTATGTGCATAATTAGTCGGTCCAAAATTCATTTGTACCATTCTCAAGCATTGGGAATAGTTACCTTCATCTTAAAACAAATCCTCATTACTTTAGCCTATTGACTGAGAGTCACTTAAAATCACAAAACTTGATAAGTTACTAAATTACATTGGCAATATTCAATTAATAATAGATTTCAATGAATGAAAAATTTGACTTTCAATGTAACAAGCTCTAATGGATGAAAAAATAAAATCTATAGATGCATTAAATTACTATGTAGTTGTTGACATTACAAGACCAAAAAATGGAAGAAAATCCTTACTAAATGTAAAATGGATGAATATTTTAATAGCTCAAAACACATAGGATGCAAAAATGTGTTCAATATCTTTTGTTCTGAAAAAGATTTTGACAAGGAATTCTCAGCATAATTACTCGTATACTAGAAAAATTCTAGTGAGAATTGGTTGTAATCTATTAATGTACACGGATGATTCAGTAAATAAAGATTTTTTTTTTTTCATTAATGTAAACTCTATTGTTTAGAATTGGTTTATAGCAAAAATACTTTAATCTCATGAAAACTTCATTTGAGGAATTTCAAAATGGCAGCTAATCAAACCGTGCTCCAGGCTTGAACAGAGATCTGCCATCAAATTTTGGATGGCTAAGATGATGTGTGAAATCTACAGAAGAATGTATGATGTGTGCAAAGAAGCATTTTTTAGTAAAAGAAAATCTTTACAAATGGGCTAAATATGGGTTTGCCACTATGAGCTCAAGTTGAAAAGACAGTCTATGGGGTGGAAATACACTAACTTTACAGTAAAGAAAAAGTTTCTGGTGCAGTAGTCAGTAAAGACAGTTATGCTATCTTCTGGGACATGTTAATATCTATTGCTATTGATTTCCTGGGAAAAGATGCAACTGTAAACAGTGCTTTCTATTCACAAACTCCTAAGATAAAATCCACCTTATTTATTGAATAACCCTTGAATAAGAAAAGGATGCCAAATCATTCAATACTTGGATGTAATCTTAAACTACAGAATGTAATTACATGCATTTCAAAGTTTACTAGCAAAATTCACAAAAAAAAGTTTGCACTGTTACATGAAGAGCTAAATAATGTAATTCTTATAATATAGGAAATCATTTTTCTGCATAAAGAATAGATATAAAAGAGAACAATAAGCATTAATCGGTTGCAATTTCCACCTTAATCTCTAAGTATCTTAACTTTTCTCATATTCTAACTATTTTGGTTCTCGTTTTGTTTTACTTGCTCGTCTTAGCAAAATACCAATTTTGCCTCTTCATTGTTGGAGCTTTGAAAGTGCTGCCTGTCACTGTTTAACTTAGGTGAAAGACAAATGATATATATAAACCAATTCAAATGCTTGAATTCTAACATAGTAATATATAGGAATTTCAAAAATATAAAATGCAAACACTTTCTCCAAACATAATACTGATAATCATTTACAGTTTAGAATAATTTCTAGGAATATTATAAAGAACTAAATGCTGAATGAGTCACTAAACAATCAAGTGATGCTAGTGCTTATATATATATATATATATATATATATATATATATATATATATATATATGAGCCCAACAGTTTGGTTAAAGATGTAAACCATAAGAAGGCATGTGTCAGACCAGCCACACTTTTTGGATTAACTGATAACAGAAAAATAATGGTGCACCAGTGTGCTACAGATTGTTCCAAACAACATCCCTTATGTTTTGAATTCAGTTTTTCCTTCTAGATAGGGTGGCCTACCAAGACTAAAGAGCCCAGTTTGTCCTATTTTACCCATAGCTGAGAAGAAAAGGATTCACGCCTTTTTTAATAACATTGGAGCTTTGTCCAGGATCTGAAATCTGCTCATTAAAGTCTATTTCATTATGACAATGACCATTTATGCTTTGTGTATGTGTAGTAGTGTTTGAATTGTACCAGTCAAACTATTTATTGTGCCTCAAATAGTTTCTCAAATTTTTCACTTTATTTGCTTTTTGTTCTGTATTATTACTCTTTATTTTAATCTAGTCTTAACTTCAAACTGACCATTATTTTCTTTTGTTCAAAAATGCTGGCTGCACCTCTGCAAAGGGGTAAGAACCCTCCTCCTATGAGTGTTGTGGGTATGACACTAAACTGCATCTGATGGTGAGGATCTGGTTCTCGAGCTTTGGAAATGTGGAGTACCCCTTCATTGCCATTACTCCCAGGTCCGTTCTAACCTGGAGTGGTAATACCTGTTAGAGTTCCATCTATTGGTCAAATGGAACTGTTCAATCATATATGAAGGATTATCATCAATTTGAAACCATACAGCTGTGTGCAAGTTATCTATATACAGAAGAATAATTGATAAATAGAATTACTAATATTAAATAGCAATACTTAACACCATTTAACTGTTCAAACAAATGATTAATATTAAATAGAGGTTTTAGATAAGAATACTTGAAAGCATTTAAATGTGTGCAAACATGAGGTTTTACAACTCTTTAAAATAGTTACTTGCAAACTATTTGTTTTCAAATCACACACACATATATATATATATATATATATATATATATATATATAAAAAACAGGATTTTGCATTAGATAACCTACAAAGGGTTGAAATGCCATGAAACACCAACTAACCTTGTCTGAGATTTATACAATTATATATTTTTGTATCTTTTGAGATTCAGTTACATCAAATCTATTAATGTTAATTTAGATATCTTTTCTCTATCACTGAAAATGTTAGTAAATTTAAGTATACTTTTAAGAATTGATCAGGTGTATAAAGTTCTGATAACGAGTTAATTTATGAAAATTAGGTGATAAATTACTTGCATTACATAAACAATTTAAGATGATAGTTTATTTCTATAACTTAATACAAACGTGTCAGTATTATGATTATTTTACACTTAAAAAAATAAATAGAATGTGGAAAATGGGCCATATTCATTTTCTTTTGACAGCAATAAAACTGAAATGGTGAAATTAGAGTGCTGAGTATAACCTGTTGGTACTTTCAATTGACACAATGGAATTGACTGTTGTTAAAAAACATGTCTATTTTAAAATTTGTGCATAACTTTTTTAATACTAGTAAATTAAGTTTCACTATTTTTCAATTAATAGACTAACTTCACTACTTGACTATAAAATCTTTGGCAGTTGACATAATCTCTTGGTTATAAACTTCTCCACTCAACTTTTAATCCTACTGATGTAGTCAACATGATTTTTGTTTAAATTCTAAATGATACCTTTAATATTTTTATTACAATATATGTTAAACATGAATTGAAGAAACCATTTATTTGGTTTCCTGAGAATTAATACATTTTGTAAAATTCTTTAAAAGTAGTTTAAAGTTATTAATTTAATTTATAAAAAGTATGTTAATTTGCCCTTGGTACCTTTTTATTAGTAGAAGATAAACTATTGTAAGAGTAATAATTTTAAAAATAACTGGAAATTTAGTATTTTGGTTTTATTTATTTTAGGTGATTTGAAATGATCATTGATATGGATCAGAAAGATTTTGTTTGCATGAAGAAATCAGTTTTATTTTAAATATTACAAATTCAAGAAGTGATGAAAATGAAAACTCCTTTCATTCTTGTAAAATCATAAATGTTAATTCTGTGTACTAACTTAGTTCATGAATTTTGGTATGTGTTCACTTGTTGGAACAATATGTATTCCTGAGGAAAAACCTATATTAAAAACGCAACAAAAATGTGAAATTTTTGAGTTTGATGCCAGTTTTTTATACATACCTGTCCATATCTATATTTATTTATTTTATTTTTTTCAGCTCCAAAATGTGGGTATCAATGCATCAAATATTGGTTTCAGTACTCTAACTATGGAATCAGATAAATATATTTGTATCAGAGAAAAAGTTGGAGAAACTGCTCAAGTGGTTATCATTGATTTGAATGATGCTACTAATCCTATCAGACGGCCTATCTCTGCTGATTCTGCTATCATGAACCCAGCTAGTAAAGTCATTGCATTAAAAGGTGAGTTTTGGGGGTGTTTTTGGAGTGCTTAAAAAAATTCAACTAATATAAATTTATTATTTGAGAGAATGTAATTTTATCCTTTTGAAAATGTCTATAATTCATTACTATATGCCTATTTACCTAAGGGCAAAATTGGATCTTGTATCATAATGTACATATCTGATCCTCATCTGAATAGAATCAATATCAATAAAACAGTACCTTTTTGATATTTACAATGACCTGACTGAATTTTTCAGTATCTCAACAGGAGTGTTGCAAAATAACCCACTTACTCCATTTCTCTTTCTTAGACTCAGTAAATAAGATCAATAGTAAAGGACTTACCATCCAGTCATGAACTAGCCCCAATCATCTATCTAAACACTTTACTTATCTTTATTTTTGCTGATGACATCACCTTATTAAGTCTCTTTAGAGAATGCAGAACATCTTAACAGATTTTCAAGAAGCAGCAATGTGTTGGTCTTCATCTTAAGACAAAACTATATACATTTCTAATTCTATCTTGACACCAACTTCTTTATAGAACTTGCATCTTTTTACTTCATCAAGCTCGAAATATAAGCAAGAAATGGCATAAAACACAGATCTACAAGAGCCTGCTATGTTTGCCAAAAAAGTGAAATTTTTCTGGTCATTGTCAGGCTGCTAATGTAGTTGTCTCCCCCTTGGTCTTCTGGAAACCAATATTTCTTACCAGCAAGAGTGGTTGTAAGCAATAACATTTGGATATATCTTGGATTTGGGTGCTATAATGAGTAATAAAACTATTTGGCAATTCATTGTTGAGTTCATCTCTGCTAGATTGTTTTATTATGATATAATCACAGAGAATTAAAGATTAGTAAAAGTGCTTCCTAAGTTTTTTAAAAAATATTACTTTAACACACACACACACACACACACACACACACACACACACACACACACACACACACACACAGTCTGCTTTGAGCATAATCTGTACTATGATTATCTTTGATAGAAATTAGTATAATTATTCATTGTTTCAAAAACAATGTAGTTTTTGAATACTTAACATTTTTACTCTTTATTTAAGGTATTGTTTGTATTGATTTTAATCACTTGTTAAAATGTAATATTGAAGTACAAAATTAGTAAGAAACTAATAATCATTTTGTAACTAGACAATGTAACTACTAATTATATTCTAGCACAAAGCTATATAGATGATGATAAAGGCAAAGAACAGTAACTAGCATTGATTTCTGGATGAAATGTTTTCATTTTCTACTGATAATAATGTTTTTGTTTGTTTTGTTTTTTTTCTCACCTCATGTTCACATTTCTGAAAATTTGGAAACTAATTTTTAAAACTGTTATTAAATTCATAATAAAAGATATTGATAAAATAGGTAAGATTTAATCATTTAAATTTCATTAGAAAACAATTTCGGTTTTTTATTAAAAAATGTTGACTTTATTTTTAGATGGCATCTTGTAGCTTAGTTAAAAAAAAATTAGGTAACTAAAATGATTCATTGTTTAATGGTATTGAATAATTATTGATAGAGAAATTATTGAACGTAGACTTTTCAAGTAGCTGTTATACTTGCATGAACATGGGATTCTAATGTATTGTTGCTTGTATATCTTTAAAAAATGTTATAAATGTCAATAGAAAGAAGAAAATACTAAGCTTTATTATTTTTTTGCAACATTACAATTAACAAAAAAAAAAAGCTTAATATAGATCTTGAATTAATGTTTGAAGTGAGTTGGGAACTAGCATGATTCTAAGGGAATAAACAATCAACTGTTTGTGATAGACTAGTAATTTAATGAATTTCATAGAATTTTCTTTATCAAATTAGCTTCAATATAAAAAATAATCAGACTTTTGACAGTATAATTGACTGGGAAAGTTTTCATTTTAATTTCCTTCTAGCATGCCTATTTCATAACATTTTTCTTTTGGGAATATTTAAAAAATGAACTTAAAAAAGTATTGTATAGTTATAAATATAACTGGAGATTTTCTGCCATATATATATATATATATATATATATATATATATATATATATATATATATATATATATATATATATATATATATATTCCATTTTTCTTAACTGTAAAAACCTGTCAGTTTCTTTAATTATATTGAGAATGAATAAGGTAAATTTGAATTGAATTTCATTTTAGTTGTGATCATTTTTCTTGAGTTTTTCTTAGTTTATATAGATAAAGCCTGCATTTTGAGAAAGATGGTTTCTCTTCTAAATACTTTTGACTTTCTATGGCGATGCAGATTACCTATTTATATGATGTTATCTTATAAGACTGCAAAAATAATTGCTTGTAGCTTAGTTTTGTTCCAAGATTTTAGCTTGTGCATAAATTTTGATGAAAAATATTATCAAAATAGATTTCATTGAAATATTGAGACATCAATAGAATGCTTTGTAGATTAGTGTTATGTATAAATTTACTATCATTAGTAGAAATTGATATTTATCAATGCAAACAAAATCATTGTTAGTGTATGGATGTTGAATGAAAAAGTAATAAATGCATTCTAAATCTGACAGTGTATCGATTAATTTAAACTTCATCTACTTAGGTTTGTGTTAACACATTTTCTAATTTTGTTGTATGTGCATCAAGCATAATTTTTAATTTTAGGTTATTTTTGTGTATTTAGTAACTTTTTTTCTCCCCCTTTTACAGCTGGCAAAACTTTACAGATATTCAATATAGAGATGAAAAGCAAAATGAAGGCACATGCTATGACTGAAGATGTTACCTTTTGGAAATGGATTTCTGTCAATACAGTAGCTCTTGTTACAGACACAGCTGTGTATCATTGGAGCATGGAAGGTAAGTAAACAAAATAAGTTAATTTAAAAGGAAAAAATGATGCAGTTAGTTGCAAGGATCACTTTTTCAATATTAACTGATCTTTACAGCTTTAAGGTTTTATATTACTTTAGTAATCATCAATCATCTGTTTTTAAAGCTCAAAATAAAAAAAATGGGTGTATATTACTTCATTCTGCATATTAACTTTATGATTATACAATGAAAAATATTCTATTTTTCGGAGATGAAAAGTACAAGATGGAATATATTTATAAAAAAACAAAAACCTTCCATTTTAGTGACATTTGAAAAATATTTAACCTTATAAATTGTTATAAATGTGTAAAAAAAAAAAAAAAAAAAAAAAAAAAAATTTGCTGGTCTTCACATCAATTTCCACTAAGAGTTTCTATGTCATAATGGCTAAAGTGCTAGTAAGCAAGTTTGAACTGCCATCATGATATTCAGTTCACTTTTAGATAATACTCTTGGGAAAGGTATGAGTTAAATAGTATCACTGCTCTCCTTCTACAAGGATGTCTTTGATATTAAATAACCCATGAAAGTTGATAAAGAAACCAAACCAATTTTAACTAACTTGCAACCTAAAAAAGGAATAAAGATATTTGGTTATATAAAGGAGTGATTTATTTAAATATTATATTGAGTGTAGAAAAAGTAGTTTAAATTATCAACTTTCAAAATTATTTTTAAAAAATGATACAACTGATCAATTTAGTTTTCTATAAAACTTGGTAAATATATAGTGAAGCTTAGTTGCTTTTCAAATTGAAAGTGTTATAAATGTACATAAAATGTAGGATTATTTCCATCACATTTTAAGCCTTTGATTTTTGAAATTTTTTTTTTTTGCATTTATAAGTGTAACTCTATAATACATTTGCAAAAATGCAAGTACTTTTCTATTTGAAATAGTGTAAAATGAACTAAAAATGCATGTGTTTAGTTGTTTTTTTGTTATAAGCTGTTCTAATTTAAACATAGCTTTTGTAAAAAAAAATATAACTTCTATAACTGTAAAAATTCTAAATTTTCAATAGAAAACTTGTGGATTTCTTTCAGGTTATATTGTAAATGTACATGTGTGTTTGAAGGGGGGTTTAAATCTCAAGAGTTGGTGGCCTGTTTGGTCAAGTTATTTAAAGGTATCCCAGCATTCACTTTATGGTTAAGCTGCAAAATTTAGGATTTTTTTAAAGTTTATATATTATATTCAGTCAGCGTCCAAAGACAGTGGGTGTGGATTATTTTTTTATAGAATATATGAGGAATATATAAATCTATGCGAGTGCTCAATGTATGGCTATTGTTAATCCCTTATTCACTCGCTGGGATATAACAAAATTCCCATTCAGAGCGTATATAGTGTAATTGGATGGAAACTCAAACTTGTTTAAGTCGTCATTATAAATTTATTTCGGCAGAGAATATTACTATACTCTCCACCAAAATAAATTTATAATGATGACTTAACCAAGTTTGAGTTTCCATCTGATCACACACACACACACACACACACACACACATATACATATACATATACATATACATATATATATATATATATATATATATATATATATATATATATATACTTAACATAGACTTGTGAAAATTCTTGATCTAAATTTAAAAAAAAAAAAAAAAAAAAAAAACTTTGTATAATAAAAATTGCCTCAATCTTGTAAGAGTGTCTGAATGTTTAAACATCACTTTCATAGTTAAAGTGGTTGAGATGATACCCATGAAAGACTTTCTACAGATCCAGCTAATTCTTTGTTAAACAAAAAAAAAAAATCTATGAATATCTGAAATCAATGATTGAAAATCAAAATTATATAGATTTCTTTTCACAATTTTACAAATTAATTGAAGAAAATTTTTATAGCTTCTATTGCACAAAAAGAATATTTACTGTTGCATAAGACAAACACTGTAGATAATGGAAAATATTTCTAGAGTCGTTTTGTCAGACAATTTTAAGATTTAAAAAATTTTTCTTATTTGATGATAATCTATACTTAATGAATTGGTAAATAATTCCTCATGAGCCATGCATTTCAAATTCTTTTTATTACTTTTTTTTTTTTTTAAAAATAACCATTTTGTTTAGTATATTAAGAAAATTAAATCTAATATTTTCTTACTTACAGGACCTGATGATCACACAGGTTTGTTTTATGTTTTTCAAATTTGAGGGTACGGTTTTTATGTGCTTTCCCTCTTTTTGGTAAAACAAACCCTGTGTGGGACATTTGTTTTAATTATATATGAGAAATAATTAGCCTTTTTTTTCTTTTTTTTTTCTTTTCTTTTCTTTTTCTTTTTTTTTTTTTTTATTGAGAAATAAAAGTATTCACTTTCTAATTGAATAAATATTTGTTCTGCATAATTTTCTTATTCATTCATATATGATTCTGTGATATCATTTTAAAGTTTCTTATGAAATAAACAGTATAACTCAATTTACACTACAGCCCAATTGGCTGGGGCTGTAGAATACACCGACTGCATCTCTGCAGAGTGGTAAAACCCCCACCCACTCCTAACGAATGTCCTGGATATGACAGTAAACAATCTGATGGTGAGGCCCCAGTAATACTGGAGCTTTGGGGAATGCTCCAATGCCATTGCTCCCAGGTCCACTCTGGTTTGGAGTGTAAGCACTTGAAAGTGTTCTATCTATGGGTCAAATAGAACTGTCGGACATTTAAACTAAGCGTAAACAAATGACTGATGTTTAATTGAATTGTTAGTGATACATGGCAATACTTGGAATTATTTAATTTTGTTGACTTATGTTTACAAATCATATATATATATATATATATATATATATATATATATATATATATATACCAGATTTGGCATTAAATAACCTACAATGGTTTATGTGCCATAAAATCAAAACAAATAAATTTACACTAAGTTTATATATAATAAAACTTGAAAGTTGCTTCTCTGCAATTCATTTCAATATAGGACTATTTGGAAAAGAAATTGTCAGTTTTATATTTTAAATGAATCTTAGAAAAAATGTTAAAATTTATTAAACTAGGCAGTATCTATATTTCTGGCTAATGTCAAAAAAAAAGGATAAAGATGAATAGTTTACTATTCCTTTTTAAGAGCATTGATTAGGAATTATCTGATACTGTCATGTGTTGCACTGTAAATATCAAAACACTATCAGGCATAAGAACCCTTGTTAACAAAGTGAATAGAAAATTCATGCAGTATAAAATATGATTTAAATGTTATGTTTTTATCTAATTATAAAACATTTTTTGGGAAAATGTTTTTAGTCACTTGGTGGATTAAGTGGTCTTGATTTTTTTTTTTTTTTTTTTTTTTTTTTTTTTTTTTCCCCCTTATAAGTGTATTCATAAGTTCAGCTTTTGTTTTGGTGTTGGAAGAATTTAAGTAAGCAAATCATGATTTTGTGCTTTGCAGTGTACCTTTTTTAATTGCACTACAACTAGTTTCTTTAAAAATGTTCTCAATGATTTGAGATTTGACATTCATACATGAATTTTAACTTATTCAAAAACATTGCCAGCCTGTTAACAATGAAATATTTTACAAATTTTTATGCACTAAAAATGATAATTTTCACAGGTAACTTGAAATTTTTAATGGGGGGAAATGTTTGGTTTAATAACTCACTAAGCCAAGCATGTCTTTTTGTTATAAGCTGCTGTTATTTCATAAACTTATAAAGATATTGTGTGTATATGATGATGATTTTTCTATAATTTCTAAAATATCTTCAGTCTTTATATGAATCCTAGCTGCTGACTTATCTTTTGATCTTTGAATTGAGTGTTTTACTATTTCATATTTTTAATCTTTGTCCCACTTTGTATTTAATATATTCTATAAACATTTATATAGATAATAGCAAGTAATTCTTTCAATGTATTTGCATAAGATTCTCATTTTTAGTCTTTTTTTTCCCTCTTGAAAGTTAAAATGCTAAATTTATTTTGAGTATCATTAATTTGCTTGTCTCTTTGTTTGGGTCATGATAATTTGTTATATAAAAGTAATTGTCTTTAAATTGAGAAACAAATTTTTCAATTTTGATATTGAAAATTTTACCACTTATGCAAGTACTTATGTTTGGATATTATTTTATAGTCAATATGTAACAAGAAATTTAAAAAAAAAAATTTAAATTCTGAAATAAGATTTTATTCCATGAATTTTGACAAATATTCTTGTCTTTGTTTAATCACTACATTTTGGAAAACATTGTTATATTTCAATTTTTAAGTAAGATTTTGGAAATGATGATTGAACATTTTAAGATATTCAGGTACTGATTAAAATTTGTAGTGACTGAATTTAGGATTTAGTTATAAAAAATTTTCTATATTTGAAAGTGAGTTGTATCTTTAACATTTTGGAACATAATACAAGAAATTAAATTTCTAAACTAACTAAAACTAAATCTATTATCTACATTATGAGAATATTTAGATATTGACATAATTAGATAACTTGCTTTTGGCAAATTCTAGTCTTTATTTTTTCCATTCAGTGTTTTAATAAAATCAGTATTAGCTTTATGATTAAATAATGAAGACATTTTGGTATTTATTGGATTGCTCTTGAAACTAGCTTGTTTTCATTTTGACTCCTTTTTATTATTGCATGTATTTTCATATAAACCACTTAAAAGGAAAAATGTCAATTTTTATTCTGGGTGTAAAATTGTCACTGGGAATTTATTGTATTACAGAACTACTTTTTAGCTTTTCAAAGATGTTAGCATAGCATTTATCTGGCCTACTTCTAAGACAAATAAAAACGTTTCATCTTTTCATAGTGGAATTAGTATCATGACAACTTAATATAAGGTATACCCATGAGGTACAATGACAAAAAAAATTTTAATCTTTAAAAATTGATTTTAAAAAAGATTATGGAATTCACTTGATTTTAATCTCAATAGAATTGGTGAGGGTTTGAATTCTAAAGTATGAATTAAATATTGAAAGAATTGAATAAAAAATTTGATACTTAAGCTCTGTAAGTAAATTTAAAACTACTGGAATTCAGATTATATATGAAGTTTTATGGGTGATATAAACATTTTTTGGATGTTGTAATTATAAAAATCAAGAAAGCTTGTAAAAGAATTTTCTTACTCAGCTTTTTTAAAGTGTACATTTTTACTTTTCTCAAGCTGCATTTTGTCATTGATAATGGGGGTGTGGGAGATATATTATGAAACTGCAAATATCAATGTTTTATCAGTTTTTCAATGTCAAGTATTTTTTAATTCAGAATTTGAATAATTTAGGCCAATAGTTTAAATTACCTAATTCAAAGTTAATGAAAAATTGACATTTACATTTTAATGATTAAAAAAAAAAAGTTAGTTTTTTTTAATCATAAAGAAACTTACAAATTTTATTTTTAGTTAACATGTTGGTTTGATACAAAATAAATAACTTAGTAGTATTTATTGAAGCATTAAAAAGGCTTTCATTACATCCCCTAGAATTAAATTAGATTGCTATCTAAAAATGTCAACTGAGGTTAAATCTGTATTGTAATTGATGATACAAAAATTGATTTAAGTTACTTTAAACTTGGATTCTTGAATATAGTAGGTTTTTTAATGTTTTCTTAACCTTTTGCATTGTCATTAAATGAATGGACACAGATAAGTAAAATTAGTCATGGTTTTAGTGAATTAAATGCTTTAATATACTTGTGAATGAATATACTATAAGAATTTATAGATAAGTTTAACTCTAGTTAAAAATCTTTAAAAACATTTTTTTAATAATTAGATATTGAATTCAAATCAAATTCTAAATTATCAAAGTACAATGCTTGGTCCTTCATAGTATTTGTTGAACTAGTGAGATTATTTGGTAGTGTCATCTCTTCTCCAAGAAAACTTGTGACAAGAAATAATCTTTTAATCCACACAGAAATGAGTGTTAAAAAAATCAAGATCATTTAACCCATATTCATTGTATTCTGACTAGCATTTTAGTTTTGGTTGTTTAGCCATTATACTTATGTTCAGGTGTCTTGCATTCAGTAACCTAGTAATTTTGAAATGAATCCTTTGTTCAATCAAATAGTTCTCATTCTGCTGTCTATGCTTAGAAGATATTCTTTAAGGTATCTCATCTCTAAATGATATTCCATGCACTGACCTATGGGTTGAACTTATTGCTACCAGATAAGTTGATATATGTTAACCAATGCTTATATCCACTTGGCCATAATCCTGCTGTACAACTTAGTGGTGGTGACTTGAAACTTTAAATCTAATGTAATTTTGTCAATCCACAAGTACATCAGTAAATGATAATTCCTTATCTCAAATTAGAGACCAAGACAGTCCATTTGCTATTATTCTTATCTGCAGATATTATGTCCCTATTTTATTTTATTCATATCAAGCTGAAAGTATTTTGGATGCATTAACTTAAGATGAGGCCTCTTTCTCAAGCCATTTCCAATAATTGCTTAATGTCATTTACCATGCACATTTTCAATTCTCTCTTGAAAAAAAAAAAAAAATTTCTTTTATTTGTATAATCTTCCTAATTTGTATATTTTTTTTTTTTTTAGCTTCTAATGTATGATCAATATATTTTATAATTCATTGTAGTTGAGGTTTTACCAAATTTTATATCAATACTTAATTACCATAAATTGCAGTGTATGCGTTGGCCTTTTTAAGCCTGAAAAAAAATCTCTGTAAGCCATTATAAAATTAAGCTTGAGTTATTGTTCTTTAGGTGACTCCCAGCCCCAAAAGATGTTTGACCGTCACTTGAGTTTGGCCGGTTGCCAAGTGATCAATTACCGGACTGACGAGAAACAACAATGGCTTCTGTTGATAGGAATATCAGCCCAGGTAAGTCAGTGGGTGGTATAAATATTTGAAGTTTATATGTCTAGCAATTTTGTCATTACTAAATTAGATCCCTCCTCAAATCAAGTTATTTAGTTCATTTTGGATCAGTAGTCCAACATAGTTCTCTAAGCAACATTTTTTTTTTTTTTTTTTTTTTTTTAGATAAAGTTTTAAGATTTTTCTCTTTTGGATTAAGATTTTTTGTGTGGAAACTTCAATAACTTATCTCTAAAGCATAGATAAAATATAATTTTGAAAAAAAAACAACTTTCATCTATTATAAGTCCAACTGGATTGTTAATTGGTTAGTTTTTGTCTCTTTACTTTATTTTGGCTACACAGAATCATGGAGATTGGGAGTGTAATAATTCTTATTGTGGTCTTCAGTCTTATGTTTAAGGGTTATGCCTTCTAAGTGATCTATCTTAATTTTAAAAGTATTTCTTGCTTTAAAAAAAACAAAAAAACATAGCAGAAATGTACATGGAAAATTGTTTCCAAGCTGAAGATGGATATATCTAATCAGTCAGACTGCTAATTATCAAAACAACTTACTCTTTTTTAAGAAGCTTATAATGCAGACTTCCATACCAGAAATTGTCCTGTGAAAACCCACATACAGTAAAATGAAATTATGAAAAATAGTTTCAACAATTTTTTTTATAATTTCAGTCATATTTATTTTTACACCATGGTTACATTTAAATCACAATCTGTTACAAACAGCAAAAGAATTTAAACAAGAATTGTCAATTTGTAACACTTTTTTTTTTTTTTTTTTTTTTTCTTTTCTTTTCTTATTCATGTGAATGTTTTCACATTACTGATTCCTTTCCTAACAATGTGAGTTAACTAGTGAAAAAAATACCTTTATAGCAATGTTCTTATTTTGCCCCATTTTTAAACTTCAAAAATAAGACTTCCATTCAAATTCTATTGGCATCGGTCTTTAAAAAAAATGTAAACCAAAAAAAAATTTCTTCATGGATTTACCTTAAAGAAATTTTTAAAAATTCATTAATTAAAAATCTTAAGTGGGAGTGATATCTGAAAGAACATGTTATTTCCAAAATATCAAATAGAAACTTTTTAAATGAAATTTTATCTTTATCATTAAGTTGCAGATACTTAATTAACATCTGATGATCAACTGATTTAATTTTTTTTTAAGTAAATAAAATTTATTTAAATCAACTTGAACAGATATAAAACTAATTCTGAGACTTTGAATTAAGTTTTCTGGCCTGCAGCCACCTCTCCACTACTTGGTTATTACTTTCATAAGATCATATTGAGGAGACTCATAAATGAATATTTTCAAAAAGCAATTTAACATTTGGAATTAGAAACTTCTGTCTTATTTAAATATTTAAAACAGGCTAAAATCCAATTTGAGTTTGCATAAGTATTTTTCTTAACTTATTAGGGAATTCAAACCAAGATAAAAACAAAGATATTAAAATTTTTAATGTTTTAAGATTTGTCACTTGTTTTCAAAAGTCCATGGACATACCTAAAACTTGTAATTATGACTTTTTTTAGATTGTTGAAATATAAATGGTATCTAAATATTTTTTTCTAGAAAAATAGCATGAACATCTAAATAATTCTAAACACCAACTGGAAAAAATAGCAATACTACTCCCCAGCAATTTATTTCGGTAAACTTTGTGTTGATGTGCACATGAACCTATAGGAGTATTTAATGAGCATATTCATGTTAAAAAAAATACAAAGTACCCCCAAATTTTTCCCCTTTTTAAATTGTATAATTATTTTAATCAGAAATTAAGTTAATGAAAATAAATGCAACTTTCAGGTTTCCAATCAAACAAACTCCTGGTTATTTATCATGGTCTTCTGATTGACCAGCATTTATTTTCATTAACTTGATCACTAATTAACATGTTTAATTATACTTTTTAATAATTTAAAAAGACTATCTTTTTGATGGCGTGTATAACTTTTCGATCATTTATGATATAAGTCAACTCAAAGATTTTTATTCAAATCATCATACAAAAAATGTCAAAATTGTAAAGCTAAAAAAGCAAAGAGAACAACTCCATCAAATCTTTTCAGGGTAATTAATTTGTATTTAATTTCTGACTAAAATTAAAAGTATAGTTACCCAAGCTTCACTTATCAGCTAATTTATATCTTAACATGGATAGCTTTTCTTTAATGTCAATTATTGTTGAGTAATAAAATATATTTTCATGTTATTCAAGAAATTAACTTTCTATGAAGACTTCAGTTATCTCCCCCCCCATATCATTAAAGAGTTGGATAAAGAAATTTTGGAAAACAAAATTAAAAGTATAAATTCTTAAGTAGGTCAACTATACTACAACTGTTTATTTAAAAAGAAAAAAAAAAATCATGAAAAGTTTAATTCAGTTCATGAGTTTTAAAAAAAAAACCCAAAACAACTTTCATCCAGACTATTCGAATGAAATGTCTTCATCCCAGAAACGTTTTTTACTTTCTGTTAAGTTTAATTATTCATACATAAATAAAATGTCAAGCATTGTTTTTATATATTGATGTTTGATCCTTAATTCTCTTGAAAACAATACAAATTAGAATTTCAACTTATGGTGCAAACATTTTGATTTAAAATGTACTCAGAATAAAATCTTACTGTTAAAGTTTTAAATTTTATGATTTCTCTCATATGAAAATACATAATTTTAGAATGTAACAACTTAAGTTGATTTATTTTAATTTAAATATAAATTTTAATCAATATAGATTTTGTCTTTTACTAAAATAACAAATAAAATGTTATGTATATAATTCTATGATTTTAATATCTTAAGTTATTTAGATGTTTGAAATTTAGTTTTGTGCTTTGTAGTGTTTATGGGGAGTGAGAAGGCATAAAAGTTGGTCTAATAATTGGTCCTATTTGTCTATTTAGTGCATTGTGTATATTGAATTTGCATGTATATAAATATTATGCTACTTTTCTATGCTTTTTTTCCATCAATATTGAATGATGTACTGCTTTTTATATCTGCAATGCAATTTTTGGATTGTGAATGTCTTATGGTACTTGATGCAAGCACAGAATTAAGTGTATGGATGACATACATATAAAATTATAAATGTTTCAGTGTAGATTCCGTTTGTTTTTAATCATACAGTTTTTGACATGTTTACAAACTTTGTGTTTACCTTTTTTACTTTTTGATAAAGATTAATTTGCTATAAAGTTAAAGCTTTCATTTAAATAGTTAAGTGTAACTAATATGATAAAGTACTTGTCATTATTTGACCTAATACATTTTTTTTTAAATTTATCTTAGTTATTTTTTACATATAAAATTTCAGTTTTGTACTTTGGTGAAATATAAAATATTGTAGCAACATTTATTTAATTTTTTTTTAAACTCCTTCAAAATTATTAGTTAATTTGCCAGTGGTGCTTTTGATATTGCTTATGTATTTTAACTTTCTTTTTTCTTTCCAAAAGACTATTGTTTTTAAAATGTTAATAGAAATTGAGCTGTTAAAAAATGCATTACATGCCATTTAAAATAGCACTAGTCCCATTAACCCCACCTTTTTTTTTTTTTTTTTTTTTTTTTTTAAGATTGGAACAAGCTAAGAAAACATTGCCTAAGCTATTTATGTCAAAAGTTAAATTTTTCATTTTCAAAAATTGAAAACAAAATTCATATACCAGTATCTTTCCAGAAAAGCCAATGCTTTTGTCTGAATAAAATGTGTAGTTTTCACCATTTTTACAGATTAAATTTTCAAGATTGATTTTAATGTGCACATTTTAACATATTCATATATACCCAATAAATTGAGATACCAGGTGTAGAAATTGAATCAGCAATGATGCACTAATAATTCTTTATTTTGTGATGTAACTTGTTTCTGCTTTTAAAGAGAAAAACAATGTTTTTTAAAAAAAAATTTAAATCTTGCCAAATTAAAGCTAATTGTTAAAATACCCCCTCCATGTTACATATTATACAGTTATGACTGAAATTATTGGCATGATGTTAATTTCTTTAGTTCATGGGAAATGAATTAAAAATATTTTAGCAATTAAATTTTTCTGTTAAGTGGATGAATAGACAATGTTTTAAAATTTATATTAAATAACAAAATTGAAAAACAGTTTTGCCTAAAATTAATGGCATCAAAAAAAAAGCATAAACGAGAAACTTTTTTTTTTTTTTTTTTTTTTTTTTAATATGTGTAAACAACAAATATTGAATGGAAAATATTTATTTCCAGAAAACTCTTTTTGTTGCATTATATACAAGGGTCTCTCACTCTCACTTTTTTTTCCAAATCAAAATAAATTTTCCAGAATTTTTTTTCCATAAATGTAAACTGTTATTTGGAATTGGTTTATAGCAAAATTTGATTTTACAAAAACATTTCACTTGAGGCTATTTAAAATGGTGGCTAATCAAACAGTACATCAGGGTCTGTGATCAAATTTTTGGTGGCTGAGAAATACAAACCACGTGAAATTTTCAAAAGAATGTGTGATGTGTTCAGAGAAATGTTTTAGTCCAAAAAATGTTTACAAATGGGTTTGAAACTAGAAACCCTAGTTGAAAAGACAGTCCATGAAATAGAAAGGCACAGACTATTCAGTATAGAAAGTAATGTTATAGCAGTCTTCTGGGATATGAAAGGACCCATCACTATTGATTTCCTTTAAAAAAATGGTGCTGCTGTAAATAGTGCTTCCTATTGCCAAGTTCTTTGGTAAAATTCCCCATATTTATTGAATGACCCTCGTATATTGATATCAAAGTATAGAATTATTTTAGTATATTTGTATAATAGGGGTGACATCAGAAAATAACCAAGATTTCTAAACAATTTATCCCAAAATCAACTGTTTGAAACAATTCTAAAGTTCAAGAGAATTCAACTTGAAAGTATCAGTTACAAATCTGAAACTAAATTTTAGTTGAAGTTTTATACATGACCATGATTCGAAATCTACTTGTAAATTATTCTAGAAATATATCTCCTAGATAAGAAAATATTTTACCTTGGTCTTCAGAGTCTTTACCCATTTGAGAATTTGAAATAAAATGTGTAAAAGAAAGAAAATCAATAAATCTGCTACATCTTATAGATTATGCAGATGAAGAGTAGCATATGTTTCTCATCTTGTAACACATTATAGAAAAAGATTAAACAAAGTTTATAACTCAAAGTATATACAATTGATAGTTTTCTGGTGCCATTAATTTTCTACATGCACATAATCCCCTCCCCCACCCTCTCATTTACAATTTCTGTTTATATCAACCTTACTTGTGTTTCACAGCAAATCTTTACTCAATTATTTTGGTAATTATTTTCAATGAGTTTTTAAAAAAAAACTAGACTGCTAATAATTTCAGTTATATATATTTACACACACACACACACACACAGCTAGGCTTATTAATCTTCACAAAAGAAAGAAAATATTGTTTTCAGGAACTTTTTTTAATGCTAATTTCTTTGATCTTGACCATGTTAAATGTAAGAGCTTTTCATCATATTAGTTTTATGCCACAGTATTTTTGAAAATTTTGCAATAATGAGTTTGCATTCATTCTTTATTTTATTTGGTTATTTATAGCAATTTAATTCTGTTCTGGAAAAAACTGCATTATTCTTTAAGAAAATTCAAATGAGCATTTGAGCTGAAATGTAACTATTTCAAGATTATCTAGAATTAATTCACTTCAGATAAAACTTGTAAAAGAACAAATAGATATTTTATTCAGTATTTGGTTGGCAATCTAATGTAAAAATTTCACTTTTTAATCAAACTTTGTTCATTTTATTGTCTGTGAATACTCTCAAGTATTTCTTCAAACAAATTAAAATATTTTTCAACATCTAAAACTATTCTTATATAAGATTAGCTACACAGTTCTCTTCAGTTTAAAAATTACTAATAAAATGCTATTTCTATTTACTGAACATTTCTATGTAAATTATTTTGTGTAACTTGTCACTTAATTTTCTTAAGCCAGCAAATCCAACCCTTTTATTTTAGGGAGAGTATGCACACAGATACACACACCTCATTACAATGAGCAAAACTGAAATTGTATGAAACCCCAACTTTACCTTCCAAAAAAGCTTGGTAAAGCTGTAGCTGTGGCTAGCATCACTCCATAAATCTAGAAACAAGGCTCTATTAACTTCTCATTTGCTTCTGGGAACAGGGCAAACTACCTTACAAAAATAAAGAAGTAAAGATTAGACATAGTTACAACTCAAAATACTGGGATATTATCACCACTTTCAATTGCAGACAAAATTCTTAAAAGTAAAGCATCTAAATATCACCTCCCTGAGAGTCATTATGACTTTAAATGAAGACTTGACTAACATGGTTTTTATCCTAACCAAGGCTGTTTACTGGCTTCCATACATCTTTACCATCATATTGAAACAAGCTACTGAGGATGATATAGACAATGTGTATGTAAAAAGAAAAAAAATGGTAACCTATTCAACTTGAAATAACTGGATCTATACCAAGATCGAAGTGCAAGTTGAATAAAGATCTTATACACAGATGAATAGGCTTAGTCAAGTGTTCTATCATTTAAACTGAATCTGTCAAGTCATTATAAAGTTATATCCCCCTACCTATTTGATCTTTTTGCATTATTTTAACCAAAATACAATAAGTTTTTCCTTATAGTTCAATTGAAAGCTATTGAATGAATTATTTTTGATTAAATGATGCACCTTCTCTTCTGTATTCAACATGTTATTGTTATGTTACAGTTCATGATTGTGTCGTCAAACTTCAGTATCAAGGGTGAAAAAAAAAATTGAAATACTCACCCAAAAAACATTTCTGCTTAATTTTGTCACTATACCAACAGCCAACAAACTAGAGATTGTCTTGATAAATATATTAGAGAAGTCAATGATAAACAACTTTACTATCTCAAGAACAATCATGGTAATGCAGAGATAGAGGAAGTTATGAGAGCTGTGTTTATCTCATGTTCTGAAGAGACATCATACATAGATTCCCACAAGAGTATCAATAGATTTTTGATTCTATAGCTTATAGGGAAAATCAGTTGGTGAATATTTTTATAAATCTGAACTTGCATTTCTTAAAAAATGAGACAGATCACATGGTGACTAGCTCAAGGCAAAATCATAAAATATTACTAGATTTAGTCTCCTCCCCCCTTAATAGCCCTTCAGATTATTGCCATTATCATCTGGTGGTTACTTTTTATTTAATTTTTTTTATTTTCATTTATTTATTTATTTTTTTAGGTTTTAAATTCTTGAAATAACTGTTCAGTGTAATTGACAAATTACAGACAAACTGGCATTTAAAATTGACTCATTCTCTCTCTCTCTCTCTCGTCATACTTAAAACTTATCACAGAATCTTTTTATTTCTCTTAATGTCAAATCCTTAATATTTCCTAAAATTATTTTGACCACTGCTGAACCACTATCACTCTACATCTAAACCATCTGAGGAGTTATAGCTATTGATTAATTGCAACTCTTTAATTTACCAACACAAATGTGGAAGCTTATGAAAATGTTAATGTTTAAAAAAAATTTTTAATCTTAAGACCTTTTTTTACTTTTTAAATTTTGATTATAACTTAGTTTTGTTTCTTTTAAATGTATGATTTGAAAAAATCATTTTCATAACAATCAGAATAGCAAGAGGCCATCTAAATGCCCTTTTCATGCACTTGTCAATTTTGATATATGAATTTTCAGTAAAATTGAAATTGTTGAATGGAATGGGACTTTTTATTTTTTATTTTTTTATTTATTTATTTTTTTTATTTAAGTGAAATGGATTTTCTGGTATAGGTCATTTCTATCATCTAAAATTCAAATTATATTGAAATATCCAAAATACTTGTCAATTAGTTTGTAATATTGCTTCACTATGTAATTTAGAGATTCAGAATTTTCAATAGAAACCTAAAAAAAATTCTTATTTGTTTGGAAATAAAATTTTCTCTATTTTATATTATATGTATATATAAAATGATCCCCCCCCCCCGAGAAAGCGTAAACTTTTTTTTTTTTACAGTTTTTTTTAACATGAACCACCATAGTTTGAATAGTCTATGAAAATTTATTGCTAGATTTTTCCTAATTTTATAGAATTGTAACTTTTGTCATATTTCCTCCAGAAATATATGAAATTAGCTTATATAAAAATAACTTTTAAAAATTCACATGTCTACTGAAAACTTCAATTTACAATATTTTTTGATGATTAATTTTATATAATTATCTGACACATTATTTTGTAGCAATGAGTTGCTTTTTGTTGGTATCCAAAACTTCATTTCCACTTAACCAAATTTCTTAATCACTTTAGATGAAATTTGCAACTTGTATGGAAATGGTTTCATGCATTCATTTGTGGATTTGTTCATAATGTTACTAATATAAGAATCCAGAATCATTTGTTATTGAAACAAGTAAATAAATAAAAAAAACCAAAATCATAACAGCAACAGTCTGTTAAGAAAGTTGGTATAAAATACAAACTTTAAGGTTTTAAAGTTTGCTTTAGAAATTAGTCTCCCTAACTATCAATTTTGTGCCAAAAAAATTGTCAGTGGTATTGGTTTCTGTTAGATGACAATATTTGCACCCATATTAACAGAGTGCAAAAGGCCATTTTATAATTAGACAAGCTCATTATCATTTGTGTTGCTAAATAGTTTGTTGTTTTAAACATGTAACACTAATATTACTATGAATTTTTCTTGGTGGCTACCTAAATTTCAAATTCTGTATCTGGAATACAGATTTTTCTTATTTGGTAATCAGAGGTAACCTAAACAGTATTGTAACATCGCTGTCCTTGAATTAAAAATGTTATTTATTGATTGCATAAATATTTTGACTAACTTTTGTGTAACTTATGAACTTAAAATTTATATGCAGGAATTTTTGACTATAAAATTATTGAACTAGAGTTAATTCTGTTAGATCAACAATTTTGTAAAATCTATACCTTTTTAAATAATATTTAATTTCCAAACAAGGATTTTTTTTCTTTTCTTTTAAATCAATCTATTACAAACAAAAAACCTTTATTAAATCTGCACAACTTAGTTAACATAAAGGCATTAAAATTGGTGATGATAGATTTGGGCTTGTTTTATTGGGCATAGAATTTTTTTTTTTTTTTTTTTTAATGACAGTTGTATAGGAATAAGTGTATTAATGTGTAGATTTCTTGTTGCTTTATTTGGCTACTTTTAAAAAAGAATGACTGAAATGAAAAGCAATTCCGTTAGGTTGCATTAGTTATTTTCTTGTCAAGAAGTAATAATATATCACTGTTAAATTTTTTTTTCTCCCCCTCTTTCTTTTCCAGGTAACTATTTTAATGCATGTTTTATTCAAGGACAAAAGAAAACCTGTGCTAATCAAAATATTTAGTTTTTGCTGTTTTGACATAAAAATGAGTAAAATTTTATAGTGAGCAGTTTATTAAATTCTGAATTTGATATTATCTAAACTTGTACAGCGGTCATCAATAAAAAGTAGACTTTTTAAATTATTCAAACTTAATATCTTAAAGTAAAGCAGGAACGTTTGAATGGTTGTTAATTGAAGAGGCTGATGTGCTTAAAGTATTGGATAATAAAATATATTTTTAGAGTTTTCTAGTGTGTGTATATATATATATATATATATATATATATATATTAGTGATTTTTAAAATTAACCACACATTATTTTGGTCATCTTATCAGAGTGGAATTTTAGCACATTTTAATAATACAGATAGGGTTTAAATTTTTGTAGTAAAGACTTTGAACCTCTGCTATTGCTAAAAGGTTTGATACATTCAACTGAAATTTAAAAAAAATGAAAGCATTGCTTGTATTATAGTTTTATTTTCTAAATCGTATTTAGAAATAGATATAAATTATTGAGTTAGAGAAAATATATAACATTTAAATAGAACTGCAGTAAAAAAAACAATTATAAATTTGAGTTCAATATACATTTTGAAACCTAATGCAGAATAAGCAAACCTTATAAGATTAAATATAAAAGTACCAAGTAATGTCTAGTTTGTTATTAAAATTATTAATGATTTGGTGACTTGTAAAAAAACAAATTTTAAAAAAATAGTTATTATTTTGAAAAAATTATAGTAATTTGTAAATCTTTCAGTAAAAATTGATATTTTGAAAATTTACAAGTAGTCACTGTATAGATTTCACTATTAATGTACAAAAAAAAAATCTTTAAGATGGTTCAATCATATATGGATATTAAGTTTGAGGGACTTGATAATCTCTCCTTAAAAAGGTAATAAGAAATTGGAGTTCTGTTGTTTGATTTTTAGGTAAATGCTGAAATCTCTGCTGTGACACCACCAACTCAGGTAAATATGAGGAGATTGGAGGGGGAGCCCTCCAAGCCCTTCCTTTCTTTTCAAAGGATACCTACCTACCTACCTTTTTTTTTTTTTTTTTTTTTTTTTTTTTTTTCTTTTTTAAATATACATCAACCTTACCTGTCCTAGCTTTGACTTTGGCATTGCTATGATATCCAAACGCATATATATATATATATATATATATATATATATATATATATATATATATATATATATAATTTTTCAAACAAAATTACTTTGATAGTCACATAAAATTTGTATCGTTTTTAGTTTGTATATAGTTTTGATCTTGGATTTTTAGTTGATCTATGTAAAAAAGAAAAAAAGTCTCGTGTTTATTTAAAATGATAAATTCACTTAAATATTTAAATGTTTTACCAATTAATTTAAATCAAAATTTTACCATAATTTTAAAAAAAAAATTATCCAATTGCTTTACCTGATTAAAAATGCTTTAAAACTGCTTTTAAATATGCTGCATATAAGCCTAGATCCCTACAATCCCTATAACAAATTTTTATCAAAATTGGATTAAGTTCCAATTAAACAATGTTTTAGCCTTGGTTGATATATTTTTTAAATTGTATCATCTCAAGGGTGGAAATATTTAGAACTTTATATAGAGTAAATTGGAAGTCAATAAATTTCATTAAACTTGACAAATTACAAAATCACTCATAAGTATTGACATTTTCAGATACAAGTAAATATTGTGTGGTTTAATTTTGATAGAGCTGTTATGAGAGTATTTTTACTTCACCTATTCTGTTTCAGGCTTGTCAGAGAATGATTTGTGACATATTCAACAAAATTATTTTTCTTTAATACTCAATTTCAATTAAAATACCCACTGCTAACATTGATTTAAATTATAGGCAATAAAAAGAATTCAAAAGCTATTTTCTTTCAATTTTTAGTTCTTAAATACACATCAACCAATGCTAAAAAAATTCTCATGAATCTTGATATTCATGATTTTTGGCTTGATAAAGTATTTGCTAATTTCTGATTTATTTCTATACATAGCAAATTGTTAAGCAATATCATTACATTTTTAGACTTGTAAACATTTTACTGGTGAATTTAATGTTTTCATATTACTGAAACAAATACTTTTATACATTTGATAATGCTATTTAATAAATCTTAATAAAAATATTTTTATAAGGGTTAGTATTTTAACTATATGAATAATTTTCTTGATTCATTTTTGTGTTTTTATCTTTTTTCTTTAAACTTAAATGGGGATGATTATATTCCCATTCTTGAAGCTTTCACAAACATTCTCTAGCTTGAACAAAGTTTAAATCCTTACAAATATTTTTCTTCAATAAAGTTAAAGTATGAAGGCTTAAACTTAATGGATATAATTTATAGAAGCCAAAGTTCCCTTTAAAAATAGTATATGCTTGTTTTTGATGTCTTTTAAATGTATAATTCCCACCCCTGTGTTATGTAGCATGCTAGCACGAGTTTGATTATTGCATTGGTTTATAAACTTGATTTATTTATTTACAAACTGAAAATTAGCATTAAAATTTATTCTTCAAATTGCAATGAAGAGTTAAAAAAATGTATATGTATGTTTGACAGCAAACATGCAAATTAATGAGGATGTTTCAAAATTATTCTCATTTTAAAAAAATTAAAAAATTTTTTTTTCTATTACTCTGAATTTGAGAACTTTTTGAAATATCGTTTTTTTAATGTAGTTTAAAATATATGAAGTGTGTGTGTGTGTGTGTGTGTATATATATATATATATATATATATATATATATATATATATATATATATATATATATATATACACACACACAATTTAAAGTGTATTGGTTTTATTTGTTACTTATAAGAAATTGTACATTGTTACTAATAAACTTAAAAATGAAAATATGGAAACTGTTATCAGTACTAACTACATATAGATTAAAACTACTTTTATGAATTTAAATGTTGGTCACTTATGTTTGGGCTGATTTCAGATACTTAACACAATTATTTTATTTATAGTATTATGAAGATAGTGACTAAATTAGCATTTTGTGAACTAAATTTAGATTGCATTTTTATAGTAAAAAGATTTTTCTCGTTTAAAGAAAGCAACAAAAATAGTCTTGTTTACAACTTAATGTAAGATTATGTTAGTCTTTATAAACTACAAACAAATCCTAAAATATTTGATATCTTATTACTTTCTTATAAATTAACATTGTTTCCTACTTGTCATTAAAATTGCTTTAGCTCACTTTTGTAATTTAATAAGTTATATGCATGGATCAAAGATTGCTTAATATTTAAGCAGCATATCTTATTTCTTTGTTTAAATGTATATTAAAATACAGAAAGGTCTCTTTTTAGGTGGATGATGAGTCATCTTGATAGAAATCTGCCTTAATATTTTTCTACCTGTATATTTTTATGCCTATATAAATATAACAAAGGATTATAGAACATTTATTGCTGTCAATTCATAGCCATAGAAAATTTCATCCATGACTTTATTTGAAATAATACCAACAGCAAATTAATTGTATAAAAAAATAAACAAAATTCCAACTGTCACAAACTAAATTTCTCTCTTGTTGCCATAGAAATGAATGTAATCTCTAAAACACTCCTATAGTTAACTATAGGAGTGGAAAAGAGGTATGTTTTATAAACCAATAACTGGTGAGGGAAAGTAAGCTAAACCCCCCACCCCACCCCCAAAACCACCATCTCCTGCTTTAACTCCAGTTCAAAAAAAGCTCACCATAATCAGCTTTTTAAAATTATTTAAAAAAAAAAATTTGTCAAATAAGTCCATAAAAATGTACATTGTTGAATACCTTCTTTCACTCTTTATCTCGCTTGTTATTGTTTATTGTTGGAGATGAATGTTCTGCAAATCCACTATTTTTAATAGGATGAATCATCTATAACTCAGAATTGTCCTGGATGAGTGGACCAAACCCCCAACAATAAAGCAAAGTTACATTGAAGTTTTATGGCTGAACTAGGTTTTTTTTAAAAATCAACTTCTATGACTTAAAATTCTCTAAAATTAAAAAAATGGTAGCAGCTATTTTATGCATGGAAATAACTGAGTTTTCTATTTGAATATTGTTTCTTTTGAGTATAAACAATGATTTGAATTGAAAACTTAATGAACTCTTTCATCTTATTTTTCATTATGAAAAATATTTTTTAAAAGAATATAGATTTATCTTTTATCATAACCATTAGCCTTTCTAGGTTTGGCATAATTTTTTTAGTTTACAAAAGATATAAAACTGCTAAAGGAAAAATGATAATGAACTCATATTTAATTAAATATTACTCTTTAGGTTTATAGATAGCTCTTCAAGTTGGAGATATGGAATAATTATATAGCATTCCTTATGACTAGAGGAAAACACCCAACCTACAAGCAGAAGTTTTGCCCAGTCAGCTGAGGCTGTAGATTACATCGACTGCACCTCTGCAGAGGGGTAAGGCTCCCCCCTCCCTCCCAATGTGTCTCCTGGATATGACACTAAACAATCTAATGGTGAGATTCCAGTAATGCTGGAGCTTTGGAGCACTCCTTCATTGCCATTGCTCTCAGGTCCACTCTGGCCTGGAGTGGTAGCACTTGATAGGGTCCTATCTATTGGTCAAATAGAACTAAACTGTGTACTTATGCTAAACTGAATTGTTTGAATTAGAACTTTTTGACTAAACTGAATAGCTTGAAATAGAAATGTCTTTAAAAAAAAGTGTCCTTATACTAAACTGAATTGTTTGAAATGGAACTGTTTTTGACATTGAAATTGTACTTATGCTAAACGAAATTGTTTAATAGAGAACTATTTTGACATTTAACTCTGTAGACAAAATCTATACTTATGCTAAATTGAATTGTTTGAATTAGAACTGTTTGATAAACTGAATAGCTTGAAATAGAAATGTTTTTTACAAACTGTGTACTCAAAAAGTGGTTTCATTTTGGGGAATAAAATTAAGAAAAAAAAAAATCTTAGGCGAATATAGTTTAATCCCTTTTCCCTAATAATTTTTGGAAATTTGGTTGAAATTGGACCCAAAAATTAAACAATTTAGTGAATTATAATAGTGTTTTCTCTTTAGGATTTTTTTTAAGGAAAATAACCAGGTTCATACTGTTAACATAATGTTAAGGGTTTGCAAACCAATTAAAAGGGTTGTTTTTTTTAACACTTGCTCTGCTTGAAAGATGTTATATTGACTTGAGTCTCTTTTTTTCCTTATTTTACACACTTGTTTGCATTAGTGATACGGAATCAGTATTAAAGTAATTAATGATAATCAGTTAGGTTAGATAGAAAACAATTATTTTACCCTTCATGTATTCATTTATTGATAATTTATATCACTGTTTTACTTGTAAAGTAATGGTATTGGTACTAATCACAAAATTGGTTATTAGGGTTGATGGATGTTATTTATAAACAGGCCAATTTTAACAATTTTTGAACATCTATACAATCATAATGTTTGGGGTTTTTTTCTTTTCAGTATATATTCTTACTGTGCCTCTTAAGAAAACATGTTATTATATACTTTATAACTTTGTGGTCTTATTAGAAATGCAAATTGGACTGATTTTACAGTATGACTTGTTTAAAATTAAGTTTAGAAATTTTGTTTGTTTGTTTTGTTTGTTTGTTTTTTTAGGGGGGTAGCCTGCTGTTAATTTTCCAAGTCATTGTGAAACATCCATATTTTGCTATCTTTGACACTTCAACAATAGGGTTAATTTTTTACCATTTAAAATAATTTGATTTATATATGTTTCCTTTTAAAGTTTCTTCAGAAATCTGATGGTTCTGTGACATTTCAATCACAAGCTATAATTGAATCTTCAAAATTTGTTTAAGAATCTGTGGTCAAGTTTTCAGTTTTATCTTAAGTGTAAATCTTAGCATACCTATAAGATTAATATAAATAAACTTGATTCAAGCTATTCAGAAAATATGCTCTACACTTCTAATTTGAAAAGCTAAGTTTGTTTGCCAAGTGCTAAATTTAATTTTGTATAACTTTTGATATTCTGATCTGAAATGAACAAATTTTACTGTTATACTGAATTTGAAAATAGAAGTATTACATTATTTCATAAAAATTGTCTTGTTATCATTTATTCAATAGGTTATAAGTTCTAAATTACTGACAATTTTTTTAATAAAGCTCATGTAAGGATTATTGTACTTTATTTCTGTACAGTTTGTTGGTGAACACTTGAGTTTTCTTACTATATTGCAGTGCTATAGCTGAATTTCATATATTGACAGTTGGACTGACATCCACTTTTTCAGATGGGTCCATACTTAGTCTGATAAAATAGGTTTCTTTCGTTCACCAAGAAATAAAAACTTTCTAAGTAAGCTATAAAGATAGCTGTTTAATTGTATCTTTTGAATTAATTTTGAAATCCTTTTGTAAACTCTACTGCTTTTAAAACCAGACAGAAACTGCTTAACTTTTCAATGTAAATAATATCCTATTTCAATGTCTCAAATTACAATATCTGTTATACAATTTGTATCACTGTATCCAACTGAATGTTGGGAAAATGCATGCCATGAATTTATTTGAAGTGTCATTTGATTAAAATCATTGAACATAAAGATTTCAAATAATGACAATACTTTTCAAGTGAACTGGATGCTCTTTGATAATTTGCCTTATGTTTTGTTACTCATGTATCATGGCTATTTTAAATGTTCTTCCTTAAATTGATTTTTGATATGTGCAAAAATGCACATTAATAAAGTTTTCCTTTTAGTCCTTTTATGAATAATAAATAATATTTATACCATTTGCATAGTGCATATTTTACCAATACTAGTTACTATGAAGGTTTCAGAATGTTTGATACATTCATCAGATTTAGTTTTCAAATATTTAAATTCTAATAATTTTAGTCTGTCTTACTGTTACAAAATAGTAATTATATCTAATATTTTGTGGCTTGTTCAATTAGCTTTGTGGACATATCTAAGTTTTTATAAATTTAATATAAATTAAACCGAGAACAGAAATCAAAGATCCGGCATCATATGACATGATATCTACTTGATAATGTTAATCCTTGGTTACAAGCACCAGTTGTGACCACCCAAACACTGTCAACTCAACCTCTCCTATCCTTATGGGCTCTAAAGTCACCATACGCATCAATGTACACATAGCACCCTTTTGTCAGGTGTGGTCTTCTGCCACTGCATAAACGAGATGTGGCCCAAAGAGGGAGTTGGGCTTTCTACGTGACCACAAAATGTATTAAACCTCTGTTGTGTACCTACTGTAAAAATCTTGATTTAATCAGCAAGCTCTCTCTCTCTCTCTCTCTCCTTTTTTTTTTTTTTTTTTTTTTTTCCCAATATACTTACTAAGGTCAGATAAAAGAAAACTAAAAGTTACCAGTGAAAATTAACACATTTATATAAGCAAAAATACATTTTTTGTATTGATAGCAACTTTTACCTGAACAACTGTTGGTTTCTTTAGAGGAGAGCTAGTGGATCACTTATCTCTGTCTAATGGTTTATGAGTAACTAAATGAAAACTGCCCTCAGTCCTTATATTTCTTGTCTCTGCCTGAAGGCTAGCTAACAATTGCTTGCATTTCTTCAAGTCTGGTCTTGGCTCAACTCAGGTCAATCTGATCTGTAGTCTAGTCTCCTGTGGTCTGGTTCTTAGATATTGTTCTCTATTTGCAAAATTATTTGCTATTATCTTTTTAGCAAAGCAGATTCAACTTTTTTTTTTTTTTTTTACCTGGCCTGAAATGATACTGTCAGATATCATTAACAATTCAACTAATACCAGCACACTGCAAGGTCTCGGTTCATGTTTTTTTTAATTTTTTTTAAATTTTTATTAAAACAATTCTCCTTTTTATCTTCATAGCCCAGAGAAACAAAATCCAACATCAATCTTTTTGTAGACCTCCCCACAAACACTTGTGATTATTTTTATTTGTTTATTTTTTACTAAAACGTCTCTATCAGTTTTATTTTCTGATTCCGACATACCTCTGGAAAAGTGGTAATGTCTTCCTGACATCTCCAAATAAGATTGAATATAAAATCCAGAACAGAACCAATAGAGGTGTTAGACGGGTGATTTTCTGCTTTGCCAACTTTTATTTTATCATGATTATTTTCTAGTTCAATCCAACCTAAATGTGTTTCATAAGTTCAAATCAATTTCTATTTAATCTATTGATTCTTTCTCCTTACTCATTTAAACTACCGGATTTCTTCTGACTAGAAATCTGACATCATCCACCCCTCCAGATTGATAACTGCACACACACACACACGCAACAATATATGCAAGCACCGAGGTTACTCTGTTACAATAGTATAACTATAACTTGCTCTTCATTAGATTTGTAAATTCAGTTTTGATTAAAGGAATGAGATTATCTTGTGTTTCTGAGTGGATATAATTATGAACTCCTAAATTAATATAAAATACTGAATATATGAATTTTGAACTTTTGCTTTGCTTTTTATGTATTTTTAAAAAGATGCAGTATGAAAGAACAGATTCATGCTGTTTAAATAAAAATACATATTTGAGTGCATTATGTTATTTCTTTACTCAATTTTTTTAAATATAAATTTCAATCATGAATGTGTATACAAAACAGTAATTCCTGTGAACATTTTTACTGAAATTCATTTTAAGTGGAATAAAATAAAATGAACCCTTTGTTTTCAAAAGATGAGTTTCATTCAGTTTACACAAAAAAAAAAAATAATTTCACACATGCTGGCATGATTGCTCATTATTAAACTTATGCAATTCATCATTGTTAATTTGAAAATATGATACAGCTGTTGTCAAACTTAATGAATTCAGTGCCTAGAAGTTAGCTGTGTATCCAATGACAAGACATTTCAAATTTTTATGGACTTAGTACATTATTACATTTGAAAAAATTCATCAGTTTCAAAATTTTACCAGTGCAATTGTAATCAATATATCTAAATAGAATTAGACTTAACATGCATGTATAATAACTATTTAAAGGATTTGTATAGATTTCAGTGTTAATTGTTCTTGGTGCTTATTGATTTTGTGCATCATAATCTTAAAACTATGAAGCATGTTATGAGTGATTTGTGAAAGCATGTTCAAAATATAGAAAGTATAGTTTAATGTGCTCACAATTTATTCATTGTTTTTATTTCATAAATATCATTGTTAATGATATAAAAATCATAATTCATGATATAAAACTAAATGCTAAGTATTCTAAAAATGTTTTTATTTGCTGACCCTTTATAAACCCTAAAATCAACAAGTCTAGAGTACATTCTATACAATTTAATTTACTACCCACAATTATACTATTAACTTAGTATGGAAAAATATGAATTATTATTTTAACATTTGGTAAAGATGTTTTATTTCATGATATTGTAAACTTGTGAAAGTTAATTGTATATAATCATTAAAAATTTTTTTTTTTTTTTTTTTTTCCCCCCCAGGATTTTAGCTATTTACATTAATATAAATTATTTTCAAAGGTCATTTTATATAACCAAATTAACACATTGTTCACAGGTTTTTCAAAATGTTAACTTGAATTTCATATTGCACTTGATATATGTTTATACAAAGTAATTTGTAAATATGAAGTGTTGTAAATACAAAGATATTGTACTGGTTTAGCTATTAGATTTGTGCAATCATTTTTAGTAACCTTGTAGTAAAATATATTGTAATATTTTTGTCTATTTTTATTTGTTTTTGATGGCTTGATGTGGTGTTGTTGTTGTTGTTTTGCGCGCGCGCGTGTGTGTGTGTGTGTGTGTGTGTGTGTGTATATATATATATGTATATATATATATATGTATATATATATATATGTATATATATATATATGTATATATATATATATATATATATATATATATATATATATATATATATATATATATATATATATATATATATATATATATATATATAGTGTGTGTGTGTGGTGGGGGAGGATATGTAATATCTTCAGTAAACTCATTTTAGTAATATCCTAAGTATGTTAACTTGTCAGTAAAAGTATATTTTTATTTCATTTGGGATAGAAATTGGTCAAGGTTTTTGTGTTGTAGTTTACTAACACTATTTCATTTGTCTCTGGATTTGCTATAATACAGTTTTATATATAATATATATATATATATATATATATATATATAAATTAAAAAGAAAAAAGTGTAATACCATTTTATTCAATTTTTTTTTTTTTTTTTTTTTTTTTTTTTTTTAATTCAAAGACCAACATAACAGTTTTTAAATTATTTCTTTTAAAATACTTTTGCAATAACCATCATGATGAAAGAGGATTTTAAATTAAAACAGTTTGAAGGATTTAAAAAATTTATGTAAACTTGAATTGATAAATTGTTTTTAATTTTTGTAGTTTCAAACTACTTAGAGAAATACACAATTATTATCAATGAAAATGAACAATGGTAGTTAATAAATTTTTTTCAATTCAAACCCTTGAAATATATAAAATAGCTTTATTGAATAATTAATAATTGTAAACAATTAACTTCTGTAACAGACTAGTAGATGAATAGTATGAAATATATTTAATGTTTGAAGCTCTGTCTAGGATTACCTGAACATGAAAACATCAAATTTAACTATCTTCTAGATTTCTCTGTATTGCATAAAACTGCTTGTATAGTATGGATTTAATGTATTTTATTTTTTCTCTTAGCAAAACCGTGTAGTTGGAGCCATGCAGCTTTATTCAATGGAAAGGAAAGTGAGTCAACCAATTGAGGGTCACGCTGCAGCTTTTGCCCAATTCAAGATGGATGGAAACCAAGCTCTCTCTACGTTGTTTTGTTTTGCTGTTAGAGGAGCACAAGGTGGAAAGGTAATGACTTTTGTATATGTGTTTTTATGTGAAATTTCACTATTTTATAGTGAAATAATTATTTTCAAAGATAAGGATTTTAAATAGTTTATATGCATATTTTTTTTGGTCTGTTTGGAAAGTGAAAAGTTTCTGTCCAAGAAAAGAATGAGATTTTTATTGAATTTTTTGAAGGGTTAAAAAAAACAAAAACTAAAATTATGTACCAACTGCAGATTAGATATATAAAATACCAAATATGTTTCAGTTTTTTTTTTTTTAACTTTTTCTGCATTCAGGCTATTGTAATGTGTGTGTGTGTGTGTTTTTTTTTTTTTTTTTTTTTTTTTTTTGTTTACACTAATAATTATTTAAGTGTTAGAAATAAATGTATTTCTGTATAATTTTAAAGTAAATATTTCTTGCATTTTTAGTTACATATCATTGAAGTGGGCCAACCACCTCAGGGCAACACTCCTTTCACCAAAAAAGCTGTTGATGTCTTTTTTCCTCCAGAAGCACAAAATGATTTTCCTGTTGCCATGCAGGTTAGTGATACTTTGTCCTAAACAAAAAACTCCAGGAATGTTCGTATGGAAATAAAAAACTAATAATTTTAGATATCCCACTATTGCATTATCAATTTTAGGAAATTTTTTTTTTTTTTTACGTTTCTAAATATTTTATATTTTTGCGTAATACACATTGTACTTTTTTTAATCCCCCCCCCCCAAATTCATTGATAGAGGCATGACTTTTTATTCCATTAACAAATCCATATATTCAATACTTTAGGTTAAAGGTATTAAAAGATTGCTGTTGACAGAGCACACTTTAAGAATGTATTAGGAAGATTAGATTAAAGTAATTTTTTTTTTTTATAATATTGCTCATGCTAAGGTTTGTAATGTAAAATGAACTTAACAAATATGTTGATTTTCTATAGTTCAATTTTAGAATTGCTGAATTTTTGTTCTTTCTAAGAAATGTTAAGTGATGTATTTTAAAAGTTTTAATTAGTGTTTCTCCATTTAAGATTTTTATGTATGTATGCCAACAAAATTCTTTTAACAATGTTATATACACATGAAAAAAAATAATTCTTCATCAGTTGATGTCTCTAGGTTCAAACGTGATTTTTTTTTTTTGTCATTACTACTAATCAGTCTCCCAGTATTTTATGATACCACTTGTCTTTTAATTTTTTGGTCACATTGTGGGATTTCCAGATCAAAATGCAACCTTGTCATGTAATCCTTTGGTGTATTCATAACTTTCCCATAACAAAGCATTAATTTAATGATGTAAGATTTGAATTAACTGAGAAGATGACATTGAACAAAAATGGAATTTCTGTGAAATTCTTATTTGAAGTTGGTGTACAAGAGTTCAATAATTCAATGATGTTAATTTTAATTATAACATCAAATTGGACTAATTTTATCTAGTTTTAAAACTTGTACTCACAAAAGAATCCTGTATAATGTAGTGAAATCTTGATGCTGGATCTTTTCAAACAATTTAGTCCCATTTCTTTTTCACATGGTAATAAGAGGTATATACAGGATGCAATAGATCAATTGTCTAAAATACACAAAGATGAAAATAACACTGGCACTTCACTTTATCAAATATATTTACCAAACACTATGATGTGGACTAGGTGTTTGGTTTTCATCAATATTGGTACATTTATTTGGGAACAGAGCAAGACAATGGTTGTTCTGATTTCACCATCTGATCCTGCAGAAATTTGTTTGTCTGAGAAAAACCAAAGTATGTTTGGTTAAAGGGGATACTTGAGTTTATTAAAAAAATTTTGCAGCGCAGTCTTTCTTTTCTTTCATGGCTTGTGATAAAAATTGGTCTTTCATCTTATATGAGAAATATCAAATGTTTTCATGCACTACCTTCTTAATAGGTAAATTTAAAAAAAAACTAAAAACTTATAGTCCTGGCTATGGATCTGATTGACTTGTTGGTATCATAGTCAATCATGACCTTGATCTTACCAACAAATTCAGGAGTTTCTTTCTTATCAGAGTGAGGCATCCAAGCTGCCATACCTTCATAACCACCATTGGACTCATTTTGAATCCTCTTCACTGTTCTCAGATTAAGACCCAAACACTGAAATTTTTGTATTGGAGCTTCAGGTGTGAACACCAAAGCAGTACAGTATGTCATTTCCAAATTTCTGGAGGAGTGAATTGCATCTTTGTGTCACTTTCCACACAATGCCCACTGACTCACTGATTTTGCTGCACAGTAGACAAAGCCTGAAACAAAGCATATGTTTGAGATTAATGATTTAAAAATGGTGACAATTTACCCCTTACACTGTGTGTGTGTGTGTGTGTGTTTTAATGTATGTGTCCCAGTATTCCCATCAAATGTAGTTGATGAATAATTGTACAAAATATTAATTTGATACTTATACATTTTTCAGACCAGCAACAAGCACAATGTGATTTTCCTAATCACCAAGTATGGATACATCCACTTGTATGACATTGAGACTGCCACCTGTATCTATATGAACAGGATAAGTGGTGACACTATTTTTGTTACAGCACCCCATGAACCAACCAATGGAATCATTGGAGTCAACAGAAAAGGACAGGTAAAATAAAACCCAAAACTATTATATATGAAAGTGATATTAAGTATCTATTTTTACAATTCTAAGGGATTAATTGTAGACCATCATCTTAGCACTTTATATATACATAGTGAATGTTAACATCTAAATGTATAATTTCATAACCGGTACTGCCAATTTAGAAAAGGTTACATAATTTGAATTTTTTGGTAAAGTATTTAAGTTTTAATGTAATCAAATATTAAATTAGAAAAACTAAATAAGAATGGATTTAAAATGCTTACTCTTATTTTTATTTTAATAGATTTCTGTATAAAATTATTCATAGGATTGGTTTTAATATGCTTGAGAATAAAGCAATAATATTGAAACTCAATGATACTAAGTAATTATTTATCAAACCCAGTTTCTCTTAAAATCAGTGTGCAAATTATCCACTTTATTTCTTAGTGATATATAACAAACATTGCAGAATTTTAAACACATAAAAGATATAGGCCGTTTTGAGGCAAATCTAACTCAGCTAGACTTTGTTAATAAATACAATGCTCATTAAGAGTAAACAATTATTTAATAATCATTGAGAATATAACGTGAATAACGTATATTATATGATGGGAGATTTTCTGCTTTTTAATAATGTCTGCATATTAGTATGTTCACTTTACTATCAATATTATTGAAATTTATTATTTTCTGTAAAAGTGCTAACATATTTGATTATAATAACAAAAGTGAGCTATTCTCAAGATAATTGATTCCCCACCCCCCCAAAAAAAAGGTTACAAAAATACTTTTGTTTATTAAATCTTGTTCTATTTTAGTTTCATGCTTGAAATTTTTGCATTGCAGGTACTGTCTGTCAGTATTGAGGAAGAGAATGTTGTTCAGTACATAACAACCACCTTGCAGAACCCTGACTTAGCTCTTCGACTAGCGTCCCGCTGTAACCTACCTGGAGCTGAAGACTTGTTTGTACGAAAGTTCAATAATCTCTTTCAAAATGGACAGTATGCTGAAGCAGCTAAAGCGGCTGCTGGAGCTCCCAAGGTATTTAGCACTTGGACTATTTCATTTAATTCATATTAAATTTTGTAATTAATTGTTTTTTTTTAAAAAAAAACTTCTTTGATATCCCCTCTCATTAAAATGTTTAAATTTGTATTTATAAATCTCATTTACTTTAGAAAATTGATTTGAAACTAAAATTGAAGCAAAAGGTAATTTTAAAATATACGAGGTGCATACGATAAGTTTCCAGACTTTTTTCGTATGGGCACTTTTATTGATAGTACACACATGAAACTCTAGTCCCCTTCGAAGTAATCTCCTCCGGCTACAATGCACTTGTACTGTTCCAACAACTTTTGGAAGGCCCCATGGAAGTCCTCGTGTGAGCGTGTCAATGACCTTCATCACAACCTCTTTCATCTCCTCAATTGTTTCATGACAACAGCCTCTGAGCTTAGGGAATAACTAAAAGTCACAGGGAGCAAGGTCTGCACTATACGGAGAGGAACTGTCTTGATACCCACCTTGGTCAAATAGTCTGTGACAAGGATGGAGTTGCGGACTGGTGCATTGTCCTGGTGGAAATGCCACTGACCTGATTTGAAGAGTGCTGGCCTCTTCTGACGGAATCTCTTCCTGAACTCCCTTAAAATATCAACATAGTAACCCTAACCCTTTGGCCAATCAACTGTGGTGTATTGACTTCCTTACTCCTCCCACACCTCATCATCCCTCACAGACTCCCTGCCTTCCTTGAATCTCTTATGCCACTCAAAAACTGATGCTCAATTCATGCAAGATGCTCCAAAAGCAGTCTGAAACATTCCATATGTTTCTGTGGCATTTTTTTCAAGTTTAAAACAGAATTTTATTGCATATCATTCTTCTAAAGTGTCAGATTGCATTTTTGAAATTCACCAGCTGTGACAATCAGGATTTAGTAGGGTGTATTCCAATTGCTGCTGTAGCTGTTGATTTGAACCTGAAATCATAAAAATTGGTCAGTCATCTCATAAGATGTATAGCAATAGCATACTGAATTTTCAAGAGTCTACGACAATTTTAAATGCCCATACGAAAAAAAAGTATGGAAACTTATCGTATGCACCTCTTATTTCCCAATAGTTTATAAAATGTTAAAATTATTTGATTTGCATCTTTACATTAATTTTGGTTTTCTTCATAACCTGCACACACATTTGACAACATATATAAGTACCATACTATTAAAAGTAGTTGTGTTGAAACTAATGGTTAGTAAGTGCTATTTTTATAGTAGCACTCCCTTCACTAGTTAACAAAAAAATAGTAAATTCATGTGAAAGTTTTGCTTGCTTTTTTTTTTTTTTTTTTTTTTTTTTTTTTTTTTTTTTTTTTTTTTTGTTGTTTAAAAAACATATTGTATTTGAATGTTGTAATGTCATTGTTTTTATTTTTCAGGGTATACTAAGAACTCCACAGACAATCCAACGCTTTCAACAGGTTCCTGCCCAACCAGGACAGACTTCTCCTTTATTACAGTATTTTGGTATCCTGTTGGACAAGGGCCAACTTAACAAGTATGAATCTTTGGAACTGTGTAGACCTGTACTTCAACAAGGACGAAAACAACTCTTGGAAAAATGGCTTAAAGAAGACAAGGTAAATTGAACTAAATTTTATAAAAGAACTTATTATAATGTTTAATCATTTTTAACTTGAAATATCAAATATATTAAGTGAACATTTCCACCTACCCCACATCTAAATATATAAAATGTTATCTTTCTTGAAAAAATTTAACATGAATTTAATTCAAACTTATATATACTGTAACACAATTACTTTTCAGCATGCAAATTGTAAAATGATTTAAATATATCAAATTTAAACATGAGTGTTATTAATGAGTTTAACACAACTTAAAT
This sequence comes from Sepioteuthis lessoniana, assembly GCA_963585895.1. Classification (NCBI taxonomy): domain Eukaryota; kingdom Metazoa; phylum Mollusca; class Cephalopoda; order Myopsida; family Loliginidae; genus Sepioteuthis; species Sepioteuthis lessoniana. The sequence continues at coordinate 20,706,507 of OY757933.1, forward strand.
TTAGCATAAAATATTTTTGAAAAATATACTTGTATATTCATTTTAAAGTAGCCCAAACCATTAAACTAGAGTGGTTTGTAGATTTCAAGCCTGATCATCATCATGGAAAAGGGATGTTATTTTCTGCAAAATATGATGACTTAACTAAATAGGTGAAATGTCCAAAAGCATTTTAAAACTTTGTCAAGTCACTGAAACATTTGGTGACTCTTCCAATTTGGAAATGTCTCTTCAAAATCTAAGCCTTAGAATTATTAGTTTTAAGCCAATATTTCTTTGTAGTTTAATTCTTACGCCTTCTTTAAAAATTTTATTTTGAGGATATCTTTTTAAAAGGATATTTCTTGTTTGCTGGATTTTGAAATAATACATCTATTGCCTTTATATGAAAATCAACCAAAATGAAACTGTCAAAAAATAAATCTTTAAGATACAAACTTAATGTTGATCTAAAAGAATCTCAAAAAGGATGAGGTTAATCAATTTTAAAAATGCTATATAACTAGGATTCATACAAATTTAATTTTATTTATTTTTCTAATTTTAAACGAACTTAAATGGAAAATGTATCAATATAAATCTTTCAAAGAAGTCAATAATTGTACTCAATAAGTTTTTTCTAGTCTTACAAATGAAACTAAAAAAATCTTTTATCTGTTTAGTTTTAATTAATTCCTTGACAAAAACTGCTTTTGATTGTCTTGTGACAGCTGTGAAATCTGTATGCATTGTCTTAATCAAAATGTTGAGAGAGAACATGAGTTTAATATGCATGCACAAATGACATGAATGTTTTTGAAGATTTTGTTTTTTTTATTTATATATATATATATATATATATATATATATATATATATATAATATGACTGGAAGGTTTTACACTTTCATATATTTTAAATCTAAATTTCAAAATCTGTTTCAGCTTGAATGTAGTGAGGAACTTGGTGACTTGGTTAAAGCTGCTGATCCTACACTGGCATTATCTGTCTATTTGCGAGCAAATGTTCCAAACAAGGTTTGTGATTTTATTTTATTTTATTGTAACTGCAGCAGTATAATTGAAGTTGACAAAATTTAGAACTTTTTTTTCCACATTTCTTTGATATTTTATGTAGAAGAGAAGACAAATTACCTTTTGTGACAAAGCAAGCATGTTTGTGGCATGTAAAATGAGTGGTATGCCCGAGAGAGAGGAGGAGGAGAAACATGGCCACCCTAACACCTCAGTTTAAAATAAAATGCAGATTTGAGTGGGTGGTGTATAAAAATATTTTAAAATGAGTATTCCAGTCAAGCATAAAATCACCATGTGCAGAAAAAGGCCAATAGTGTGATATAATGCAGACATTATTCTTGTTATTGGGAGAACACAATCTGGCGAAGATGTTATTCTTGTTGGCAGAAACAGTGACCAAATGAAGTCATTATTCTTGTTGATAGAACGTGACCAAGTGAAGACACTATTTTTGTTAGCGGTCACTGGGATCCATTTCACCCAATTCAAGAATCAAAAAGGTATTTCAGTGAAAATGACAAGGGATGTTTGTCTCTGAGTTTAACTGCTAGGCATCTGAGATGAAGAGGGCTGAGTTGGTCTGTTAAATGTGCCAAATGAAACGTCAGGAGTTCATAGTCCTCTTATGGTTAATGGGTAGTGCGTCTGCTGTCTACCAACAGCTTATGGGAGAAGAAACTGCATTGTATACAGCTTTTGCCACACAGATGGTTTCTTAGCTTATGAGCAAGTCACTGAACAACATTTCTACCCTGGGAAATTGGTTGAAGTCTACCTGGCAGATTTACGAAGACTCTAGGTTCTGTTTGGGGGAATGAGCAACTGTGGCATGGCGTGTGCATTCATGTGAGGGTTACCAGACCATGTCAAGTGTCTCCTTCATACTTCAACCTAGATGGACAACTTATCCATTGACCAGCTGTTGGCCTGTACACAAGAAATTATGAAAGACAAAGTGATGGAGGAGTTGCAGCAGTACAAACAACATGGGATGAAATGGAGAAGCTTCCATGTGGTCTCATATCATGCCATTGCTGCAACGGTCCCAATCATTGTTATAAGTGCAACACAGTGAGCAATATATCCCACAATTGTCTGGGTAATGAGCCAGGGGAATAGGCCTCAGTACCAGCCTACTCCCTGAGCCTCATGAAGGTGGTACTAACCAAAATTGCCTTATAAATCGATGGATTAGGAGTTAGGACCTACTAGACCCAGGCTGCTTGCGGTTGCTTGTATGCAGACTGCTTTGCCACTCTTGGAAGAAGGAAGTGGACATGCTCACTGTTATTGAAAAGATCCTTAAGTGTTCCGGCGGTAGGACTTGTCCAACTTGATGTGAGCATCAGGTGTCCTATCAGTATTGAAGTTCTGGTTGTGAACAACAAATTTCGAGATGCCTTCAATAAGTTTCCATACTTTTTTGTATAGGCATTTAAAATTGTCGTAGACTCTTGAAAATTCAGTATGTTATTGCTATACATATTATGAGATGACTGACCAATTTTTATGATTTCAGGTTCAAATCAACAGCTACAGCAGCAATTGGAATACACCCTACTAAATCCTGATTGTCACAGCTGGTGAATTTCAAAAATGCAATTTGGATGTGAGGACACTTTAGAAGAATGATATGCAATAAAATTCTGTTTTAAACTTGGAAAAAATGCCACAGAAACATATGGAATGTTTCAAACTGCTTTTGGAGCATCTTGCATGAATTTAGCATCAGTTTTTGAGTGGCATAAGAGATTCAAGGAAGGCAGGGAGTCTTTGAGGGATGGTGAGAGGTGTGGGAGGAGTAAGGAAGTCAGAACACCAGAGTTGATTGGCCAAATAAAGAATTTCATGGATAAGGACTGTCGTGTATAGAGACAATAAGTGCAGTTTGATGTCAGTGTGGGAACTGTACACACAATTATTTGCGAGGAACTGAAGATGCGGAAGATTTGCGTGAAGTTTGTCCCAAGAGTGCTCAGAGAAGATCAGAAAGAAAGATGTTGTCATGACAGTAGGGAGATGGTCGAGCTGATCATTTCAGATCCCGGGGTTCTTGATGCTCTGGTGACCTGTGATGAAAGCTGGATCTACTGCTATGACCCAGAGACCAATAGACAGAGTTCCCAGTGGAAGCATGCTGGCTTTCCCAGACCCAAGAAGGCCAAACAGAGCAAACTTTTGATGATCTCTTTTTTCGACAGCACTGGCATGATCTACATGCACTGAGTTCCCACTGGACAGATAGTCAACAAGGAATACTATATTGAGGTTTTAAGGGAGTTCATGAAGAGATTCTGTCGGAAGAGGCCAGCACTCTTCAAATCGGGTCAGTGGCATTTCGACCAGGACAATGCACCAGTCCACAACTCCATCCTTATCACAGACTATTTGATCAAGATAGGCATCAAGACAGTTCCTCAGCCTACCTATAGTCCAGACCTTGCTCCCTGTGACTTTTAGTTATTCCTTAAGCTCAAGGAAAAACTTAGAGGCTGTCATTATGAGACAGTTGAGATGAAAGAGGCTGTGATGAAGGTCATTGACACGCTCACACAAGAGGACTCCCATGGGGCCTTCCAGAAGTTGTTGGAACGGTACAAGTGCATTGCAGCCGGAGGAGATTACTTCGAAGGGGACTAGAGTTTCATTTGTGTACTATCAATAAAAGTGCCCATATGAACAAAGTCTGGAAACTTATTGTGTGTTCCTTGTACTTGAGTTCAACTTGCTGCTCAGATTTGAGCCTATCAAAAAGTTGGGAGGTGTATGCATAACTAGTGATGGGACTGAGAGTTTTCCTCAACGAGACCAACTTTCATGCAGAGTATGGCTAGAATAGATCTAGGTTGTGACTTGGAAGTGGCCCAGCAACCAGCCAGTCCCCAGTAACATTAAAAAAAAAAAAAAAAAAAAAAAACCAAAAAGGCTAGCAGAATATCCCACTTCTAAACAGCTAAGAGAGTAGTACGATCACAAGCTGCAGACCTGGATAGATAATGGCTGGCTGCTCCTGTACCCTAAGGGTGAGCTCTGACCACTGTGAAGGGTCTAATTCTGATGATGGCTGTACTGCAGGAGAACAATATGCACATGGATGCATATACAGCTGGTGCAGATGTGCGTGCTCAGAAATTCAGAGAGTGGCAACAGTAAGCGTCAAACATTGCTTTATTGGATTTGCACTGGGTGTACATGCAGAGCTACATTGACAGGTCTTTGTGGCCATTCCAAACAGTGAAAATTAAGGGGTAAAGATATTGTCTTACCTGCTTGGGATTTGGGCTGAGGATGGCTCCTCTAATTATGTGGTTTGTTGTCAAGGCCATGGTCAGACAGGATGGAGTCATCAACAGTGCCACCTCTTCATACATCTGATATATTCATCAACCAGAGTATATGTCCTGCGACCTGTGTGAAGGTGTATCTTGAGCAGTTTGGATTGACCAGCAAGGACCTTGAACCACTGAGGAATGGCATTGGTGTGTTGGGCTTGCGTGTCTGGGAGGAGCGCAGAAAACTACAATGGTGCATGAAGGTGAGCTTCTGACAACACCCAATGTACTCACTTGTTGAAGCATCTTTTCCCTGTATGAGAAATTAACAGGGCATTTACCAGTGTGTGGCTGACTTTGTGTTGTGACCCTATTTCTGAGTGCTGCAACTGGATGAGGTGATAAAGTACAAGACCCTCTCCTGTGTTGAGTACTGGCAGAAATCATTACAAGAGCATTTCAAATGGATCCATCCCATGGTGATTGATGTGAGGATGGGCAAGAAGATAGTGGATGCAAGCTCTCTTGCCACCAGTGTTGTCATTGAGAATGACATATCCATAGTTGAAGACACAAGCTGGTTGCAACCACTTCATGAGGAGACACAAATCTGGCAGAGCTCGGTGCAGTTTTGAGAGGGTGTCAACCTAACACTGCAATGGAAGTGATTCACCTGCAGACAAACTTGGCATGCATTCACCACTGGATTTCTAACACCTTATCTGGGAAGGTGAGGGTGCGCACCAAAGCAAGGTCAGAAATGTTGATCTGGCATTTGCTAACCACTCTTCGGGAATTGGCCTTGGAATATTAACTGGTGATCTATGTAATGCTTGCAAAATCTCATGAGAACCGAGCTGATCCACTCACCAGTGCCCAAACAATGGCTGCATGATATCCAGAAAAAAGACAGAACCCATAGAACTGGTGTGTGTGTGTGATAAGTCGTCTGAAAGTGAATTAAACACGCCACCATTTTTCAGTGCAGGGCCAGATGATTCATCAGAGGAAACAGATTCTGAAGAACAATGATACCAAGAATGAGTAGGCCAAGTGAGCACAACTGAAGAAAATTCCATCCACCTCTACATAGAAGTACATGACAAAAGTGACTACCATCTGCATGTGATCAGGAGATCAGAGAGGAGTGTAGAAGAGAAGACAACTTACCCTGTGTGGCAAAGTGAGCATGTTTATGCTTGGCATGCAAAATGAGTGGAGAGAGGGAGAGAGAGAAATGATTGCCCTAACACTACAATATGAAATAAAACGGGTCTCCAGCAAGGAGAATTAGCGATCATTGGGGTCCATTTCACCCAGTTCAATAACATTTTGAAAACGATCTATAATTTTCTGATGATTTTAAAATAATTCCAGCAATTTAATGCTTATATATCATAATCTCTACAGAATGTTTTTATTCAAAAGTTTCCATGAAAAAGTGTTAACAGAATAAGACTTGGTAGCTTTAAGGTAAATGTGATCATATTTTATTATTGCTACCTTTATAGAAAGCACTTACCCAATCAAACCTTATTAAAAACAAATATTTTATTATATTGCTTCATTGATTTTTAACATTGATATTCAATATTCATATTTCCCTAATAAATATTTAATAGAAATATTTTTTCATAATTTCAGGTGATCCAATGCTTTGCAGAAACCGGTCAGTTTCAAAAAATTGTTTTGTATGCTAAAAAAGTTGGCTATACACCTGACTACATATTTCTGCTAAGGAACATTATGCGTATAAATCCTGAGCAAGGGCTTCAGTTCTCGCAGATGTTGGTTCAGGATGATGAACCTTTGGCTGACCTCAACCAGGTAAGATTTTTCTCAATTAAATATCAGCTTGGGATCAAAATGTTGATGTTCTTCTGTGTAGTTTAATAGTAAACTATAACATCTTGAATTGGAAGAATTGATTATGAAGCTAGAATATTTTCTGACTTTTTACAGATAGTTGATGTCTTCATGGAATTCAACCTCATCCAGCAATGTACATCTTTCCTCTTGGATGCGTTGAAGAATAATCGACCATCAGAAGGGCCACTACAAACCCGCCTCCTTGAGATGAACTTGATGTCAGCACCACAGGTAAGAAAATTGTTTTTTTTTTTGGTTTTTTTTTAATTTTTTGTTTTGTTTTTTGTTGTTTTTTTTTTGTTGTTTTTTTTTCCTAATATCCTAAAAGTAAAATTGCTTTGTTATTTATGCAACTTAGTCATTACTCAAACTTATTCCTTAAAAAGTGGCTATTTCTGTGTATATAACTGCCTATTTGAAATTTTTGATAAACACTAATACTGTGTAGTGTATTGGATAATAATACACCTCATTGAATACTGCTATTAAAATGTAGATTTTATATTCTAAAAAATAATTATAACCATAAATATTTTTTTTTCTTTGTTAGGTAGCTGATGCAATTCTGGGAAATCAAATGTTTACCCATTATGACCGTGCTCATGTGGCACAATTGTGTGAGAAGGCAGGGCTTTTACAGAGGGTGAGAATTTTACTTTTCTTTCTTTCAATCTGTTGCTAAAACTTGGATTTAAAAACATAATCTCTCAGTGATGAATAAGTTCTACACTTTTTAAACTTGCTATTTTTTATTTTAATTTGATAATTATTGGATTATTTTTATTTATCTATTTATCTATTAAAATTTTATTTTTTCAGGCTTTGGAGCATTATACTGACCTTTACGATATCAAGCGAGCTGTTGTCCATACCCACCTGCTAAACCCTGAAGTAAGTTATTTGAGAATTATCATAAATATAATTTGATTTTAAATTCAAACATTTAAAAATTGAAATTTAAAATAAATTTTGATTTATTATAGATTTTATATAAAAATTAATATACACTTGAAGATAAAATTCTTTAAATGAAATTGCAAATGATTTCTTTAAAAATTTGTAATCAGTAATTATACTAAGTAGATTAAGCAATTATACTAAGTAGAGTTTTAAAAATTGCTTCTGTATTTAATAAAACAAGACGTATTTGAATATTTCCTGTATTATATTCCAACTTTTAATTTGTATTTTTTAGTGGCTTGTGACTTATTTTGGCTCATTGTCTGTGGAGGATTCCCTTGAATGTCTAAAGGCCATGCTTCAAGCTAATATCCGACAGAACCTGCAAGTGTGTGTGCAGATTGCATCCAAATATCATGAACAACTCAGCACTAATGCTCTCACTGACATCTTTGAATCTTTCAAAAGCTATGAAGGTAATCAGATGTTGAATAACCTAATTTGTATTACATTAATTTATCTGAACAGATAATAAATTTTTGCCTTTATTACTTCAGGTCTCTTTTATTTCCTGGGATCTATTGTAAACTTCAGTCAAGATGCTGATGTTCACTTCAAGTATATCCAGGCCGCCTGCAAGACTGGTCAGATCAAAGAAGTGGAAAGGATATGTCGTGAAAGCAATTGCTATGACCCTGAAAGAGTAAAAAATTTCTTGAAGGTAAGTGTTCAATAACTAATACTTGTTAGGTTTGTTTTATATATTTAAAGCATTTTAAGATTCTTAGATGCAAATTCCAAAAAAGACATAAATTTTTTACTCAATATTCTAAAAGCATTTTAAAGATTTCTTTTGAGTGAAATGATCTTTTAAATGTTGGGTAGATAAAAACTTGAGCTTTACAGTTTTAAATGCTGTCATTGAGTTTATATCTGATTATTTAAATATTTTGGAATAGATTTTCACTTTTTTTTTTTTTTTTTTTTTTTTTAAATTTATAACTTTATTGAATTTTTCAAACTTTATTTATTTTCAGGAGGCCAAGCTGACTGATCAGTTGCCACTGATCATTGTTTGTGATAGGTTTGATTTTGTGCATGATTTGGTTCTTTACTTATACAGAAATAACCTACAAAAATATATTGAAATATATGTACAAAAGGTAGGTGGAGTCTTCTCTTTTTTTTTTAATGTAAGTAATTTCTTTTCAATAACCTTTTGTAATAGAATTTTTAAGATACGAGAAACAAATCAAATTTGAGCTGTGAATCAAAGATATTCTGTTTCCACAATGTTTATCTAAATAGGAGAGGAATAAGATTATAGGGGAAAAAATGTTGGAAGATGTCATTTAAATAGATTATTAGTATTAAACACTTGAACTCATTTACAGAAGCTCATAATAACCACTTTTAGAAGCTATTCTTAATTGGCACTTTTAACTAAAACCATATGAACAGTATCAATTCAAACAAGAAAATTATCATTTGAAAAAAGCATTTACATTTTTTAAATGGATATAGAATCGTTAAATTTTCATAATATATTTTTGCTACTTTATAACAAGTTTACTTCATTTTGTTTATTAAAATACTCAATACAGTTGACAACCTCTTTGATAGCACAGTGTGGATTGAAAATGAAGTATCTTCTGACAAGACTTGAATTTGTATCTATTGTAAAAATGCTGCATCTAAAATAGAAAATCTTTTAAAATAACAAGGTAGCAAAACAAAAATAATACTTAGTTTGAAAGGGTTTCAGTATCACTATAAATTTGTGCTCTACTTGACAACTCTGTGACCAAAGTCATTATAGCAACATTCATGATGGTAAATTTCAGATGTGGAATACAAATTAGTATTGTTGGAAGCAACTATGTTCCTGATTTTATGCTGTTTATTCAAACAGTTGAGTTTATTGATACAGTGTCTTAAAATAAAAAAAGCCTGAATAATTTGGAGTAAACTAGTAATGGAATAATAAAATCTAGCATGCGCATATATATATGTTTGCACAGCCAGCACTGATCTCCCTGACCCTCTCTCACCACCTGTTTCTATCATCCATTGCTCCTGGGAGGTCTTCAAGGCTATATCCTGCATCGGCACAGAGCTGTTATGTATACGTTCTAGCTGGTTGTCTTGCCTTTGCTCGTCCATGTAGAGGGGTCCACAGGAGTATATCACTTATAAGTTTGTCCTTCTCCAGCAGTGTCCTGCATTTCTAGTTCATCTAACTTTGATAGTTTTCGTGATGGGTGGTAGGTGGCTGTATAGCTGCTGTTTTGTGGCCTATAGGATTTGTTAATTCTTGTGTAATTGCCGTCAAGCTTTTTCTCCATACGTTTAGTTAGTGTCCGTTTAGTGCATCCATATAACAGTATCGACATGATTGCTACATGGAAAAAATTGCATTTTATTTTATCGGTCAGGTCTGACTTCCATATGACCAATAGCTTATCGGTAGCTGTCTATGCCTTTGCTGGTTGCGTGTTGTCTGTCTTCGTTGATGAGACACTGCTTCCTAGGTAGGTGAACTTGTCAAAGGCCGCCCTTTAGTGTGGAGATGTTGCCTCTTTGATTAAAGCCACATGTATTCTGTCTTGTTTGTGTAGACATGAAGGCCTATGCCACCGGCTGCTCATTCCAGACTATGTAATAGAATTTCAGCTTGGGCAGGTGTATTTGTCAGAAGCGCTATGTCATCGGCGTAGTCCACATCCATAATTGTTTGCATGGGGTATCTTCTGCTTCTTTCCTTTCTCAGCTTGAAACTGTTATCTTTCATTAAATCAATAGATGTTCTAAGCATGTAGTCTAGGATGATAACAGGTATGGGGCTAATGTGTCTCCTTATTGCACACCTGCTACAATGTTGAAGTAGTCTGTGTCTCCATCTGGAGAGTGGACTTTTACTTCTGTGTTTTTATGGCTGTAACAATTTCTTTGGGTAGGCCATAGATGAGAAGTATTTGCTCCACCTTCTGTGTGTGTGTGTGTGTGTGTGTGTGTATATATATATATATATATATATATATATATATATATATATATACACTCAATCATTAATTGATGTCATTTCTCTCAATCAAAATTGACTTGTTTGTTGGTAAAAAATTTTTTAATCAAAGCAACTGTTCTAAATTGAAAAACTATTTGAAATGGATTAATTCATTGCTTTCCTAATCTCACAATCTGACCACTCATTTGATTATGGGGGTAGATTTGAATATATTTCACTGTCATAAAGAATTAAGGATGAATTGTATACAAAATCCATTATTGCTCAAATAAGTACTCTGTATGATCATCACTCTCTGTTGATGAAAATGTTTAAATACTTTTGTTTTTTTGTCTAGGTAAACCCTGGCCGCCTGCCTGTGGTTGTTGGAGGTCTTTTGGATGTAGACTGTTCTGAAGATGTAATCAAACAGCTTATCATGGTTGTAAAGGGCCAATTCTCTACAGATGAGCTTGTTGAAGAGGTTGAAAAAAGAAACAGGTAATTTTTTTTTCTTTTCATAATTATGAATAGTTACTCAATGATTCAGTAGAAGAATTTTACCACTTTCAAACAATGAAAGCTAAAAGCTTTGTTCAAAATTGAGCCCATAAAATTATAATATTAAAATTTATTGATCAAATTTTAGAAGAAAAAAATCTGAGCCCATACAAAAATTTTGTTCAATTTCTAAATAGTTAACTGTGAATGAATCATATGAAAGTTATTTATTATGTCACGGAGAGAAAGAGATAAGGGGAAAAATGAGTGAGGAAATGCACACAGAATAACCCCTGAGTGAATACCAAAGTTAAAAATAGTGTAGTGACAAGAAATGGGTCGGATAGGGGGCATAAAGACAAAACTCAAACCAAAAGGGGGTAAGGGAAGAAATTAGTTCCCGACTGACCACAGTGCCATGAAGACCTGCTGAAAAAGTCAGCAGGCATTTCTTTAGGTTTGGGTAGAAAATAAGCCAGCCTGCTCTCGACATTGAGCAAAACTGCAGCGGGTAGTCATAACGCTGAAGAATGGAAAGCTGCAGTATTCCCTTTGAAAAGATGAGGAGGGGACCACAAATGTAAAGACTCCCATGATAAGAAAAACAAGACTGCCAACTATCTCCAGATAAGTCTCACACATGAAATCTTTTTCTCTCATCAACTGTTATATTCAACTGAGGATTTACATGTACCATTTCACAAAAAAAATATTCCACCTTTCATATCTGAAATATTTTTGTTTGATTTTGTAATAAATGCTCCGTTTTCCTCTTTTAACCTTGTATCCTATTTGCCTAGAGCCCTTGAAGAACAGTTTAGCTGAACGGATATCAGCCTTTATTTCTTTTCTCCCCCCCCTCCCTTAATGTATGTGCAATGGGATCTATGGGGAATACACTAGATGTTTTAGGAGCTTGCACGTGGGAGCTCCAGAAGGGTGTTTATTCTGCCTTGTGAACAGTCTTTGAACTCATAACAGTAACTAAAGTGTACTAAAGGATATATGTAATATGCAAGTAATCCTTTTTACAAGTGGATTTGTCTGACTTCATTGTTTTCACAGATTTTAGACCTAATATTTTTGTTTTGGTTTGTTACTATGACTTAAATGCTTTTAAATTAGTTCTGGATAGCAACGATTTACTATTTATTTATATAGGCTGTAGCTTTTATAACAAATTATCTTTTGGCATTGTCTGATTCTGTGGTATTTAAATCTGTTAAAACTTGCTGAGTAAACAATTTGGTAAATTTGATGGCTTGAAATTTTAAAATTTTTTGTAAGTTTTCATTATTTTATTTATTTATTTTTTCTTAAATCTCTTTTTCTTTCCACTTCACCACATATAGGTTAAAGCTTCTCTTGCCATGGCTAGAGATGCGTGTTCATGAGGGTGTGACTGAATCTGCCACACATAATGCCTTAGCCAAAATTTACATTGACAGTAATAACAACCCTGAAAGATATTTGCGGTAAGTATTGAATATAAATTTATCTGTAAAAACAATTTGATTAAAATGATTAAACATTAGCCATGTAAATAAAAGTTCACAAAACTTAATACAAATAGTTATAGTATTTATTAGGTATGAAATTAACTTCTTTTTAATTAATCTTGTATACTATTTACTTTCTAGTGAAAACCAATATTATGATAGCCGTATTGTTGGAAAATACTGTGAGAAGAGAGATCCCCACTTGGCTTGTGTTGCCTATGAACGAGGATTGTGTGATCAGGAACTTATCAATGTAAGTTTCTGTTTAATTATATTTAACTTTGTTCTTTAAGTTTTGTAATTAGCTTTTATTTTTCCTAAATGAATCTGTACTTTGTATATGTTTTTTAACTTACAAGCCAAATTTCTCTTTCTGATATTGAGTAAACTTGATGTGGATGCTCACATTTAGTAAATTAAAGTGTTTAATGTTTTTCTTAGATGGGATTTATTTTCATGTGACAACAATGTGAAATAAAAATAGAAAATAAGATTGTCATTAATCTTTGATTCATGGAAATTTGAGAAATAGGATTACATGTCTATATTTCATATGAAGTTTTATAAGTAAAATTGTTAATTTATAAAATTTTTGAAGCCAAAGATTGTGTCCAGTCTTTTCCATTATGTTTGAATTTCAGCCTTACAAAATTGTTACCCATGAATTGGTGACAAATTTTGGCCTAAGAATTAGGTCTTCAAAATAGAACAGATAAGAGTATATAAAGTAACGTTTATTATTCTTTATACACACACACACACACACACTAGCTACACATTCAATAATTAATGATGGCAAACATATGCTCTGTTTTCTAGGTTTGCAATGAAAATTCACTGTTCAAGAGTGAGTCCCGTTATTTGGTACGACGGAGAGATCCAGATCTGTGGGCAGTTGTACTTAAGGAAGAAAATGAATACAGAAGACAACTGATTGACCAGGTTTGACTAGAAAAGTTTATAATTTTAATGTTTTAGGGGTTTTCAGACAATAGGCTATTGAACATGAACCTGGAATAACACTAATTTTTATAAAACATTCTTTTTATAGAAAGAACTTTTATGAATTACTTTTCACCAATATGATAGTGATCTCTACTACTCTACTAAACTTTAATAAATATTTGTTTTTTTTTTTTGTTGTTTTTGTTTTTTAATCAAGGTATTAAGTACCACTTAGAGCGACCTTTTTAATTTTGTCTTTTCAAACTTTTAAAGAAGTCAGTCTTGTATTAAAACCTAAATGTTCTCTTAAATTCTAAATATACTTGAAATTAAATTACATTTTTTAAAATGTTACCTTTTTAATTTAGTAAGTAGTTGAATAGAAAAAGTTTTCAAAAATTTGCATTTGATGCCTAAAATTCCAAGATTTAAAAAAATTTTTTCCCCTCCCCTAGGTGGTCCAGACTGCTCTCTCTGAAACTCAAGACCCTGAAGACATATCAGTAACGGTTAAGGCATTTATGACCGCTGACCTCCCCAACGAGTTGATAGAGCTGCTGGAGAAGATTGTTCTGGAAAACTCTGTTTTCAGTGATCACAGGTTGATTAGATATTTATCTTGGAAATTACTGAAAGATTTTATATATTTTTTTTATACTTAAGTTGATTATAGACAGATTTAATTACTATAATTTTTTTTTTTTTTTTTTTTTTCTGATGAAATATATTTAATTCTTCATTTATTCAATATTTTTAATGCTGCATTACTTCTCTGAAAATCTTCAGTTTATTCTCAAAAATATATTGAACTATTTCATGCAAGTAATTGAGTTAATGTATTCTGGCTTAATTTTCTACCTTAGATCTTAATGAAGACTCATTCAATTTTTACTAATTGACTATTGTAATGCTTTCACAAGAGAAGGCAATAGTTTATCTGAACTTGATGAATTGCTGTGCTACTCTGGTAGACGCCAAAGATATTAGATGATTGGTATTTAATAATTAGCAATTATTAGTGTTTAAGAATAGCTGCATAATTTAGTAAGACTGCTAAAAAATATTCAAATGTAACTCTTGGTATGGTGAAATGGATCTAGGAGCATAATATATAAAATGTTGAAATTTGAAATGTTCAAATTTATGGAAAAGCAATTTGTATATGTTCATTAATAAATGTAATTGTTTTCCAGGAATCTACAAAACCTGCTGATCCTTACTGCTATAAAAGCTGATCGGAGCCGTGTAATGGAGTATATTAACCGTCTTGACAATTATGATGCTCCTGATATTGCTAACATTGCAATCACAAACGAACTGTTTGAAGAAGCTTTTGCAATCTTCAGAAAGTTCGAAGTAAACACCTCCGCTATACAGGCAAGTGATATTTATTTTTAAGGAAAACCTTTTTTGGGTAAAATTTCTATGGTGTAAATATTCAGAAAATTATTTATGTATATATTATTTCTATTTGCAGGTGTTGATTGATCATGTTGCAAACTTAGACAGAGCTTATGAATTTGCTGAGCGTTGTAATGACCCAGCTGTATGGACCCAGTTGGGGAGAGCGCAGCTCTCATCTGGTATGGTCAAAGAAGCCATTGATTCTTTCATTAAAGCCGATGACCCATCACAGTATATGGAAGTTGTTAATGTCGCAAGCAGCAACAGTAAGTTAGATAATATGCAATATTAGAATGAGATATATATATATGTGTGTGTGTGTGTGTGTGTGTTTTACTTGTGTGTTAGTTTCTTGTTTGGTCTTTCAGATCACAGCATAATGTATCTTAGTACTTATAAATTTTCTATGCTGTCTCTGAACTTTCTAATTAAAAGTGAAATTTTGCTTAAAATGTCCTAAATAAAACTTTAAAGTTGGTTACTATGAATTTTTAACAAGAAACAAGAATCTTATTTACTATTAAGAATTTGTTTGAAATTTGGCAAAATACTTCAACAAATTTTAGTTCCCCCCCCCTCCCTATTAAGTGTACCATATTAAAAAAACACTGAATGTAGTAGGGGGTAATAAAACTATAAGAATTGTTTTATTAAAATCACAATTGAATGTATTCCACACATACACACTTCTCTCATATATCTCTTAAAATTTTTGCTATTAGAAATATTTTTAACAATAAAAAATTTTTTAAATGTCATTGCAGATAGCTGGGAAGACTTGGTGAAATTCCTGCAAATGGCGAGGAAGAAAGCCAGAGAAACATTTATTGAAACAGAATTAATATATGCATATGCCAAAACTAATAGGTTAGCAGATTTGGAAGAATTTGTATCTGGTCCCAACCATGCAAATATAACACAGGTATGTAATTTTAATTTTTAATCAACATTTTGTTTTTCAAATACTTCATTTTTATAGGAAAAGATATCTTTAATTTTCACTTAGGCTTTAATTTTCACTTAGGGAAGTTGTGGGCAAAAATATTAACTAGGTTTATGAAAGTTATTCCTATATAAATTATTACATTTAAAATCAGAATATGTAAATTGGAAATTTCATGAAATCATTTTTTCAATTGAATTTTTGCAAAAAACATATTTTTTGTTCAACTAAGAAATTAAACATTTTTACTATTCTGTTTGCATAGTATCCTAAATTTGACTTCTTTTTTTTTTTTAAGTTGTAATTCTTTTATGATAATTTTTATTGCAGGTTGCTGACCGTTGTTTTGAGGATAAGATGTATGAAGCTGCCAAACTCTTGTATAACAATGTGTCTAATTATGCTCGCTTAGCTATTACCTTGGTACACTTAGGAGAATACCAAGGGGCTGTTGACAGTGCTCGGAAAGCCAATAGTACAAAAACTTGGAAAGAGGTAAATTTTTTTTTTTTTTTCTTTTTGTTAGTATTTTCAGAATTTAAAAAAATTCTTCTTACAAACGGTTTGTTTTTTATCTTCTCTTTCAACATAAAATTGAAGTTAAAAAGAATAAATGAGGTGATTTCCCAAATCAAATTAAAAGTTTTGCCATTTAAGATGCTATCATTAACTCTATGTTTAAGTTGGTTGAGGTTTTTTATCTTGTACATGTAAATATCTTTTTACATATGCATTAAAGAAACGTTAAAAAATTGTTTGTCATGATAGAAGTTACTTCCACTTGGCAAATCTGGTGCTTTTATTGGACTTATAAACAGTTTAATGAATTTTTAAGATAGTCTATGAACAAACATTGGCAGAATCTCATATTTGATTTAATCTTAAAATAAATCTTGCTATGGGAAAATATTTTGAAATTTTACTTTCAAAACATTGCCATAGTAAAAAATAAAAAAATCAGATAAATCATTATAAACAATATTCTCTAAATTGGTGAAAATGATTCAGATGAATTGGAAGTTGAATGATGTAAACTATGTGAATTTCTTTTACATACACTAACCAGAAAACCAATTTTCAAAAGTTTTACTTGATTGAAAGTTTTTCCTTTTTTTTTCACTCTATTGATAAAACAGAAAATAAGCATTTCAAACTTAGCAAACTGACAATTTTAAATTTTTCTTTAGATTCAATTTTTAAGTATTTGCTCAGTACATAACTATTATTTCTTTATTTTCCAGGTTTGCTTTGCTTGTGTGGATAACGAGGAATTCCGCCTGTCTCAAATGTGTGGTTTGCATATTGTTGTACATGCAGATGAATTAGAAGAACTTATAAATTATTATCAAGACAGAGGATACTTTGAAGAGCTTATTACACTTCTAGAAGCAGCTTTAGGTATGTTACTAGCTTCTTTTTTTCTTTCCTCCTTCCTTAAATACTTATGACATCTTAGTTTTGTCAAGTATTAGTGATAGTTTACTTGACTATCTGAAAACCGTCCTACAAATGGAATTTTAAACTACCGTATTTGACAGTATATAAAGTGCACTGTCTTATATGCCATATGTAGGTTTAAAATTTGATAGCCAAAATTAGCTACCTGTCAACTCCTATTAGCTTAGACTTTAGAGTAACTTTCATATACCTATTGTCATTATTTAAAAGGCTATTATGCTGATTAAGTGTTATCATTGATAATATTCACTATTTTAATTTAATCACATTTAATATTAGTACTGTTTTTGCATCCTGATGAAATTGTGGTGCATCTTATTTGCCAATTCTTGCAGTAGGCCTAAGTAGAATCTTTGGCCCTAATAAATCTTGGATTTGAACTGTTTGTTAAATCATTCTCTAGTTAGGCTATTTAGGAGAAAATCAATTTATTCTTGACATCACATAAACTGACCATAAATTTACCAGACTTTTTTATTGCTCTGATGAAAATAGGCATAAAGCTAAACTGGTTTTTGTAATAACAAATTTATAAGCATTGGTAGGTTAAGATTTATGGCTCCTGGAGGTTATTGCTAATACTATAAATGTAAAGATGACAAGGTGGGGGGCGGTTAAGCCTTTATTTTCCCCGTGACCACCCCCGCAAATGGTCATAAGTTTGGTTTTTAACTAAGAAAATTTTTGGGTAGATTTCACCTTTTTAAAGATAAATTTTAAAAAGCTAATCTAGCTGATACAAAGTCAGGGCCCAGTTTAACATTGTACTTTAATGTAAATTAAATCCCATACACAGCTTGAAAAGCTTTAGAATTTTGACTAATATTGCTTTAAGATCCCATTAGTAAATTCAGAAAATCTATTGGCTGTTGCCCTGTTATGATACAAATGACCAAAAAAGCTAATAAGTGAATAAGACTTTTTTCTTTCTTTTTTTCTTTATATATATATAAATTTGAATAGTACTCATTATCCTTGATAATCAGTTTGATTCAAATTAGTTGATATTATGTATTTGGTGTTCTTAAATTAACTTTTAATAATTGTTCACTTTGTGCTGAATTAAATGTTTCTATTTATAGGTTTGGAAAGAGCACATATGGGTATGTTTACAGAATTAGCCATTTTGTATTCCAAGTACAAACCAGAAAAAATGAGGGAACACTTAGAATTATTCTGGTCTCGTGTCAACATTCCAAAGGTAAGTCCTTAACTTAGAAAATTAAGAAATTAAAAATTTTGTTTCAATAGGTTAATGAATATCTTTACCATTTTACAAATTAAATCTTATAAAAATTTTGATAAAAATTTATTCATATGTTGTATTTAATATTATGTCTCTGCCTTTAGAAATTGAAAAATGTTTACAAAATGTAAGATAATGTTAGAAAATGGTCTAGTTCAAGTAGATTGCATATATACTCTGTCTGTTAGTCATTGCAAAAAAATTTAATTTTAAATGGTTTTGTCAAAATTATCTGTAAGAATTAAATAATTTGTTTCATTTTTCTTTCTTTATTTTTTTTCAAATTTTAGGTACTGAGAGCAGCAGAGCAAGCTCATTTGTGGGCTGAACTTGTCTTCCTGTATGACAAGTATGAAGAATATGATAATGCCATATTGACAATGATGACCCACCCTACAGAGGCTTGGCGTGAAAGCCAGTTCAAAGATATTATCACTCGGGTAGCAAATATTGAACTCTATTACAAAGCACTGATTTTCTATTTAGATTATAAGCCATTGTTAATTAATGACTTGCTCTTAGTCCTTACACCTCGCTTAGATCATACTCGTGCAGTGAACTATTTTCTAAAGGTTAATCAGATCCCATTGGTTAAACCATATCTCCGATCTGTACAGAAAAACAACAACAAAGCCATTAATGAAGCTCTCAATGATCTGTTCATCACTGAAGAAGACTACCAAAGTCTCCGGACATCCATTGATGCTTACGACAACTTTGACAATATTTCATTGGCACAACGGCTAGAAAAACATGAGCTGCTGGAGTTCCGTAGGATAGCTGCTTATCTTTACAAAGGAAATAACCGGTGGAAACAGTCTGTTGACTTGTGCAAAAAGGATAAACTTTTTAAGGTGAGGAGATTTCTTTCTGTTTTTTAAATTACTTTTAAAAATGCATTTAAATTTGTTATAGATTGAAATGTAAATTTTTGTATAGCTTTTAAATTGGCAGTAATTCTCTTAAATTCCATGAAAATCTACACTTTTATTAAAAAGATCTCCTCCATTCCTAGTCTTTACGTTTATTTACCTGAATGATTTATAGATGCTAATTTCTTTTGAAATGCAAAAAACAAGTTTTTATAATTTATCAAGAAGTTAATCATAGTTTTTTGTTTTGTTTTTTCCTGCTGAAATAGGACTTATTTGCCATTAAATACATTTAAAAGGTTTCTGATAAATGCATACTAGTTTAGAACTGCAATCATAATTTTTATATTTATGTTTTGTGTTTCTTTGTACTTATTCAGGATTGCATGCTGTATGCTGGAGAGTCTCGAAATGTGGAAATTGCTGAAGAATTGATTAGTTGGTTCCTGGAACAGAAAAATTTTGAATGTTTTGCTGCCTGCCTCTTCCAATGTTATGACCTTTTACGACCTGATGTGATTCTTGAACTTGCATGGCGCCATAACATCATGGACTTTGCTATGCCATATATGATTCAAGTTATGAGAGAGTACACTTCTAAGGTAAGTTTAGACTTTGCTAATTTTACTAATTGGTATTTTATTTTGTTCATGTACATAAACCTTTTGCTTATCAGTTTATACACTTGAAACTGTAAAGTTATTGAAACATTTTACTTATTTAATTAAAGATATGCTTCCTTGGATTTTATACATTTCAACTTGGCAAAAACTTGTCTCTCTTCTTTGTAAAGAATGCAAGAACCAAAATTCACTGAAATCATTTCAATTTAATCTAGATTGAAGAAAGTGGTTTATGCTTGAGATCAAGCATCAAATTTGGATTTTCATTTTACTTCAGTCAGTATACAAATCTTATCTGGTTATATTTAAAATCTCCTTTTTTTTTTTTCTTTTTGTGTGTGATATATATATATATATATATATATATACACACACACACACAACAATCTGGATTCATGTTGTTAAATAGTGGAAACTATCTTTTTCATTAAATACAAATGGAACCACTGAACTTTTCTTCGTTGCTCTTAAATGATTTTAAATAGTTCCTATTAATACATTAAAGTTTATGAGGTAAGAATTTTTGATAATTTTTCATTAACAGCATTATTCCTAGATGCAAAATTTATATTTATTTTGTAGCGACAACTTATGACACAACTTGAATTTATTCATGAATAAAATGTAAAAATAATTGCCTTTAAAATATTTCCATGTTTGTCTTTTAAAAAATCGACTTAAGTATTTTAATATAAAAATGTTGAGCTTAAAACTAACTTGAGCAATTTCGTTATATAATCTAATAATAGATACTTGAAAATAAAATCTAAATAGAATTAAAGCAAAATCTTGAAGTAAATATGCTGGCAAATTTGTTTTAGAAATTGCAGTTATAAAAAAAAAAAAAAAAAACAATACTTATCAAGTTTTTTTGTTTGCTTGTTTGTTTGTTTTTTTCTTCTTCCTCCTTATACATGGTAAAAGTAAGTAAAGTTGGCGACCAGAAGGCTCCCTTTTCAATAGCTACTACACTGAGGTGTAGGGGAGGGCACTACTCCTTTCCCTGGATTGCTCCACTTTACCCTTGATATGTACCTTATATTGCTGAGTGTTAAGCAGGGATGTATCAAGTACCATTTTTAAAGTCTTTGGTATGATGCGAACTGGGATTGAACCCAGGTCTCCCATACCATTAGTGAACACACTACTCACTTGGCCAATGAGTCGGTTATACATGGTAAAAGTTGGTTTTATTTAAACAATTTGCTCATAAATTAAACTAGATTTGATATAGAAAATCTGTATGATAGTATTTGTTGATATGTATAAGTGTAGGAGATAAGAAAGCTAGAGAAAAATAAAATGAGGGTGAGGGTAGAAAAATACATACATACACACACCTATAGAAGTGTGAAAGATAGATGAAAAGAAATAAAGGGACTGGATATCAAAAGTGGAGATTAAGATGTAGATAGTGATGGAAAAGGGTTATTGTGATAAAAACTATTTATGGTCAGAAAAAAAGTCAATAGGATGCAATAAAAAATATTTGCCTGCCTTATCCTTTTTTTACTTTTTTTTAATATGAAATAAATTTATGTTTTATTTTTTATTTTTTTAAATAACATAGAATTTCTGAGTTCGGGTATTGTTTTATTATATTTATAAGCTACTTATTTTAATTTACGATTGATTTACAGAGAGACCAAATTTACCTCAAGTCAATTTGTTTGATGAGTAGAAAGTGAATACCTTGATGGTTAATGTCTAAATATTTACAAATATGAAGTAAGACATGATACTCGAGTATTTTTTCTTAAGTGTTAACAGGATGAAAATTTGACTAAATATTTTGTTTATAAAAACAGAAAATGCTCAGTTGGGGATGAATATTGTATTACATATTTTTGCTATGCACTAATCTATATATTGAATATATAGATTAGTGCATAGTAAAAATATGTAATGTAATATTTACAAAATACATTATTTGTATCTATTATGATTTTAACAGAAGAAATTAAAATTGTTTATGTAATTTTTTTTTTTTTTTTTTTTTTTTTTTTTTCCAGGTTGACAAATTAGAGCAATCTGAAGCTGTGAGAAGTGAAGAGGAGCAAAAGGCTGAAGAAAGACCATTAGTCATTGGTGATTATTGAATATTTGTTTTTCTTCTGAACTACAAATTTCACTCTGTAAATTTCTCCTTTTCTAAAGTTCTGAGATTTTCATTTATATGGTAAGCAAGGCAAGGGTTTGACTCGAGGGTGGGTGGGGTCAACACTTTTGTAAAACTAAGAGGATAATGGAAATTGACAAGCAGTTGGCTGGTATATGTTGTTATGTAATAAAAGAAAATGGAAAGGGTCAACTGGTTTTGAGATACTGAACAGAACGGTTGGTTTTAAAGCTCAAAGCAGAACAATTAAATTTGAAATGGGAATGGGGATAATTTGAAATGGGAATGGGGATAAATTTTCCTCCTCTTGAAATGACGGTATATATAGATATACCCTCACTCTAAAAGGGAACCAAGAAATAAGTGAAAACTAAAACATGAATACATGTTAGTCAACTTTCATTTTTTCACATGGAAAACTTAGGGTCCTGTTTGGGATCAAATGAGTTGGACTTCCTTCCCCATTCACTATGTAACTATTTGTGCAATTGCCTTTTTCAACAACAAAACAATAAGGGTTAACATGGAATAATGTGATTTGAATTTTAAACAAAATTTCTGATTAGCAATCAATGATTAAATAAGATTTATATTTGTAATCACTTCAAAATTGTTATATTTGTCAAAGAAAAAATGTTTTGAAAACAATACTTGTTTACTTTATTTTAAAAAATGAAAAAAAACAAAAAAAAAAAAACAAACTTTTTTCCTCTTCCTTCCTCAGGTGACACACAGTTAATGTTGACTGCTGGACCAATGGCTATGGGCATGACAGCCCCTGCTGCTCAGACTTACGTCAATCCTAGTATGGCGGGAATGGCTACTCACATGGGTACTCCAGGAGGATACGGTTATGGCATGTAGACTGGGAACTGCTCACCTACCCAGCCAACAAAATAGAACATGGCACCATGAACATTGATGTATAGGCAGGGGATGATCTGGCAACTTCCACTGCCACTGTGAGCCTTATGTTACAGCAAGAATTAATTGCATAGTGGATTGCCACCTTTGTGGGACTAACATGTTTAACATTGCTGGGAACAAAGCAATTTTGAAGGAATTGTGGATTTGACCAGTCAATGAATGAACAGACACATACAATTAATTAGACTTGTATCAACACATGTATACACATACATTTGCAAAAGGGCCAGAAGAATGAACTTAAAATGTGTTATTGACATTGGTAATAAGATTGACATTTGAAAAGAGTATGCATGTATTTGAGGAATGTAAATCTTTGTTTAGAATGGCAGAGGAGTATAAACAGTAAAATAGGTAATCTTCTGCAGTATAATTTTTTATTTTATTTTTTTTATTTTATTTTATTTTTTTTTTTTACGTGTTATGTATGGTGAAAAAATAGTTATAGACTTTTATGAGTGACTATATTGTCTTGTAAGAATCTAAAGAATTATTAAAGACAGCCATATTACAAAGTAGATGATGGTGGAAAATTTACAAGAAGCACATTCTTCTTGGCCTTAACTGTTTTGGTGGAGGTGACTTTATTTCCCTCTCCTTTTTGTTCTTGCCCCCATCTCTTCTCCATCCTGGGAAGGAATTTGAAAAATTTATGTTTCTAAAGATCATTTGTTCTTGTTCATTGATTTGTTTGCTATTATTCTATAAACAGCTCATGTCACTAAGATTTTAATGTATCAATTGAATCATCTTGCTAACCAGCTTGTACAGAATATCAGCTAATTAAATCTATATTGGAGTACACATGAACAGGAATGTCTTCTTTGTTAAACTTTAAAAGGTTTTGTAGATTTTATTTTAGATGTTATAACTTCACAAATTGAGAATAATGCTTTCAAATATACTTTTCTATTGATAATTTAACTATTATAGGCTAATAGTGTAACTATTTACCACTAGAAAGGAATGTGGTATCTAGGTCTTTAGAAAAAATAACTACAGCATGATGAATCAATCTAAAGACAATTCTTAAAATTCAGATACTTTCTTTGAATATTTAGACTGCATGTTTTGAACTTGCATATTATGTACTCATCAATTCAGGCACAAACTCTTTAAAAAAAATGTTTCTTCCAATGTAAATATAACTGCCTATAAGTATTAAGCTTAACCTATCTTTTATGGAAGCTTCTAATCACATTTGCTTAGAGTAATTAGATTAATGTTAGACGTGAAAGTATTTAACCAATAAAATTATTAGATGATTTCTGTTATGATTTTTTTTTTCTTTTAATAGATTAAGGTAACAATTAGTTAAAGAGAAGAGAGAAAGCAACATGTATTCATTCATACAATAATTATTTCTTTCTCACTTTTCCTACCTATAATCATGTTCTTGAAAATTTTTTCTAAATTATGTTTAACCATTTCCCGTTCATGTTTGGTCCACTGTGAAATTCATTGTTAGTTCCAGACAAAATAAAAATTAACAAAAATGAAATCTAACTAGTTTTGTTCATCCGCAGAGTGTTGGACCACCTGCAGCCTCTCTAATTGACACCTGTTTACTACACACTGATTTTTCCATTGATCTAGCACTGAGCCACACGCTGCCACAAAAAAAAAAAATCACTTTCTCAAAAAAAAACACACACACACACACATAATACACATGCATTCTCTTATTGGCAATGTGCTAAAGCATGAGACAATGATTGTATGTATGATTACAAATGTATATCAGATTGTTAGCACCTGGTAACATTAAAATAAATAAAATGTGTAATAATTGTTATTTCCATTGTGATTATGGTTCTACTTTATATAGAGGCATGTGATATCTTACCACATTTTGGCCTGATTATATATTGGCTCTCTTATTTTGTTCATTCGGGGTTTTCCATGTCCTTGTAAATGTTTAGATCATGAAGAAAACTAATGTCAGATAGAAAAAGACAGTGTTATTTATTTGCTTTGCAGAGATAACTAACACTGCTGTGTGCACTTTATTTTTATGGTCTCCCTTGATGATGACTGCATAGAATCATAGATTCCTTCAATTAAGATTAATTAAATAACATAAAATTTTTGTTCGACATCAGATGTAATTCTTATAAACATTTACAAATAAATAAGCAAACATCAAACTGTAGCCTTTGGTCTTGTCTTTCCTCTTTTTAACTGACTTATTTGTCTCTGCCTCTTCCCTCACAAATACTTAAAAACTAAAAACACCTTTCCAATTATACTAACAAATCAAATATTAGTCATTCCATACTTTAAAATGCAGTCATTTAAACTGTTAACCAAATGTGGTTTTTCATTCTATTAAGAGTTTTGCTACCTCCTCCTCTTCCCCCCCCCTTTATTTTAAATACTAAATCAATTTTAGTATTAGTATTAGACATTTTTATACTTATGTTGTTTTTATTAATTCTTCAAAATATAAGTTGTTTACAATAAAGATTTACTATTGAAATTTTTATACGTATAATAAAAAGTCTATTAGCATTAACCCTTTGAAGGGTATTTTTAAAATTAGTTTCCAATTGGTAATTCTTTATTTCAAGTATGCAATGTACCCATGCAAAAAACATTCTGGGAATATTCCTGAGTTCCATTGTAAAATAAAAATTGAAAGCTACATTTTTTCTAGGTCTAACTTACATTGAATTAATGTGAAAAGAATTAAAAAAAAAAAAACTTTATTGACTCTAATATCATGCATATTACTAGGTGTGTGCCACTTCTTTCAAACATTGAATAATGCACATGCTTTCTTTGTGTTACTGGTATTTGGTTTCTTCCCCTACACACACTTCTGAGCACAAATGATGTGCCTTGTTGAGACTTT